>JAZAQC010000019.1:11855790-12474386 GCA_036289425.1 Rhopalosiphum nymphaeae | reverse complement strand
AGGTGGAAAAATAATATCTTCTCCTATGTATGTATCGAATAAATAATCTGCGAATTTATTACCTATAATTTTCAAGCTGAGTTCACAACAAAAAAGGTAACCGTAGACCCAGTTTACATTTGCCCTTTTAAAAAATGTTAATTGTAATATTCATGTAACAGCGTTTACAGAGTAAAACACGGTCTGCAGTGGTAAAATTATTAATATTTGGACCTTGGCCCCTTACCATAAAAAATGAATTTTTAATGATACTAGACGCACCCCATTCCTATTGTGTTCTGAAACATTTCCTTTCTAAATAAATATATATATATATATTTTTAAGTTTTTCTGTAAATTTTGGTATTATTTCAATTATTATTTAGTATTTTATTTTAAAATACATTGATTAAAAAAGTTGCAGAGACGACGGCCGATGAGTATAAAATTAACATAGTATATAATTCACAATTTCAACAATAATAATTAACTAATATTAAAATGTACGTGTTTGTATGTGTATGTGTGCGTGCGTTTGTGTCGGCCAGCGAAACCCGAGAATTCAGACTACCTTTTAATCCGAGAAAATGGAGTATCAGCGGCGGCGCAAACATCATAGGTATATAATATATATATATGAAAATTCGTGTGAACGCTATAAAGTCACGCGTCGAGAAGGGGTATACGCGCTTCGTTTTTTTGAAATGTTATTGAAATATTCATATCTTAATAAATTTTTTCGAATACATCGTATATTTTCATATTTGTTGTAGGTAGGTACACATTCGACGTTTATCGTCCAGGCATCCGGTTTTAGGCATCCAACACCGCCGCCGCCGCCGAAATTCCGCCGAGCAGGTGTGTATGTGTTTTAGTTCGAGTGTTTGACCTTGTACGCATATCTGTATTTGTTCGCAGTACTGGTCGGTAAGGGTGGTTTGATGGGCTGACCGATCGATGGGTGAGCAGGATGGTCAGAGGGCAGTTCGCCCAATAGAATTACGGTTTGCGGGTACTCCGGTAGGCTCCTCGTCTAATGTTCCTTGATGGCACAACCGGTGGTGGGAACCACCACTACCACCACCACCACCACCACCACCGCCACCACCACCGTAACACCGACCATGAAAAAGTCGCCGCCGCCGTCGCAAGGGCATAAAAGGGGGCGCGCAGGTGCGCCCGATCACCATTTCTGTCTCAACTGTCACCATTATTTTCCAGTTTAATATTTACGTATACTCCGCGATTTCCGAATATTTATTTTTGTCCCATAACATACATACCTTTCTTACTCGTCGCAAAACACTTTAATTTTTTATTTTATTTCGGAATATTTCCAAGAACACTTTACGGTTCGCATTTATCAGCTTTGCATCAATCCCACAATATGCAGTTGTCCATAGCAAGTGTATTGATGCTGCTGGCAGTCACTCTCACCATACAGGCGATACCGATTTCTAATGTAGCCGATATGCTTCCTCAGACAAGTCAAGAAGCACAGCTCCCGGATCTAGAAGGTAAAAAATTATAATCTTTATCGTTATAAAATATTTATAGATATTATTTTTTGTGCATATATATTTTTATTTATTGTTATGACTTATTACTTTATTTTACCATTACCAATGTTATTATTTAATTTTTTTTTATTATTTTTAAACATTATAATTTCATTTTATACTTTATTAATTTGCTTTTAATTTATTTTATTTTTAATGCTGCGATTGTTATAAACACTGCATAAGTACTTTATACAATATTATATTTCGCAATTTTACTCCACTAATAATAAAACATAATAATAATGGTAAATTGGTAATAAAATAATATAATATGCAGAGGATATTAGCTATTATATAGACTTGGCGATGTTACATTTTATGTTTATATTATACCAAGTAGCAAAAAAATTTTTATACAATGTTTAAAAAAACATTGGAGAATGGTTTGTTCATTATTTTATAAACGATAATAAAACTTCAAATGGCCAGTTTTCCATTCAAAATAAAATGTTAAAATATTATTTTAAATAAATGAAAAAAATTATTATTAAATGTTTTCAAATGATTTAAAAATCATTAACATTTATCGTTATAAAGTTATAAATCATTTAAAAATAATTTTAATACTTTAAAATCGTGAAAAAAGCATTTTTAAAATGATAAAAATTGGATTTATGAAATACTTATTGTATTTTTATTGTTTATATGTATAAATAATAAAAAAATAATAGTCATAATATGAACAGATTCTTTGTTCCTTTATTAATAAATTATAATATTTAAACAACAAATAATAGGTCTGTTCCTGTAATGTGAATAAGATTATAAAAAAAATAATAAAAATAACAAAAATTAAAATTAATTACGTTAGTTTATCACCGCTTGGTCGTCGTGTTTTTAATTGATTGTTGTTAGAATTTTGTTATAATGGTACAATTTTAAGTTGATTAGCAATGTCTCCAGTGTTATCCTGTTTTTTTTTTTAATACGCTTTCAATCCTTTTAAAAAGTATATATATATATGTACATTTATTACAATAAATTTAAATTATATCCCTTTCATAATTATTCATATAATTGCATTTTGTTTAGATATTAAATTGAAACATAAATTTAAATACTATTTTGTAGATGTGAAAAAATAAATATTTTTCAATTATAATCATTGTGATTTTACTCAAAGTTAACTCAAAAATCGTAAAAAATAATTTTGGATTAACACATTTTGTATATGTTGCTTGTAAGTCTGAGAGAGAAAACAAATATTGCGCTAATATCTTCTTAAATATAAAATGCGTAAATGTTTATTTATGTTTTATTAACATTTTAGCGCGCAAATACGTTTTATACCTACCTATCCAATATTGTCGAATTTTTATACATCACTCAATATTAATGAATTATGTTAATTAATAAATAGATTTACAAGTGGATGGAGGTTCACGAAAAAAAAGGTGTTTTGGAAACTCAGCAACAACTACAGCAGCTCCGTACAGGGACCTAGACTTCGAAAATCCCCCAAAAGTAGGGGATCCGGTTGAACCATTTGATAAAACCAACAAGTACTTTGGTACAACACCTAGCCCTGATAATCGAAGTATTAAGAAAAGGATGTCTACAAATAAGTACTCGGGATTATTAAATTTACAACCAGAACGCCTTAGCACATTAACTGAATATCAAAAATCATTTTTCGACAAGATTACAAAACTACTGACAGTATTCACTGAAAACCAGGATATGTTAAAGAAGGAAGATAACACTACTAAAAGATAAATGAAAACACAACATTTGGTCAAACTATGAGAAAAAGTGTTTAATACGTAGTGTTAATTACTATAATAAACTATTATATTAATCACATAGCATTTTTAAATTTATGTATTTAAAACAAAATAAATTTATAATTTTAATATATTTAAAAATAAATCATAAATTTTCAGACACATATTATGTTATGTAACTAGGATTCACTACTTACAGCTAAGACTAAATCTACATAAAAATCATAGGTTTACATACTTCATAGAGTAATTAAAGGACTCTTTACAAATTTTTTTTTTTTTTTTTAAATCTTATGATGCCCCTCTCATTTAAGGTTTTCTTCTCATTAAAAGTAAATAATTACTAATCAATCTATGTATACCAAAAAATGTATAGAACAGGTAAGTTATTTTAATTAAATAAATAAATGACTGGAATAAAACAATTGGGACAACTCTCAAAGTGACAACAAATCACCTATATCAAATGACTGAAATTACAATTTATTTCAAACAATTACTGTGGGGAACTTAGTCCTGTCTTATCAATTTCATGTGGTGAGGGGGGAGCTATATGTTGTGAGAACTTTGGAGATATAGCCTAGCATATATTTTTATTATAATTATATTTATTTTATAATACAGAAATATATTTTATTCCTTATTAATTTTTGAAAGATATATGGTGTACTATGGGGGGGAATATAGATCTAGGGCTTTTTCAACATACAGCCTACCCAATTTCTCATTTATAATTAATAATTATTACATTTTATTTGTAAAACAGAAATATATTTCATTCCGCATTATATCAAATAGTTATCAGGCGTAGTATTTAACTATCTATAATCAATTATAAACAATTTACGTTTGAGTTAAAAATTAATATTACTATTAATTGAAATTTGTATTAATTAATTGAAATTAGAATGAACAATTTCCTAATAAAAAAATAAAATGTATGGTAAACATCAAATTATTTTTAACAACGAATTATTTTACAAAAAAAAAAAAAAAATTACACTTACTTAATTGACTTTGTTGACTATTTAAAGATAAATATATAATAAAGAATTTGGTATTACCTATTCATTATATACTATGAAATAAATTGCGAATTTAGAAAAGTTTACGTGAACATTTGGTCCTTCTAATTTTTTCAATAATGCATAATCAAAATCCTAACGTTTTTGTTGCTTATAGATATGTATTTAAAAGCTGTTTAATAATTATGATACATATTTATCTCATGTCAATTAATATAGTTGATAGTTGTACATTATAGTTTTGTTACGATGTTTTACTATTGAATAATTGAATCTAATTTAATACCGCAATATAAGGCATTATAACATTAAAAATATCCTGGTATACAAGAAGAAGAAACGTAGTTACTTACAACATTTTTACGTGGCGAATTTCAGCAGTGTCGAACGATCGGGTACCTATGTATAATAATAATTATAGTATGGTTAAATATTTTCTTTGTGCGTAGAATGCAAAGAATTTATTTTGTGTACCGTCACTCTGTCGGTTAAACGTTCGCATGGGGTTTATTATTATTATTATTATTATTATTTATTGTTACAATCGTCAGTGTTATTTTCGAAAATTATTGGCACCGGCTCTGTATTGTCGCTATAAACCGGCGTGCATGTGTCCGTGCACACAGCGCGTTATTATCGCGTTTATTCGTTTTATTATATTTGTGTCAAATACACACTATAGCCGATGCACGTACAGCGTAGATCTCGCAAGTACTCACCCTAAAATCCGGTCCCTGTATTCTACACCTTTCTGTTAATCGAACGCCTCGTGTAAACTCAAGGACAAATTCCGACACAACGAAACCATATATTTTTGTCCGTACATTATCGACCCTCTCATACACATTATTTATATACTATATAGAAACACGAACAAAACAACCCGACCCATTCCGGACTGCAGCTCAACGAAGTGGTTTTATAATAATATTATTTTATATTGTACATTTATGTTACGTAGAAGCGTAAGCAGAAAAAAACAAATAACAAAATAGATATATTATATAATATCAACTTATAATTATATAAGTTATAAATTACTATAACAACTTCAAAATAGGATGATGTAAAAAGTAGTGGTGCAAAAGCACTTCATAATTTAGTTCATCCACAAATGGATTGAATTACGGGGGCGTTAATTTCAAACCTGATGTACTAATCCACCCCAATGCTCTCCAAATGTATAACATATATTCATAGGTACCTATACAGAGTACGTTTGATAAAAAAGCCGTCTCCTCTTCGATGCCACGGTAAACTATCACTATTATTAACTTTTAGTCATAAGTCAAAACCGGCGTGTTGTAGAGCGAAACGTACAGCGTGAATACTGGATACTGAATAGATTCTTGATATAAATTACTTTAACACCTAATTTAAATATTTTTTTAAAAATATAGTTTATATAGTATTAATATATTATAAAAATAATAATATGTGTGAGTTCGTAATGACGTAAAGGTTCGAGTTCCTATGAATGAAATTATATTTTGAAGTATAACAATTTAAGTTATTTCACTTAAATCATTAAGTTTTTAAAATTTTAAATGTTATAAAAATTTAAAAATTTTATCGCAATGTCTATTCAATAAAATTTATGCGAATACATTTTTAATATTATTAAACTGTTATAAGATCTACTATCGAGTGATTTAAATTTATATTTATAAGATTTTTAACTTAGCTTACATATTTATTAACACTTAAAAATTAAATTTAAAATTATAAACGCATATGAAATGTCATTGTTCGTAGAAAATTAAAATATAAGTATGTATTATAAGTAATGACTAAAAGTAGATTCTTTAAGTTTCCTCATAAATATTTTCTGAATGGCGTGAAAATAACAAAAATTATATGATAATGAATTGTTGTTTTCGTTTGTATATGTAATTTCGTTATATTTTAATCTTTAAACGCTCATAAAAAATAAATGTTTTTATGTAGCTTATTATTAACAGTATTATTTATTTCAAAACGAAAAACTTATGAAGAATTCCTTCTAAAATTGTCAAGTCTTATGTATGAAATCAATAATTAAAATTAAAAGTCTTATGATTATTAAATCACAAAATACTTAGCGATGCTGAAGATGGCAACAATAACTTTATAAGCTTAATATATAAAGAATTAAATATAAAGTTCTATATATAATAAAGAACTTTACTATAGTTTTACTGTGTTAGTTGGTGAAATGTGTTGGTCCACGAATAAGACTTAAACGTTGGCCTAATTAAAGTGGGCTAAACGGCTAGCTGTTGTATAGGTACATGGTTTTAAAAATCATCGAAAAAAACATGAATCGAATCTAAAATCACACACTCATATAAAAAACACAAAAAAAACATTATGCAATACAATATTTAAAATTAAAATTAAATAATATTTACCAATTTTTTGTGTTTTGATAAAAACGAGGTACCTATAATATATAATATTAATGTTACGTATCTATAAAGCAAAGTTTGAGATGTGTCTAACACTTAGATAGGTCATTAATCTAACATAACCTGCATCAATTCGATAGTACTATCAAATAAAAGTAATACTTTCAAAACAGACAGTTTTCATAATAAATATATGATTGGTGTATACTGCAGATGGTAGAATAAAATAAAATTATATAATAACCATTATATATAATTTATAATAATCATTTCTGACCATCAGAATATACCTAAAAAAAATATAATTCGTTTTTATGTTTCTAATCTGTGATTAACAGTTTAAATGATTTTAAATTAAACGAAAAACCGATAGCGTGTTTACTACACGTACAGGATATATCTGTATTGACTCTGTTTAATGAAACGGTGTATTTTTTCTACACTTGAAAAAAATATATATTTTTAAGAAAAAATATCTACCTAATGGCCGGATGTAGGTATTATATAGGTACACATTTATAATCTGGATAGATGGTACGAAATATTATTTCGTGTGTTCGAAAATCGACCACCACAGCAGGGTGTTTTTTGACCGATGTATTATGGAACATATTTTTGCGAAGTCTGCAGTGGCGTCGCAGAGACGACGTTTTTGTTAACATTCTGTATAGGCTAAACCAATGAACATATTATTACAATTTATACAACCATAATAAGTAAGTAGGTGTCTTCTAATGTATTCTTCCAGAAAAAATAATAAATAATGGATTTAATAATATAATACGTATAC
The DNA here is from genome assembly GCA_036289425.1 of Rhopalosiphum nymphaeae. Classification (NCBI taxonomy): domain Eukaryota; kingdom Metazoa; phylum Arthropoda; class Insecta; order Hemiptera; family Aphididae; genus Rhopalosiphum; species Rhopalosiphum nymphaeae. The sequence goes on along the minus strand of JAZAQC010000019.1, from coordinate 12,466,919 downwards.
ATCTTATCATGCTCATTTCTATTGATACATTTTGATCATTTGTAATACGTCTAGAGAACAAATGACCACTATTGTAGTTAGGATAGACATTTCATACAATTATTAAAAATCACGTTTTTTGTGAAAAACCAAAGAATGGTATCTTAAAATCGCATATGTGCCCGGTATATATACCCTTAAATTATGAAGAAGAAAATGTACATTCGATATAGAGCAGAAATGACTTCGTTTATTATACATTAAGTATGGTTCGGTGGATACCACTACCCATATTATAACAATAGTGTAATAATAATGAACACATTTAATACGATATTAATATGATCGAACTTCAGCGTAGCCTTTTTTTTTTGTAACTGGCGTCTGTTGTCACAACGGTACGACGTTTATGTTCTATATTATGTATTTATATATTATATTAAATGAGTACATTATTATGTGCATTATTTATGAATTTATACTTAGAAATGGTCACAGAAAATACGTCTATAGGTATTTACGTATTAAGTATTTATTTATATTAAATTCGTATAATAATAAAATTATAAAACGCGAAATCCAAAATTATTCATGTGATGAATAATGACTGCAGTAGTCAGCAATTCTTCAGTTGTGTGGCATTTACTGGTTGACAAATGTTCCGAGTTGCGGCGTATACGCATCTTTGATTTCGGACTTCACGTACCTAATATTGGTCCTGTAAAATAACCTGAGATGGTGCTATAGTACATTTGTGTACATTAGTACATTTCTATATAGATATAAGGTATATAATGCCAAAATGATAATCGGTATTGATATTTAATGCCCCCATCCTAATTAAATATCCTGTTTCCATGCCTATCTATAAGATCCATTGGTATTAACTTACATGTTATATTATATTATATTATGAAGTTAATAATAATAATGATAAATTTTATATTTGATGTATTTGAAAAAAAAATAGTTCAACTACCGTATCACTGCTAATAATAATATGGTAAATAAATGTTACCATACCGTACTGATACGTTTTTTGTGTGTGATGATTAATCACTAAATTATATTCGAGAGTTAAATTAGACACATAGAAAAAAGCATTAGTGATATTTTTTAGAGTAATATTCTAAAAGACTTAAATTTTGTTCAAGTTTGATTTTTTTTGCCGATCCCCAGATATTATATTATTTTGTAAATAATAATTAATTTTAATTTCTAATTTAAACTTACAAATATATTAATCTATTAATTAAAATTTTAAGAAAAAATCATCATACAAAAATAAATTATTTTTTTATGAATGTAAAAGTTTATATTATGACGAAATTGGGTATTCGCGTATATTATAAATATAATAATGATTTCAACTCGAATAGTTTTTGTTATTTTGTTATTAATCGTAAGAAACTTGAAACATTTCATTATCGTTTAAACTTTCATTTTAATTAAACAATACATTTTTTCCAAATATTTTGAAAAATGTTTTAATCAGAACTAGCATATATAACACTAATATATATTATGAAATAATATTAAAATAATTTTAATAATAATATATAATATATTAAAACTTTTTGACAAGTACCTACTAGTTAAACATAACCGTATTACTATGAATAAAAGGAAATTTATAATAACAATTTAAATATATAATAAAATATCCTTCGAAATATTGACTGAATATAACACAATGACCTAATCAGTGACGTTATGCACTCAATACTTATTTATTATACAGTAAATTGTTAATTGTTATTTACTAACTTCTAATAAGTATTTTAATTAAAAAAACACAATAGACACCATTCCTTTATATCTGCGTGTGTGTCTATTATTGATTAACATACGTCTCCAAGACATATCATAAGTATATAAAATATAAAACTACTTACTTATAATTATTTTAATGAAAGAATTATATTTTTAACAACCGCGAATTCGAGCAAATACATACAAGTACGCATTAATTTTAAGGATTTCAATAAAATTTATCTTAAGACAAGTTTTTCGGTAAATACTAGGGGTTTTAAAAAGGTTTTTGAAACCCTATTATATACGAACATATTATTATTATTATATTTATGTATATATAATGTAAAAAGAACAAATACGCTCCACTAAACCTGTTCCTCGCGGACTGTTAAACTTTTGATATACTTTCCAATTGATGACAATAATAAATTGTTACCATCCCCTTATCAGCACAGTTCATCCGTGTGTAAAAAAAAACCTTTATCCTTTGTTGATATTTTATTTTTTGAAATCCAAAACTACGACGCAGTTCGTTGATTGTCAATATAATTTATGATGGTTTTAAAATCCTTCGATTCAAAAGACATCGGCCAAATGTATTTTTTTTAACGTTCTTATAACGATTGTTATGTCCTTATAGGTAGTTATATATCTCAAATCATAGGGGGTCATAAATGTGTTTTCCAGAAACACGTATTTCAGTCGTCTTCAATTATAATAATAATAATAATAATGTGGGTATTGAATATTATAAACGTAAAAGACGACGTCTACTGCGTCGTATTTTTAGGTATTTTAGATTTCAGGGTTGGAAAATAATGTAATTTTTCGACACGCCGCTCGGTCAGGGTTATATATATATTTTGGATAGGCATTCTTTTCTCATCAAAAGCAACCGCCGATCTCTACTGCGTATTACACATTTTGGCATATTATGTTTTTATGTGAAGAATACAAGTGCCCGCCGTATAAAAAATGCATACACATATGCCAGGTGTTTGACCTACTCACTGCAGTCTTGAAATCTGTTTCGCTTGTTATAAGAATCCCGTGCACAATGATTAAGGTGTGGGATGGTGTTTGTCACAGTTGGCCCTTTGTGTGTTTACTATGTTTGTTCGAAAGAAAAATAGATTTATACGCTTATAATGTACATACATATATTACACTTATAATATCATCTACGACGCAGTTTTTCGTTGAAATTTCGAATTCCGATATCCTATGTTATAACAGGACAATACTCGTATATCTGTTTTAGAGTATGATTTTGAAAAAAATTGTATGTAAAGCATATGATTTGGAACAATTTCACTTTTATCGAAAAACGAAAAAGTGTATGAAACGAAAAATTATTAAAATTAATGACAATATGGTGCAATTTAAGCTATTAAACGTTATCGATAGTTTTTATTTATTCGTGTATATGAAATATGCACATATTCTAATTACTTAATATTAGGATTTAGGACAACAATAAAAAAAAAATATATAAATTAGTATCAAAAGAGATGAAAATAGAAAAACTGTTAAAAAATATTTACAACAATTATTTAGCAAGCCGTAGTTAATGAAAAATACGTATGACGTCATAATTTCGTTGCCGCCATATACCCTGTACATAGTATACTTTATTACGTAAATATTACTATTCTCAGTTAAAACTCAACTAAATAATTTATTGGTTTCGACTTTTTTTTACAATTTAAAGTTTACAATTTATTAATATCTTTTTAATTTCATATTTTTTTGCAAAACGTTCATTAAATGATTTAATGATGAAATAAAAATGAATCATGAATATTTATTTGAATTATTTTAGAACTATTGTCCACTATAAGTTATCGTACATTTGCACGTATTATCTCTTAACTGTATTTATACGCGTTTGTATAGAATATTTACGGTTTTTTTTTAAATTTCAAATTATGTAAAATCGGATTAAAATTACTGTTAATATCATAAATTATTTGTTTGATCAAAACTTATGATTGTATTATTTTTCGTGGCATTCCACATTACAAATCAAGTTGAAATCACAAAAAAAAAATTAATATAAATAAACAATAATAATTTTATTTATTTTCCAACTATGGCTGAACAATCTATAACAGAAAAACAAGTTACATTGTAATAGTTGGTTACTCCCAAGCCATTTTGGCTGTGCGGAAGTGCACGAAATTTCATAACAATATTATACTAATTAATAATATTTACAATAATAATTTATAAAATATACATATGTGAAAAGTATAAAAAATATAATTAAAATGATATGACTTAATGTATAACAATATTGATTAGTATATTTTAAAGAATATAAGTAAAAATATAAATGAGAAACAGAGCATGTAAAATAGGTAAATAGGCGTTTATTATAATTTAATTTGTTCTATGATCTTTAAATATTGTAAAAGTTCAACAGAAATTAAAAATAAAATAATTATTTAATTTAAAAAAATTTTAACATAATTTGTTTATATTTTTAACATTTAGCATTGTTAGTAAAAATAATTTATTTCGTGAATTTTTTTTACGTTTTTCTTAGTGTTTTTTTTTCGAAATTTTTTTTCCGGGATATTTTTGTTTCTATTACTGTATTACTACAGTATTAGTGACGAATAACGAACGAACGAGTACATTAATACACAATATACATAGTGAATTTTATGTAGCTGCCTACATAGTAATTTAATAGCTTTTAAACGGGTGATTTTACACTCGGCCAGAGGAAAAAAATGTTCAAAATGTCTACTGTAAACATTTTTTTTCGGGTAAAAATGATTTAGTTGTAAACTCGAAATGGGTTTTTACATGTAAAAATTATTAACATATAAAATTTGCCTGAATAAAAATAAACGTGTAATTTTCTTTTAATATTTTTGAGAATCATTTAGCATTACCCAAAGGACACCACGAGGATGCGATTCTCATTATCCTCCAAAAATTTATTTTCATTTTCATATTATTATTCGCGGTATAAAATTCGTTACGCAAATATAAAATTTTGTAAAAACTTAAATGCAATGTTTTTTATGTAAAATTGTAAGTGTAAAAAAAGTGTAAAAATATAAGTAATAATGTAAGGTTATTATATAAATCTATTTTTTATGTAAAAGGCGTGTTCACTCACCGATATTTCCTTATTTTTATATTTTGTTAGTGTTCTTTCTGAGAATTCTTTTTTTTTTTTTAGTTATTATATTTTGAAATTAAAATGGTGCATTTATGCTGTTCATTTTAATGTACGTTTCTGTTTGTTCTTCTTTTAATTTTGTAATGACGAAATATTTATTGATGCGAGTTGAATTAAAATATGCATTAAATACATATCAACTAATGCACAGCCCACACATTAGGTGGAAAAATAATATCTTCTCCTATGTATGTATCGAATAAATAATCTGCGAATTTATTACCTATAATTTTCAAGCTGAGTTCACAACAAAAAAGGTAACCGTAGACCCAGTTTACATTTGCCCTTTTAAAAAATGTTAATTGTAATATTCATGTAACAGCGTTTACAGAGTAAAACACGGTCTGCAGTGGTAAAATTATTAATATTTGGACCTTGGCCCCTTACCATAAAAAATGAATTTTTAATGATACTAGACGCACCCCATTCCTATTGTGTTCTGAAACATTTCCTTTCTAAATAAATATATATATATATATTTTTAAGTTTTTCTGTAAATTTTGGTATTATTTCAATTATTATTTAGTATTTTATTTTAAAATACATTGATTAAAAAAGTTGCAGAGACGACGGCCGATGAGTATAAAATTAACATAGTATATAATTCACAATTTCAACAATAATAATTAACTAATATTAAAATGTACGTGTTTGTATGTGTATGTGTGCGTGCGTTTGTGTCGGCCAGCGAAACCCGAGAATTCAGACTACCTTTTAATCCGAGAAAATGGAGTATCAGCGGCGGCGCAAACATCATAGGTATATAATATATATATATGAAAATTCGTGTGAACGCTATAAAGTCACGCGTCGAGAAGGGGTATACGCGCTTCGTTTTTTTGAAATGTTATTGAAATATTCATATCTTAATAAATTTTTTCGAATACATCGTATATTTTCATATTTGTTGTAGGTAGGTACACATTCGACGTTTATCGTCCAGGCATCCGGTTTTAGGCATCCAACACCGCCGCCGCCGCCGAAATTCCGCCGAGCAGGTGTGTATGTGTTTTAGTTCGAGTGTTTGACCTTGTACGCATATCTGTATTTGTTCGCAGTACTGGTCGGTAAGGGTGGTTTGATGGGCTGACCGATCGATGGGTGAGCAGGATGGTCAGAGGGCAGTTCGCCCAATAGAATTACGGTTTGCGGGTACTCCGGTAGGCTCCTCGTCTAATGTTCCTTGATGGCACAACCGGTGGTGGGAACCACCACTACCACCACCACCACCACCACCACCACCACCACCACCGTAACACCGACCATGAAAAAGTCGCCGCCGCCGTCGCAAGGGCATAAAAGGGGGCGCGCAGGTGCGCCCGATCACCATTTCTGTCTCAACTGTCACCATTATTTTCCAGTTTAATATTTACGTATACTCCGCGATTTCCGAATATTTATTTTTGTCCCATAACATACATACCTTTCTTACTCGTCGCAAAACACTTTAATTTTTTATTTTATTTCGGAATATTTCCAAGAACACTTTACGGTTCGCATTTATCAGCTTTGCATCAATCCCACAATATGCAGTTGTCCATAGCAAGTGTATTGATGCTGCTGGCAGTCACTCTCACCATACAGGCGATACCGATTTCTAATGTAGCCGATATGCTTCCTCAGACAAGTCAAGAAGCACAGCTCCCGGATCTAGAAGGTAAAAAATTATAATCTTTATCGTTATAAAATATTTATAGATATTATTTTTTGTGCATATATATTTTTATTTATTGTTATGACTTATTACTTTATTTTACCATTACCAATGTTATTATTTAATTTTTTTTTATTATTTTTAAACATTATAATTTCATTTTATACTTTATTAATTTGCTTTTAATTTATTTTATTTTTAATGCTGCGATTGTTATAAACACTGCATAAGTACTTTATACAATATTATATTTCGCAATTTTACTCCACTAATAATAAAACATAATAATAATGGTAAATTGGTAATAAAATAATATAATATGCAGAGGATATTAGCTATTATATAGACTTGGCGATGTTACATTTTATGTTTATATTATACCAAGTAGCAAAAAAATTTTTATACAATGTTTAAAAAAACATTGGAGAATGGTTTGTTCATTATTTTATAAACGATAATAAAACTTCAAATGGCCAGTTTTCCATTCAAAATAAAATGTTAAAATATTATTTTAAATAAATGAAAAAAATTATTATTAAATGTTTTCAAATGATTTAAAAATCATTAACATTTATCGTTATAAAGTTATAAATCATTTAAAAATAATTTTAATACTTTAAAATCGTGAAAAAAGCATTTTTAAAATGATAAAAATTGGATTTATGAAATACTTATTGTATTTTTATTGTTTATATGTATAAATAATAAAAAAATAATAGTCATAATATGAACAGATTCTTTGTTCCTTTATTAATAAATTATAATATTTAAACAACAAATAATAGGTCTGTTCCTGTAATGTGAATAAGATTATAAAAAAAATAATAAAAATAACAAAAATTAAAATTAATTACGTTAGTTTATCACCGCTTGGTCGTCGTGTTTTTAATTGATTGTTGTTAGAATTTTGTTATAATGGTACAATTTTAAGTTGATTAGCAATGTCTCCAGTGTTATCCTGTTTTTTTTTTTAATACGCTTTCAATCCTTTTAAAAAGTATATATATATATGTACATTTATTACAATAAATTTAAATTATATCCCTTTCATAATTATTCATATAATTGCATTTTGTTTAGATATTAAATTGAAACATAAATTTAAATACTATTTTGTAGATGTGAAAAAATAAATATTTTTCAATTATAATCATTGTGATTTTACTCAAAGTTAACTCAAAAATCGTAAAAAATAATTTTGGATTAACACATTTTGTATATGTTGCTTGTAAGTCTGAGAGAGAAAACAAATATTGCGCTAATATCTTCTTAAATATAAAATGCGTAAATGTTTATTTATGTTTTATTAACATTTTAGCGCGCAAATACGTTTTATACCTACCTATCCAATATTGTCGAATTTTTATACATCACTCAATATTAATGAATTATGTTAATTAATAAATAGATTTACAAGTGGATGGAGGTTCACGAAAAAAAAGGTGTTTTGGAAACTCAGCAACAACTACAGCAGCTCCGTACAGGGACCTAGACTTCGAAAATCCCCCAAAAGTAGGGGATCCGGTTGAACCATTTGATAAAACCAACAAGTACTTTGGTACAACACCTAGCCCTGATAATCGAAGTATTAAGAAAAGGATGTCTACAAATAAGTACTCGGGATTATTAAATTTACAACCAGAACGCCTTAGCACATTAACTGAATATCAAAAATCATTTTTCGACAAGATTACAAAACTACTGACAGTATTCACTGAAAACCAGGATATGTTAAAGAAGGAAGATAACACTACTAAAAGATAAATGAAAACACAACATTTGGTCAAACTATGAGAAAAAGTGTTTAATACGTAGTGTTAATTACTATAATAAACTATTATATTAATCACATAGCATTTTTAAATTTATGTATTTAAAACAAAATAAATTTATAATTTTAATATATTTAAAAATAAATCATAAATTTTCAGACTCATATTATGTTATGTAACTAGGATTCACTACTTACAGCTAAGACTAAATCTACATAAAAATCATAGGTTTACATACTTCATAGAGTAATTAAAGGACTCTTTACAAATTTTTTTTTTTTTTTTTAAATCTTATGATGCCCCTCTCATTTAAGGTTTTCTTCTCATTAAAAGTAAATAATTACTAATCAATCTATGTATACCAAAAAATGTATAGAACAGGTAAGTTATTTTAATTAAATAAATAAATGACTGGAATAAAACAATTGGGACAACTCTCAAAGTGACAACAAATCACCTATATCAAATGACTGAAATTACAATTTATTTCAAACAATTACTGTGGGGAACTTAGTCCTGTCTTATCAATTTCATGTGGTGAGGGGGGAGCTATATGTTGTGAGAACTTTGGAGATATAGCCTAGCATATATTTTTATTATAATTATATTTATTTTATAATACAGAAATATATTTTATTCCTTATTAATTTTTGAAAGATATATGGTGTACTATGGGGGGGAATATAGATCTAGGGCTTTTTCAACATACAGCCTACCCAATTTCTCATTTATAATTAATAATTATTACATTTTATTTGTAAAACAGAAATATATTTCATTCCGCATTATATCAAATAGTTATCAGGCGTAGTATTTAACTATCTATAATCAATTATAAACAATTTACGTTTGAGTTAAAAATTAATATTACTATTAATTGAAATTTGTATTAATTAATTGAAATTAGAATGAACAATTTCCTAATAAAAATATAAAATGTATGGTAAACATCAAATTATTTTTAACAACGAATTATTTTACAAAAAAAAAAAAAAAATTACACTTACTTAATTGACTTTGTTGACTATTTAAAGATAAATATATAATAAAGAATTTGGTATTACCTATTCATTATATACTATGAAATAAATTGCGAATTTAGAAAAGTTTACGTGAACATTTGGTCCTTCTAATTTTTTCAATAATGCATAATCAAAATCCTAACGTTTTTGTTGCTTATAGATATGTATTTAAAAGCTGTTTAATAATTATGATACATATTTATCTCATGTCAATTAATATAGTTGATAGTTGTACATTATAGTTTTGTTACGATGTTTTACTATTGAATAATTGAATCTAATTTAATACCGCAATATAAGGCATTATAACATTAAAAATATCCTGGTATACAAGAAGAAGAAACGTAGTTACTTACAACATTTTTACGTGGCGAATTTCAGCAGTGTCGAACGATCGGGTACCTATGTATAATAATAATTATAGTATGGTTAAATATTTTCTTTGTGCGTAGAATGCAAAGAATTTATTTTGTGTACCGTCACTCTGTCGGTTAAACGTTCGCATGGGGTGTATTATTATTATTATTATTATTATTTATTGTTACAATCGTCAGTGTTATTTTCGAAAATTATTGGCACCGGCTCTGTATTGTCGCTATAAACCGGCGTGCATGTGTCCGTGCACACAGCGCGTTATTATCGCGTTTATTCGTTTTATTATATTTGTGTCAAATACACACTATAGCCGATGCACGTACAGCGTAGATCTCGCAAGTACTCACCCTAAAATCCGGTCCCTGTATTCTACACCTTTCTGTTAATCGAACGCCTCGTGTAAACTCAAGGACAAATTCCGACACAACGAAACCATATATTTTTGTCCGTACATTATCGACCCTCTCATACACATTATTTATATACTATATAGAAACACGAACAAAACAACCCGACCCATTCCGGACTGCAGCTCAACGAAGTGGTTTTATAATAATATTATTTTATATTGTACATTTATGTTACGTAGAAGCGTAAGCAGAAAAAAACAAATAACAAAATAGATATATTATATAATATCAACTTATAATTATATAAGTTATAAATTACTATAATCACTCGATAATAGGGTGATGGTGTGATATTGAATTGAGCCGAATCATCATTTGATCGGAACAATAATATAAATAACGGATGTTTAGATTAATAATAAATAATAATAATCATCAATACGAACCTGGTAAATAGTTAAATGTATATTATATTAATATGTGAGTCCACAGTCCAAACAGAAAACATAATATATATCCCGTAAAAGAAGTTGATACCGGTTTTTTGATTAGTTGTTTTCGACTCCACGGCGATGATGGTAGAGCTGGTAATATTAAAGTCGTCGTATATGGCTATGATAGTGACGACTGTATCGTTGTCGTGCAGAATCACGTCCATCTCGATCTCAACCTCTTCTTTCGGTTCGGTGGTCTGTTGTGAATTGGACACTGCATCTGCCCATTCTGGTCCAACACTTCCACGTCGGAGTTGTAGTTGTACGCATTATCTAACATTTGCACTTTTCGGTCACTTAATTGTATTCAAATAAATTGAAACTTGCTCTATTCAGTAATTTAATTTTCATCAACCGATAAGACCTGCGCCACGACCGAAGCGGCATATAAACCCAGTGCCCAGAATCTCTAACCATTCTCGGTCTCATATACACCACGAGAACTTGGGGTATTATAATACAATAAATTAAAATAATGGTGGTAAACCATATTAATCATTTAAAATATTGAAATATGCAATAAATTCGTAAAAATCTTATTAAATATTGAAACTTATGGGATGAAATACAACAATTTTAACAAATCTTGTAAAAACTTGGAGTATTACAATACAATAAATTAATATCATGGTGGCGAACCATATTAATCATTTAAAATGATGAAATTTGGTACTAAATACATAAAAATCTAATTAAATATTGAAAATTAAGGGGTAGAATACTACATATTTAACAAATTTTGTAAAAACTTGGGTTATTATAATACATTAACTTAAAATCATGGTTTTAAACCATATTAATCTCATTAGTTTTTGAAATTAGTACCTAAATTCATAAAAATCTCATATAATTTTGAAAATTTTAAGGGGTACGGTACAACATTTTTAATAAATCTTGTAAGAACTTGGGGTATTATAAAACAATAACTTAAAATATTGGTGGCATACCATATTAATCATTTAAAATATTGAAATAAGCAATAAATTCATAAAAATCTTATAAAATATTGAAATTTATGGGATGAACTACAACAGCTTTAATAAATCTTGATAATACTTGGGTTATTATAATACAATAAATTAATATCATGGTGGCATACCATATTAATCATTTAAAATATTGAAATAAGCAATAAATTCGTAAAAATCTTATAAAATATTGAAATTTATGGAATGAAATACAACAATTTTAACAAATCTTGTAAAAACTTGGCGTATTACAATACAATAAATTAATATCATGGTGGCAAACCATATTAATCATTTAAAATATTGAAATAATCAATAATTTCGTAAAAATCTAATAAAATATTGAAATTTATGGGATGAAATATAACAATTTTAACAAATCTTGTAAAAACTTGGCGTATTACAATACAATAAATTAATATCATTGTAGCAAACCATATTAATCATTTAAAATGATGAAATTTGGTACTAAATTCATAAAAATCTAGTAAAATATTGAAAATAAAGGGGTAGAATACTACATTTTTAATAAATTTTGTAAAAACTTGGGTTATTATAATACAATAAATTAATATCAATGTGGTAAACCTTATAAATCGTTTAAAATGATGAAAATACAAACTATATTCATAAAATTCTAATTAATTATTGTAATTTAAGTGGTAGATTACTTCATATTTATTAAATCTTGTAAGAACTTGGGGTATAACAATACAATAAATTAAAATAATGGTGGTAAACAATATTAATCCCATTAGTTTTTGAAATTAGGAACTAAATTCATAAAAATCTCATATAATTTCAAAAATTTTAAGGGGTACGGTACAACATTTTTAATAAATCTTGTAAGAATTTGGGGTATTATAATACAATATTTTAAAATAATGGTGGCATACCATATTAATCATTTAAAATATTGAAATAAGCAATAAATTCGTAAAAATCTTATAAAATATTGAAATTTATGGGATAAAATACAACACCTTTAATAAATCTTGATAATACTTGGGTTATTATAATACAATAAATTAATATCAATGTGGTAAACCTTATAAATCGCTTAAAATGATGAAAATACAAACTATTTTCATAAAAATCTAATAAATTATTGAAATTTAAGGGGTGGATTACATTATTTTAAATAAATCTTGTAAAAACATGGAGTATTACAATACAATAAATTAAAATCAATGTGGCAAACCATATTAATCATTTTAAATATTGAAATAAGCAATAAATTCGTAAAATCTTATAAAATATTGAAACTTATGGGATGAAATACAACAATTTTAACAAATCTTGTAAAAACTTGGCGTATTACAATACAATAAATTAATATCATGGTGGCAAACCATAATAATCATTTAAAATGATGAAATTTGGTACTAAATTCATAAAAATCTAGTAAAATATTGAAAATTAAGGGGTAGAATACTACATTTTTAATAAATTTTGTAAAAACTTGGGTTATTATAATACATTAACTTAAAATCATGGTTTTAAACCATATTAATCTCATTAGTTTTTGAAATTAGTACCTAAATTCATAAAAATCTCATATAATTTTGAAAATTTTAAGGGGTACGGTACAACATTTTTAATAAATCTTGTAAGAACTTGGGGTATTATAATACAATAACTTAAAATAATGGTGGCATACCATATTAAACACTTAAAAAGATGAAATTAGGTACTAAATTCATAAAAAAATAATAAAATATTGAAAATTAAATGGTAGAATACAAAAATTTTAACAAATCTTGTAAAATCATGGGGTTTTATAATACAATATATTAATATCATGGTGGTAAACCATATTAATAACCTTAAATAATGAAATAAGGACTAAATTCATAAAAATCTAATTAAATATTGAAAGTTATGAGGTAAAATACAACAATTTTAACAAAACTTGTAAAAACTTGGTGTATTATAATACAATAAATAAAAATCATGGTGGTAAACCATATTAATAACCTGAAATATTGAATTAAGGAAATAATTCATAATAATCTAATTAATTATTGAAATTTAAGGGGTAGAATACTTCATTTTTAATAATTCTTGTAAAAACTTGGGATATTATATTATAATAAATTAAAATCATGGTGGCAAATCATATTAAACACATAAAAAGATGAAATTAGGTACTAAATTCATAAAAAACTAATAAAATATTGAAAATTAATTGGTAGAATACAACAATTTTAACAAAACTTGTAAAAACTTGGTGTGTTATAATACAATAAATAAATATCATGGTGGCAAATCATATTAAACACATAAAAAGATGAAATAAGGAAATATATTCATTAAATTTTAATTAAATATTGAAATTTATTGGGTAAAATACAACTATTTTAAGCTATCTTGTAAAAACTTGGGGTATTACAATACAATAAATTATTATCATGGTGGTAAACCATATTAATAACCTTAAATAATGAAATAAGGATTAAATTCATAATAATCTAATTAAATATTGAAAGTTATGGGGTAAAATACAACAATTTTAACAAAACTTGTAAAAACTTGGTGTATTATAATACAATAAATAAATATCATGGTGGTAAACCATATTAATTTCCTGAAATGTTGAATAAAGGAAATAATTCATAATAATCTAATTAATTATTGAAATTTAAGGGGTAGAATACTTCATTTTTAATAATTCTTGTAAAAACTTGGGATATTATATTACAATAAATTAAAATCATGGTGGCAAATCATATTAAACACATAAAAAGATGAAATTAGGTACTAAATTCATAAAAAACTAATAAAATATTGAAAATTAATTGGTAGAATACAACAATTTTAACAAATCTTGTAAAAACATGGGGTATTACAATACAATAAATTAATATCATGGTGGCAAATCATATTAAACACTTAAAATGATGAAATTAGGAAATATATTCATTAAATTTTAATTAAATATTGAGATTTATTGGGTAAAATACAACTATTTTAAGCTATCTTGTAAAAACTTGGGGTATTACAATCCAATAAATTAATATCATGGTGGTAAACCATATTAATAACCTTAAATAATGAAATAAGGACTAAATTCATAAAAATCTAATTAAATATTGAAAGTTATGAGGTAAAATACAACAATTTTAACAAAACTTGTAAAAACTTGGTGTATTATAATACAATAAATAAATATCATGGTGGTAAACCATATTAATAACCTGAAATATTGAATAAAGGAAATAATTCATAATAATCTAATTAATTATTGAAATTTAAGGGGTAGAATACTTCATTTTTAATAATTCTTGTAAAAACTTGGGATATTATATTATAATAAATTAAAATCATGGTGGCAAATCATATTAAACACATAAAAAGATGAAATTAGGTACTAAATTCATAAAAAACTAATAAAATATTGAAAATTAATTGGTAGAATACAACAATTTTAACAAAACTTGTAAAAACTTGGTGTGTTATAATACAATAAATAAATATCATTGTGGTAAACCATATTAAATACTTAAAATGATGAAATTAGGTAATATATTCATTAAATTTTAATTAAATATTGAAATTTATAGGGTAATTTACAACTATTTTAAGCTATCTTGTAAAAACTTGGGGTATTACAATACAATAAATTAATATCATGGTGGTAAACCATATTAATAACCTTAAATAATGAAATAAGGACTAAATTCATTAAAATTTAATTAATTATTGAAATTTAAGGGGTAGAATACTTACTTTTTAATAATTCTTGTAATAACTTGGGGTAATATAATAAATTAAATTAAAATCATGGTGCAAACCATAATAAAAACATAACAGATGAAATTAGGTATTAAATTAATAAAAATCTCATATAATTTAGAAAGTTTTAAGGGGTACGGTACAACATTTTTAACAAATCTTGTAAAAACTTGGGGTATTACAATACAATAAATTAATATCATTGTGGAAAATCATATAAACACTTAAAAAGATGAAGTTAGGTACTAAACTCATAAAAATCTAATTAAGTATTGAAAGTTATGGGGTAAAATACAACAATTTTAACAAAACTTGTAAAAACTTTGTGTGTTATAATACAATAAATAAATATCATGGTGGCAAATCATATTAAACACATAAAAAGATGAAATTAGGAAATATATTCATTAAATTTTAATTAAATATTGAAATTTATTGGGTACAATACTTACTTTTTCATAATTCTTGTTATAAATTGGGGTAATATAATAAATTAAATTAAAATCATGGTGCAAACCATAATAAACACATAACAGATGAAATTAGGTATTAAATTAATAAAAATCTCATATAATTTAGTAATTTTTAAAGGGTATGGTACAACATTTTTAACACATCTTGTAAAAACATGGGGTATTACAATACAATAAATTAATATCATGGTGGCAAGTCATATAAACACTTAAAATGATGAAATTAGGAAATATATTCATTAAATTTTAATTAAATATTGAAAATTAATTGGTAGAATACAACAATTTTAACAAATCTTGTAAAAACTTGGTGTGTTATAATACAATAAATAAATATCATGGTGGCAAATCATATTAAACACATAAAAAGATGAAATTAGGAAATATACTCATTAAATTTTAATTAAATATTGAAATTTATTGGGTAAAATACAACTATTTTAAGCTATCTTGTAAAAACTTGGGGTATTACAATACAATAAATTAATATCATGGTGGTAAACCATATTAATAACCTTAAATAATAAAATAAGGATTAAATTTATAATAATCTAATTAAATATTGAAAGTTATGGGGTAAAATACAACAATTTTAACAAAACTTGTAAAAACTTGGTGTATTATAATACAATAAATAAATATCATATTGGTAAACCATATTATTAACCTTAAATATTGAATAAAGGAAATAATTCATAATAATCTAATTAATTATTGAAATTTAAGGGGTAGAATACTTCATTTTTAATAATTCTTGTAAAAACTTGGGATATTATATTACAATAAATTAAAATCATTGTGGCAAATCATATTAAACACTTAAAATGATGAAATTACAAACTATATTCATTAAAATTTAATTAATTATTGAAATTTAAGGGGTACAATACTTACTTTTTCATAATTCTTGTTATAAATTGGGGTAATATAATAAATTAAATTAAAATCATGGTGCAAACCATACTAAACACATAAAAAGATGAAATTAGGTACTAAATTCATAAAAAACTAATAAAATATTGAAAATTAATTGGTAGAATACAACAATTTTAACAAAACTTGTAAAAACTTGGTGTGTTATAATACAATAAATAAATATCATGGTGGCAAATCATATTAAACACATAAAAAGATGAAATTAGGAAATATATTCATTAAATTTTAATTAAATATTGAAATTTATTGGGTAAAATACAACTATTTTAAGCTATCTTGTAAAAACTTGGGGTATTACAATACAATAAATTATTATCATGGTGGTAAACCATATTAATAACCTTAAATAATGAAATAAGGATTAAATTCATAATAATCTAATTAAATATTGAAAGTTATGGGGTAAAATACAACAATTTTAACAAAACTTGTAAAAACTTGGTGTATTATAATACAATAAATAAATATCATGGTGGTAAACCATATTAATTTCCTGAAATGTTGAATAAAGGAAATAATTCATAATAATCTAATTAATTATTGAAATTTAAGGGGTAGAATACTTCATTTTTAATAATTCTTGTAAAAACTTGGGATATTATATTACAATAAATTAAAATCATGGTGGCAAATCATATTAAACACATAAAAAGATGAAATTAGGTACTAAATTCATAAAAAACTAATAAAATATTGAAAATTAATTGGTAGAATACAACAATTTTAACAAATCTTGTAAAAACATGGGGTATTACAATACAATAAATTAATATCATGGTGGCAAATCATATTAAACACTTAAAATGATGAAATTAGGAAATATATTCATTAAATTTTAATTAAATATTGAGATTTATTGGGTAAAATACAACTATTTTAAGCTATCTTGTAAAAACTTGGGGTATTACAATCCAATAAATTAATATCATGGTGGTAAACCATATTAATAACCTTAAATAATGAAATAAGGACTAAATTCATAAAAATCTAATTAAATATTGAAAGTTATGAGGTAAAATACAACAATTTTAACAAAACTTGTAAAAACTTGGTGTATTATAATACAATAAATAAATATCATGGTGGTAAACCATATTAATAACCTGAAATATTGAATAAAGGAAATAATTCATAATAATCTAATTAATTATTGAAATTTAAGGGGTAGAATACTTCATTTTTAATAATTCTTGTAAAAACTTGGGATATTATATTATAATAAATTAAAATCATGGTGGCAAATCATATTAAACACATAAAAAGATGAAATTAGGTACTAAATTCATAAAAAACTAATAAAATATTGAAAATTAATTGGTAGAATACAACAATTTTAACAAAACTTGTAAAAACTTGGTGTGTTATAATACAATAAATTAATATCATGGTGGTAAACCATATTAATAACCTTAAATAATGAAATAAGGACTAAATTCATTAAAATTTAATTAATTATTGAAATTTAAGGGGTAGAATACTTACTTTTTAATAATTCTTGTAATAACTTGGGGTAATATAATAAATTAAATTAAAATCATGGTGCAAACCATAATAAACACATAACAGATGAAATTAGGTATTAAATTAATAAAA
Organism: Rhopalosiphum nymphaeae; assembly: GCA_036289425.1. Lineage (NCBI taxonomy): Eukaryota > Metazoa > Arthropoda > Insecta > Hemiptera > Aphididae > Rhopalosiphum > Rhopalosiphum nymphaeae. The sequence goes on along the minus strand of JAZAQC010000019.1, from coordinate 12,448,617 downwards.
ATCTCATATAATTTAGAAAGTTTTAAGGGGTACGGTACAACATTTTTAACAAATCTTGTAAAAACTTGGGGTATTACAATACAATAAATTAATATCATTGTGGAAAATCATATAAACACTTAAAAAGATGAAGTTAGGTACTAAACTCATAAAAATCTAATTAGGTATTGAAAGTTATGGGGTAAAATACAACAATTTTAACAAAACTTGTAAAAACTTGGTGTGTTATAATACAATAAATAAATATCATGGTGGCAAATCATATTAAACACATAAAAAGATGAAATTAGGAAATATATTCATTAAATTTTAATTAAATATTGAAATTTATTGGGTACAATACTTACTTTTTCATAATTCTTGTTATAAATTGAGGTAATATAATAAATTAAATTAAAATCATGGTGCAAACCATAATAAACACATAACAGATGAAATTAGGTATTAAATTAATAAAAATCTCATATAATTTAGTAATTTTTAAAGGGTACGGTACAACATTTTTAACACATCTTGTAAAAACATGGGGTATTACAATACAATAAATTAATATCATGGTGGCAAGTCATATAAACACTTAAAAAGATGAAATTAGGTACTAAATTCATAAAAAACTAATAAAATATTGAAAATTAATTGGTAGAATACAACAATTTTAACAAAACTTGTAAAAACTTGGTGTGTTATATTACAATAAATTAAAATCATGGAGGCAAATCATATTAAACACTTAAAATGATGAAATTAGGAAATATATTCATTAAATTTTAATTAAATATTGAAAATTAATTGGTAGAATACAACAATTTTAACAAATCTTGTAAAAACTTGGTGTGTTATAATACAATAAATAAATATCATGGTGGCAAATCATATTAAACACATAAAAAGATGAAATTAGGAAATATACTCATTAAATTTTAATTAAATATTGAAATTTATTGGGTAAAATACAACTATTTTAAGCTATCTTGTAAAAACTTGGGGTATTACAATACAATAAATTAATATCATGGTGGTAAACCATATTAATAACCTTAAATAATAAAATAAGGATTAAATTTATAATAATCTAATTAAATATTGAAAGTTATGGGGTAAAATACAACAATTTTAACAAAACTTGTAAAAACTTGGTGTATTATAATACAATAAATAAATATCATATTGGTAAACCATATTATTAACCTTAAATATTGAATAAAGGAAATAATTCATAATAATCTAATTAATTATTGAAATTTAAGGGGTAGAATACTTCATTTTTAATAATTCTTGTAAAAACTTGGGATATTATATTACAATAAATTAAAATCATTGTGGCAAATCATATTAAACACTTAAAATGATGAAATTACAAACTATATTCATTAAAATTTAATTAATTATTGAAATTTAAGGGGTACAATACTTACTTTTTCATAATTCTTGTTATAAATTGGGGTAATATAATAAATTAAATTAAAATCATGGTGCAAACCATACTAAACACATAAAAAGATGAAATTAGGTACTAAATTCATAAAAAACTAATAAAATATTGAAAATTAATTGGTAGAATACAACAATTTTAACAAAACTTGTAAAAACTTGGTGTGTTATAATACAATAAATAAATATCATGGTGGCAAATCATATTAAACACATAAAAAGATGAAATTAGGAAATATATTCATTAAATTTTAATTAAATATTGAAATTTATTGGGTAAAATACAACTATTTTAAGCTATCTTGTAAAAACTTGGGGTATTACAATACAATAAATTATTATCATGGTGGTAAACCATATTAATAACCTTAAATAATGAAATAAGGATTAAATTCATAATAATCTAATTAAATATTGAAAGTTATGGGGTAAAATACAACAATTTTAACAAAACTTGTAAAAACTTGGTGTATTATAATACAATAAATAAATATCATGGTGGTAAACCATATTAATTTCCTGAAATGTTGAATAAAGGAAATAATTCATAATAATCTAATTAATTATTGAAATTTAAGGGGTAGAATACTTCATTTTTAATAATTCTTGTAAAAACTTGGGATATTATATTACAATAAATTAAAATCATGGTGGCAAATCATATTAAACACATAAAAAGATGAAATTAGGTACTAAATTCATAAAAAACTAATAAAATATTGAAAATTAATTGGTAGAATACAACAATTTTAACAAATCTTGTAAAAACATGGGGTATTACAATACAATAAATTAATATCATGGTGGCAAATCATATTAAACACTTAAAATGATGAAATTAGGAAATATATTCATTAAATTTTAATTAAATATTGAGATTTATTGGGTAAAATACAACTATTTTAAGCTATCTTGTAAAAACTTGGGGTATTACAATCCAATAAATTAATATCATGGTGGTAAACCATATTAATAACCTTAAATAATGAAATAAGGACTAAATTCATAAAAATCTAATTAAATATTGAAAGTTATGAGGTAAAATACAACAATTTTAACAAAACTTGTAAAAACTTGGTGTATTATAATACAATAAATAAATATCATGGTGGTAAACCATATTAATAACCTGAAATATTGAATAAAGGAAATAATTCATAATAATCTAATTAATTATTGAAATTTAAGGGGTAGAATACTTCATTTTTAATAATTCTTGTAAAAACTTGGGATATTATATTATAATAAATTAAAATCATGGTGGCAAATCATATTAAACACATAAAAAGATGAAATTAGGTACTAAATTCATAAAAAACTAATAAAATATTGAAAATTAATTGGTAGAATACAACAATTTTAACAAAACTTGTAAAAACTTGGTGTGTTATAATACAATAAATTAATATCATGGTGGTAAACCATATTAATAACCTTAAATAATGAAATAAGGACTAAATTCATTAAAATTTAATTAATTATTGAAATTTAAGGGGTAGAATACTTACTTTTTAATAATTCTTGTAATAACTTGGGGTAATATAATAAATTAAATTAAAATCATGGTGCAAACCATAATAAACACATAACAGATGAAATTAGGTATTAAATTAATAAAAATCTCATATAATTTAGAAAGTTTTAAGGGGTACGGTACAACATTTTTAACAAATCTTGTAAAAACTTGGGGTATTACAATACAATAAATTAATATCATTGTGGAAAATCATATAAACACTTAAAAAGATGAAGTTAGGTACTAAACTCATAAAAATCTAATTAGGTATTGAAAGTTATGGGGTAAAATACAACAATTTTAACAAAACTTGTAAAAACTTGGTGTGTTATAATACAATAAATAAATATCATGGTGGCAAATCATATTAAACACATAAAAAGATGAAATTAGGAAATATATTCATTAAATTTTAATTAAATATTGAAATTTATTGGGTACAATACTTACTTTTTCATAATTCTTGTTATAAATTGGGGTAATATAATAAATTAAATTAAAATCATGGTGCAAACCATAATAAACACATAACAGATGAAATTAGGTATTAAATTAATAAAAATCTCATATAATTTAGTAATTTTTAAAGGGTACGGTACAACATTTTTAACACATCTTGTAAAAACATGGGGTATTACAATACAATAAATTAATATCATGGTGGCAAGTCATATAAACACTTAAAAAGATGAAATTAGGTACTAAATTCATAAAAAACTAATAAAATATTGAAAATTAATTGGTAGAATACAACAATTTTAACAAAACTTGTAAAAACTTGGTGTGTTATATTACAATAAATTAAAATCATGGAGGCAAATCATATTAAACACTTAAAATGATGAAATTAGGAAATATATTCATTAAATTTTAATTAAATATTGAAAATTAATTGGTAGAATACAACAATTTTAACAAATCTTGTAAAAACTTGGTGTGTTATAATACAATAAATAAATATCATGGTGGCAAATCATATTAAACACATAAAAAGATGAAATTAGGAAATATACTCATTAAATTTTAATTAAATATTGAAATTTATTGGGTAAAATACAACTATTTTAAGCTATCTTGTAAAAACTTGGGGTATTCCAATACAATAAATTAATATCATGGTGGTATACCATATTAATAACCTTAAATAATAAAATAAGGATTAAATTTATAATAATCTAATTAAATATTGAAAGTTATGGGGTAAAATACAACAATTTTAACAAAACTTGTAAAAACTTGGTGTATTATAATACAATAAATAAATATCATATTGGTAAACCATATTATTAACCTTAAATATTGAATAAAGGAAATAATTCATAATAATCTAATTAATTATTGAAATTTAAGGGGTAGAATACTTCATTTTTAATAATTCTTGTAAAAACTTGGGATATTATATTACAATAAATTAAAATCATTGTGGCAAATCATATTAAACACTTAAAATGATGAAATTACAAACTATATTCATTAAAATTTAATTAATTATTGAAATTTAAGGGGTACAATACTTACTTTTTCATAATTCTTGTTATAAATTGGGGTAATATAATAAATTAAATTAAAATCATGGTGCAAACCATACTAAACACATAACAGATGAAATTAAGTATTAAATTAATAAAAATCTCATATAGTTTAGTAATTTTTAAAGGGTACGGTACAACATTTTTAACACATCTTGTAAAAACATGGGGTATTACAATACAATAAATTAATATCATGGTGCAAACCATAATAAACACATAACAGATGAAATTAGGTATTAAATTAATAAAAATCTCATATAATTTAGAAAGTTTTAAGGGGTACGGTACAACATTTTTAACAAATCTTGTAAAACCTTGGGGTATTACAATACAATAAATTATTATCATTGTAGTAAACCATATTAATAACCTTAAATATTGAATAAAGGAAATAATTCATAATAATCTAATTAATTATTGAAATTTAATGAGTAGAATACTTCATTTTTAATAATTCTTGTAAAAACTTGGGATATTATATTACAATAAATGAAAATCATGGTGGCAAATCATATTAAACACTTAAAATGATGAAATTAGGTAATATATTCATTAAATTTTAATTAAATATTGAAATTTATAGGGTAATATACAACTATTTTAAGCTATCTTGTAAAATCTTGGGGTATTACAATACAATAAATTAATATCATGGTGGTAAACCATATTAATAACCTTAAATAATGAAATAAGGATTAAATTCATAATAATCTAATTAAATATTGAAAGTTATGGGGTAAAATACAACAATTTTAACAAAACTTGTAAAAACTTGGTGTATTATAATACAATAAATAAATATCATGGTGGTAAACCATATTAATTTCCTGAAATGTTGAATAAAGGAAATAATTCATAATAATCTAATTAATTATTGAAATTTAAGGGGTAGAATACTTCATTTTTAATAATTCTTGTAAAAACTTGGGATATTATATTACAATAAATTAAAATCATGGTGGCAAATCATATTAAACACATAAAAAGATGAAATTAGGTACTAAATTCATAAAAAACTAATAAAATATTGAAAATTAATTGGTAGAATACAACAATTTTAACAAATCTTGTAAAAACATGGGGTATTACAATACAATAAATTAATATCATGGTGGCAAATCATATTAAACACTTAAAATGATGAAATTAGGAAATATATTCATTAAATTTTAATTAAATATTGAAATTTATTGGGTAAAATACAACTATTTTAAGCTATCTTGTAAAAACTTGGGGTATTACAATACAATAAATTAATATCATAGTGGTAAACCATATTAATAACCTTAAATAATGAAATAAGGATTAAATTCATAATAATCTAATTAAAAATTGAAAGTTTTGGTGTAAAATACAACAATTTTAACAAAACTTGTAAAAACTTGGTGTGTTATAATACAATAAATAAATATCATGGTGGTCAACCATATTAATAACTCGAAATATTGAATAAAGGAAATAATTCATAATAATTTAATTAATTATTGAAATTTAAGGGGTAGAATACTTACTTTTTCATAATTCTTGTTATAAATTGGGGTAATATAATAAATTAAATTAAAATCATGGTGCAAACCACAATAAACACATAACAGATGAAATTAGGTATTAAATTAATAAAAATCTCATATAATTTAGTAATTTTTAAAGGGTACGGTACAACATTTTTAACACATCTTGTAAAAACATGGGGTATTACAATACAATAAATTAATATCATGGTGGCAAGTCATATAAACACTTAAAAAGATGAAATTAGGTACTAAATTCATAAAAAACTAATAAAATACTGAAAATTAAGTGGTAGAATACAACAAATTTAACAAAACTTGTAAAAACTTGGTGTGTTATAATACAATAAATAAATATCATGGTGGTAAACCATATTAATAACCTGAAATATTGAATAAAGGAAATAATTCATAATAATCTAATTAATTATTGAAATTTAAGGGGTAGAATACTTCATTTTTAATAATTCTTGTAATAACTTGGGATATTAGATTACAATAAATTAAAATCATGTTGGCAAATCATATAAACACTTAAAAAGATGAAATTAGGTACTAAATTCATAAAAAACTAATAAAATATTGAAAATTAATTGGTAGAATACAACAATTTTAACAAAACTTGAAAAAACTTGGTGTGTTATAATACAATAAATAAATATCATGGTGGCAAATCATATTAAACACATAAAAAGATGAAATTAGGAAATATATTCATTAAATTTTAATTAAATATTGAAATTTATTGGGTAAAATACAACTATTTTAAGCTATCTTGTAAAAACTTGGGGTATTACAATACAATAAATTAATATCATGGTGGTAAACCATATTAATAACCTTAAATAATGAAATAAGGATTAAATTCATAATAATCTAATTAAATATTGAAAGTTATGGGGTAAAATACAACAATTTTAACAAAACATGTAAAAACTTGGGATATTATATTAAAATAAATTAAAATCATTGTGGCAAATTATATTAAACACTTAAAATGATGAAATTACAAACTATATTCATTAAAATTTAATTAATTATTGAAATTTAAGGGGTACAATACTTACTTTTTCATAATTCTTGTTATAAATTGGGGTAATATAATAAATTAAATTAAAATCATGGTGCAAACCATAATAAACACATAACAGATGAAATTAGGTATTAAATTAATAAAAATCTCATATAATTTAGTAATTTTTAAACGGTACGGTACAACATTTTTAACACATCTTGTAAAAACATGGGGTATTACAATACAATAAATTAATATCATGGTGCAAACCATAATAAACACATAACAGATGAAATTAGGTATTAAATTAATAAAAATCTCATATAATTTAGAAAGTTTTAAGGGGTACGGTACAACATTTTTAACAAATCTTGTAAAACCTTGGGGTATTACAATACAATAAATTATTATCATGGTAGTAAACCATATTAATAACCTTAAATATTGAATAAAGGAAATAATTCATAATAATCTAATTAATTATTGAAATTTAATGAGTAGAATACTTAATTTTTAATAATTCTTGTAAAAACTTGGGATATTATATTACAATAAATGAAAATCATGGTGGCAAATCATATTAAACACTTAAAATGATGAAATTAGGTAATATATTCATTAAATTTTAATTAAATATTGAAATATATAGGGTAATATACAACTATTTTAAGCTATCTTGTAAAATCTTGGGGTATTACAATACAATAAATTAATATCATGGTGGTAAACCATATTAATAACCTTAAATAATGAAATAAGGACTAAATTCATAAAAATCTAATTAAATATTCAAAGTTATGAGGTAAAATACAACAATTTTAACAAAACTTGTAAAAACTTGGTGTATTATAATACAATAAATAAATATCATGGTGGTAAACCATATTAATAACCTGAAATATTGAATAAAGGAAATAATTCATAATAATCTAATTAATTATTGAAATTTAAGGGGTAGAATACTTCATTTTTAATAATTCTTGTAAAAACTTGGGATATTATATTATAATAAATTAAAATCATGGTGGCAAATCATATTAAACACATAAAAAGATGAAATTAGGTACTAATTTCATAAAAAACTAATAAAATATTGAAAATTAATTGGTAGAATACAACAATTTTAACAAAACTTGTAAAAACTTGGTGTGTTATAATACAATAAATAAATATCATTGTGGTAAACCATATTAAATACTTAAAATGATGAAATTAGGTAATATATTCATTAAATTTTAATTAAATATTGAAATTTATAGGGTAATATACAACTATTTTAAGCTATCTTGTAAAAACTTGGGGTATTACAATACAATAAATTAATATCATGGTGGTAAACCATATTAATAACCTTAAATAATGAAATAAGGACTAAATTCATTAAAATTTAATTAATTATTGAAATTTAAGGGGTAGAATACTTACTTTTTAATAATTCTTGTAATAACTTGGGGTAATATAATAAATTAAATTAAAATCATGGTGTAAACCATAATAAACACATAACAGATGAAATTAGGTATTAAATTAATAAAAATCTCATATAATTTAGAAAGTTTTAAGGGGTACGGTACAACATTTTTAACAAATCTTGTAAAAACTTGGGGTATTACAATACAATAAATTAATATCATTGTGGAAAATCATATAAACACTTAAAAAGATGAAGTTAGGTACTAAACTCATAAAAATCTAATTAAGTATTGAAAGTTATGGGGTAAAATACAACAATTTTAACAAAACTTGTAAAAACTTGGTGTGTTATAATACAATAAATAAATATCATGGTGGCAAATCATATTAAACACATAAAAAGATGAAATTAGGAAATATATTCATTAAATTTTAATTAAATATTGAAATTTATTGGGTACAATACTTACTTTTTCATAATTCTTGTTATAAATTGGGGTAATATAATAAATTAAATTAAAATCATGGTGCAAACCATAATAAACACATAACAGATGAAATTAGGTATTAAATTAATAAAAATCTCATATAATTTAGTAATTTTTAAAGGGTACGGTACAACATTTTTAACACATCTTGTAAAAACATGGGGTATTACAATACAATAAATTAATATCATGGTGGCAAGTCATATAAACACTTAAAAAGATGAAATTTGGTACTAAATTCATAAAAAACTAATAAAATATTGAAAATTAATTGGTAGAATACAACAATTTTAACAAAACTTGTAAAAACTTGGTGTGTTATATTACAATAAATTAAAATCATGGAGGCAAATCATATTAAACACTTAAAATGATGAAATTAGGAAATATATTCATTAAATTTTAATTAAATATTGAAAATTAATTGGTAGAATACAACAATTTTAACAAATCTTGTAAAAACTTGGTGTGTTATAATACAATAAATAAATATCATGGTGGCAAATCATATTAAACACATAAAAAGATGAAATTAGGAAATATACTCATTAAATTTTAATTAAATATTGAAATTTATTGGGTAAAATACAACTATTTTAAGCTATCTTGTAAAAACTTGGGGTATTACAATACAATAAATTAATATCATGGTGGTAAACCATATTAATAACCTTAAATAATAAAATAAGGATTAAATTTATAATAATCTAATTAAATATTGAAAGTTATGGGGTAAAATACAACAATTTTAACAAAACTTGTAAAAACTTGGTGTATTATAATACAATAAATAAATATCATATTGGTAAACCATATTATTAACCTTAAATATTGAATAAAGGAAATAATTCATAATAATCTAATTAATTATTGAAATTTAAGGGGTAGAATACTTCATTTTTAATAATTCTTGTAAAAACTTGGGATATTATATTACAATAAATTAAAATCATTGTGGCAAATCATATTAAACACTTAAAATGATGAAATTACAAACTATATTCATTAAAATTTAATTAATTATTGAAATTTAAGGGGTACAATACTTACTTTTTCATAATTCTTGTTATAAATTGGGGTAATATAATAAATTAAATTAAAATCATGGTGCAAACCATACTAAACACATAACAGATGAAATTAAGTATTAAATTAATAAAAATCTCATATAGTTTAGTAATTTTTAAAGGGTACGGTACAACATTTTTAACACATCTTGTAAAAACATGGGGTATTACAATACAATAAATTAATATCATGGTGCAAACCATAATAAACACATAACAGATGAAATTAGGTATTAAATTAATAAAAATCTCATATAATTTAGAAAGTTTTAAGGGGTACGGTACAACATTTTTAACAAATCTTGTAAAACCTTGGGGTATTACAATACAATAAATTATTATCATGGTAGTAAACCATATTAATAACCTTAAATATTGAATAAAGGAAATAATTCATAATAATCTAATTAATTATTGAAATTTAATGAGTAGAATACTTCATTTTTAATAATTCTTGTAAAAACTTGGGATATTATATTACAATAAATGAAAATCATGGTGGCAAATCATATTAAACACTTAAAATGATGAAATTAGGTAATATATTCATTAAATTTTAATTAAATATTGAAATTTATAGGGTAATATACAACTATTTTAAGCTATCTTGTAAAATCTTGGGGTATTACAATACAATAAATTAATATCATGGTGGTAAACCATATTAATAACCTTAAATAATGAAATAAGGATTAAATTCATAATAATCTAATTAAATATTGAAAGTTATGGGGTAAAATACAACAATTTTAACAAAACTTGTAAAAACTTGGTATATTATAATACAATAAATAAATATCATGGTGGTAAACCATATTAATTTCCTGAAATGTTGAATAAAGGAAATAATTCATAATAATCTAATTAATTATTGAAATTTAAGGGGTAGAATACTTCATTTTTAATAATTCTTGTAAAAACTTGGGATATTATATTACAATAAATTAAAATCATGGTGGCAAATCATATTAAACACATAAAAAGATGAAATTAGGTACTAAATTCATAAAGAACTAATAAAATATTGAAAATTAATTGGTAGAATACAACAATTTTATCAAATCTTGTAAAAACATGGGGTATTACAATACAATAAATTAATATCATGGTGGCAAATCATATTAAACACTTAAAATGATGAAATTAGGAAATATATTCATTAAATTTTAATTAAATATTGAAATTTATTGGGTAAAATACAACTATTTTAAGCTATCTTGTAAAAACTTGGGGTATTACAATACAATAAATTAATATCATAGTGGTAAACCATATTAATAACCTTAAATAATGAAATAAGGATTAAATTCATAATAATCTAATTAAAAATTGAAAGTTTTGGTGTAAAATACAACAATTTTAACAAAACTTGTAAAAACTTGGTGTGTTATAATACAATAAATAAATATCATGGTGGTCAACCATATTAATAACTCGAAATATTGAATAAAGGAAATAATTCATAATAATCTAATTAATTATTGAAATTTAAGGGGTAGAATACTTCATTTTTAATAATCCTTGTAAAAACTTGGGATATTATATTACAATAAATTAAAATCATGGTGGCAAATCATATTAAACACTTAAAATGATGAAATTACAAACTATATTCATTAAAATTTAATTAATTATTGAAATTTAAGGGGTAGAATACTTACTTTTTCATAATTCTTGTTATAAATTGGGGTAATATAATAAATTAAATTAAAATCATGGTGCAAACCACAATAAACACATAACAGATGAAATTAGGTATTAAATTAATAAAAATCTCATATAATTTAGTAATTTTTAAAGGGTACGGTACAACATTTTTAACACATCTTGTAAAAACATGGGGTATTACAATACAATAAATTAATATCATGGTGGCAAGTCATATAAACACTTAAAAAGATGAAATTAGGTACTAAATTCATAAAAAACTAATAAAATACTGAAAATTAAGTGGTAGAATACAACAAATTTAACAAAACTTGTAAAAACTTGGTGTGTTATAATACAATAAATAAATATCATGGTGGTAAACCATATTAATAACCTGAAATATTGAATAAAGGAAATAATTCATAATAATCTAATTAATTATTGAAATTTAAGGGGTAGAATACTTCATTTTTAATAATTCTTGTAATAACTTGGGATATTATATTACAATAAATTAAAATCATGTTGGCAAATCATATAAACACTTAAAAAGATGAAATTAGGTACTAAATTCATAAAAAACTAATAAAATATTGAAAATTAATTGGTAGAATACAACAATTTTAACAAAACTTGAAAAAACTTGGTGTGTTATAATACAATAAATAAATATCATGGTGGCAAATCATATTAAACACATAAAAAGATGAAATTAGGAAATATATTCATTAAATTTTAATTAAATATTGAAATTTATTGGGTAAAATACAACTATTTTAAGCTATCTTGTAAAAACTTGGGGTATTACAATACAATAAATTAATATCATGGTGGTAAACCATATTAATAACCTTAAATAATGAAATAAGGATTAAATTCATAATAATCTAATTAAATATTGAAAGTTATGGGGTAAAATACAACAATTTTAACAAAACATGTAAAAACTTGGGATATTATATTAAAATAAATTAAAATCATTGTGGCAAATTATATTAAACACTTAAAATGATGAAATTACAAACTATATTCATTAAAATTTAATTAATTATTGAAATTTAAGGGGTACAATACTTACTTTTTCATAATTCTTGTTATAAATTGGGGTAATATAATAAATTAAATTAAAATCATGGTGCAAACCATAATAAACACATAACAGATGAAATTAGGTATTAAATTAATAAAAATCTCATATAATTTAGTAATTTTTAAGGGGTACGGTACAACATTTTTAACAAATCTTGTAAAAACTTGGGGTATTACAATACAATAAATTATTATCATGGTAGTAAACCATATTAATAACCTTAAATATTGAATAAAGGAAATAATTCATAATAATCTAATTAATTATTGAAATTTAAGGAGTAGAATACTTCATTTTTAATAATTCTTGTAAAAACTTGGGATATTATATTACAATAAATTAAAATCATGGTGGCAAATCATATTAAACACTTAAAATGATGAAATTAGGTAATATATTCATTAAATTTTAATTAAATATTGAAATTTATAGGGTAATATACAACTATTTTAAGCTATCTTGTAAAATCTTGGGGTATTACAATACAATAAATTAATATCATGGTGGTAAACCATATTAATAACCTTAAATAATGAAATTACAAACTATATTCATTAAAATTTAATTAATTATTGAAATTTAAGGGGTAGAATACTTACTTTTTCATAATTCTTGTTATAAATTGGGGTAATATAATAAATTAAATTAAAATCATGGTGCAAACCATAATAAACACATAACAGATGAAATTAGGTATTAAATTAATAAAAATCTCAAATAATTTAGTAATTTTTAAAGGGTACGGTACAACATTTTTAACACATCTTGTAAAAACATGGGGTATTAAAATACAATAAATTAATATCATGGTGGCAAGTCATATAAACACTTAAAAAGATGAAATTAGGTACTAAATTCATAAAAAACTAATAAAATACTGAAAATTAAGTGGTAGAATACAACAATTTTAACAAAACTTGTAAAAACTTGGTGTGTTATAATACAATAAATAAATATCATGGTGGTAAACCATATTAAATACTTAAAATGATGAAATTAGGTAATATATTCATTAAATTTTAATTAAATATTGAAATTTATAGGGTAATATACAACTATTTTAAGCTATCTTGTAAAAACTTGGGGTATTACAATACAATAAATTAATATCATGGTGGTAAACCATATTAATAACCTTAAATAATGAAATAAGGACTAAATTCATTAAAATTTAATTAATTATTGAAATTTAAGGGGTAGAATACTTACTTTTTAATAATTCTTGTAATAACTTGGGGTAATATAATAAATTAAATTAAAATCATGGTGTAAACCATAATAAACACATAACAGATGAAATTAGGTATTAAATTAATAAAAATCTCATATAATTTAGAAAGTTTTAAGGGGTACGGTACAACATTTTTAACAAATCTTGTAAAAACTTGGGGTATTACAATACAATAAATTAATATCATTGTGGAAAATCATATAAACACTTAAAAAGATGAAGTTAGGTACTAAACTCATAAAAATCTAATTAAGTATTGAAAGTTATGGGGTAAAATACAACAATTTTAACAAAACTTGTAAAAACTTGGTGTGTTATAATACAATAAATAAATATCATGGTGGCAAATCATATTAAACACATAAAAAGATGAAATTAGGAAATATATTCATTAAATTTTAATTAAATATTGAAATTTATTGGGTACAATACTTACTTTTTCATAATTCTTGTTATAAATTGGGGTAATATAATAAATTAAATTAAAATCATGGTGCAAACCATAATAAACACATAACAGATGAAATTAGGTATTAAATTAATAAAAATCTCATATAATTTAGTAATTTTTAAAGGGTACGGTACAACATTTTTAACACATCTTGTAAAAACATGGGGTATTACAATACAATAAATTAATATCATGGTGGCAAGTCATATAAACACTTAAAAAGATGAAATTTGGTACTAAATTCATAAAAAACTAATAAAATATTGAAAATTAATTGGTAGAATACAACAATTTTAACAAAACTTGTAAAAACTTGGTGTGTTATATTACAATAAATTAAAATCATGGAGGCAAATCATATTAAACACTTAAAATGATGAAATTAGGAAATATATTCATTAAATTTTAATTAAATATTGAAAATTAATTGGTAGAATACAACAATTTTAACAAATCTTGTAAAAACTTGGTGTGTTATAATACAATAAATAAATATCATGGTGGCAAATCATATTAAACACATAAAAAGATGAAATTAGGAAATATACTCATTAAATTTTAATTAAATATTGAAATTTATTGGGTAAAATACAACTATTTTAAGCTATCTTGTAAAAACTTGGGGTATTACAATACAATAAATTAATATCATGGTGGTAAACCATATTAATAACCTTAAATAATAAAATAAGGATTAAATTTATAATAATCTAATTAAATATTGAAAGTTATGGGGTAAAATACAACAATTTTAACAAAACTTGTAAAAACTTGGTGTATTATAATACAATAAATAAATATCATATTGGTAAACCATATTATTAACCTTAAATATTGAATAAAGGAAATAATTCATAATAATCTAATTAATTATTGAAATTTAAGGGGTAGAATACTTCATTTTTAATAATTCTTGTAAAAACTTGGGATATTATATTACAATAAATTAAAATCATTGTGGCAAATCATATTAAACACTTAAAATGATGAAATTACAAACTATATTCATTAAAATTTAATTAATTATTGAAATTTAAGGGGTACAATACTTACTTTTTCATAATTCTTGTTATAAATTGGGGTAATATAATAAATTAAATTAAAATCATGGTGCAAACCATACTAAACACATAACAGATGAAATTAAGTATTAAATTAATAAAAATCTCATATAGTTTAGTAATTTTTAAAGGGTACGGTACAACATTTTTAACACATCTTGTAAAAACATGGGGTATTACAATACAATAAATTAATATCATGGTGCAAACCATAATAAACACATAACAGATGAAATTAGGTATTAAATTAATAAAAATCTCATATAATTTAGAAAGTTTTAAGGGGTACGGTACAACATTTTTAACAAATCTTGTAAAACCTTGGGGTATTACAATACAATAAATTATTATCATGGTAGTAAACCATATTAATAACCTTAAATATTGAATAAAGGAAATAATTCATAATAATCTAATTAATTATTGAAATTTAATGAGTAGAATACTTCATTTTTAATAATTCTTGTAAAAACTTGGGATATTATATTACAATAAATGAAAATCATGGTGGCAAATCATATTAAACACTTAAAATGATGAAATTAGGTAATATATTCATTAAATTTTAATTAAATATTGAAATTTATAGGGTAATATACAACTATTTTAAGCTATCTTGTAAAATCTTGGGGTATTACAATACAATAAATTAATATCATGGTGGTAAACCATATTAATAACCTTAAATAATGAAATAAGGATTAAATTCATAATAATCTAATTAAATATTGAAAGTTATGGGGTAAAATACAACAATTTTAACAAAACTTGTAAAAACTTGGTATATTATAATACAATAAATAAATATCATGGTGGTAAACCATATTAATTTCCTGAAATGTTGAATAAAGGAAATAATTCATAATAATCTAATTAATTATTGAAATTTAAGGGGTAGAATACTTCATTTTTAATAATTCTTGTAAAAACTTGGGATATTATATTACAATAAATTAAAATCATGGTGGCAAATCATATTAAACACATAAAAAGATGAAATTAGGTACTAAATTCATAAAGAACTAATAAAATATTGAAAATTAATTGGTAGAATACAACAATTTTATCAAATCTTGTAAAAACATGGGGTATTACAATACAATAAATTAATATCATGGTGGCAAATCATATTAAACACTTAAAATGATGAAATTAGGAAATATATTCATTAAATTTTAATTAAATATTGAAATTTATTGGGTAAAATACAACTATTTTAAGCTATCTTGTAAAAACTTGGGGTATTACAATACAATAAATTAATATCATAGTGGTAAACCATATTAATAACCTTAAATAATGAAATAAGGATTAAATTCATAATAATCTAATTAAAAATTGAAAGTTTTGGTGTAAAATACAACAATTTTAACAAAACTTGTAAAAACTTGGTGTGTTATAATACAATAAATAAATATCATGGTGGTAAACCATATTAATAACCTGAAATATTGAATTAAGGAAATAATTCATAATAATCTAATTAATTATTGAAATTTAAGGGGTAGAATACTTCATTTTTAATAATCCTTGTAAAAACTTGGGATATTATATTACAATAAATTAAAATCATGGTGGCAAATCATATTAAACACTTAAAATGATGAAATTACAAACTATATTCATTAAAATTTAATTAATTATTGAAATTTAAGGGGTAGAATACTTACTTTTTCATAATTCTTGTTATAAATTGGGGTAATATAATAAATTAAATTAAAATCATGGTGCAAACCACAATAAACACATAACAGATGAAATTAGGTATTAAATTAATAAAAATCTCATATAATTTAGTAATTTTTAAAGGGTACGGTACAACATTTTTAACACATCTTGTAAAAACATGGGGTATTACAATACAATAAATTAATATCATGGTGGCAAGTCATATAAACACTTAAAAAGATGAAATTAGGTACTAAATTCATAAAAAACTAATAAAATACTGAAAATTAAGTGGTAGAATACAACAAATTTAACAAAACTTGTAAAAACTTGGTGTGTTATAATACAATAAATAAATATCATGGTGGTAAACCATATTAATAACCTGAAATATTGAATAAAGGAAATAATTCATAATAATCTAATTAATTATTGAAATTTAAGGGGTAGAATACTTCATTTTTAATAATTCTTGTAATAACTTGGGATATTATATTACAATAAATTAAAATCATGTTGGCAAATCATATAAACACTTAAAAAGATGAAATTAGGTACTAAATTCATAAAAAACTAATAAAATATTGAAAATTAATTGGTAGAATACAACAATTTTAACAAAACTTGAAAAAACTTGGTGTGTTATAATACAATAAATAAATATCATGGTGGCAAATCATATTAAACACATAAAAAGATGAAATTAGGAAATATATTCATTAAATTTTAATTAAATATTGAAATTTATTGGGTAAAATACAACTATTTTAAGCTATCTTGTAAAAACTTGGGGTATTACAATACAATAAATTAATATCATGGTGGTAAACCATATTAATAACCTTAAATAATGAAATAAGGATTAAATTCATAATAATCTAATTAAATATTGAAAGTTATGGGGTAAAATACAACAATTTTAACAAAACATGTAAAAACTTGGGATATTATATTAAAATAAATTAAAATCATTGTGGCAAATTATATTAAACACTTAAAATGATGAAATTACAAACTATATTCATTAAAATTTAATTAATTATTGAAATTTAAGGGGTACAATACTTACTTTTTCATAATTCTTGTTATAAATTGGGGTAATATAATAAATTAAATTAAAATCATGGTGCAAACCATAATAAACACATAACAGATGAAATTAGGTATTAAATTAATAAAAATCTCATATAATTTAGTAATTTTTAAGGGGTACGGTACAACATTTTTAACAAATCTTGTAAAAACTTGGGGTATTACAATACAATAAATTATTATCATGGTAGTAAACCATATTAATAACCTTAAATATTGAATAAAGGAAATAATTCATAATAATCTAATTAATTATTGAAATTTAAGGAGTAGAATACTTCATTTTTAATAATTCTTGTAAAAACTTGGGATATTATATTACAATAAATTAAAATCATGGTGGCAAATCATATTAAACACTTAAAATGATGAAATTAGGTAATATATTCATTAAATTTTAATTAAATATTGAAATTTATAGGGTAATATACAACTATTTTAAGCTATCTTGTAAAATCTTGGGGTATTACAATACAATAAATTAATATCATGGTGGTAAACCATATTAATAACCTTAAATAATGAAATTACAAACTATATTCATTAAAATTTAATTAATTATTGAAATTTAAGGGGTAGAATACTTACTTTTTCATAATTCTTGTTATAAATTGGGGTAATATAATAAATTAAATTAAAATCATGGTGCAAACCATAATAAACACATAACAGATGAAATTAGGTATTAAATTAATAAAAATCTCAAATAATTTAGTAATTTTTAAAGGGTACGGTACAACATTTTTAACACATCTTGTAAAAACATGGGGTATTAAAATACAATAAATTAATATCATGGTGGCAAGTCATATAAACACTTAAAAAGATGAAATTAGGTACTAAATTCATAAAAAACTAATAAAATACTGAAAATTAAGTGGTAGAATACAACAATTTTAACAAAACTTGTAAAAACTTGGTGTGTTATAATACAATAAATAAATATCATGGTGGTAAACCATATTAATAACCTGAAATATTGAATAAAGGAAATAATTCATAATAATCTAATTAATTATTGAAATTTAAGGGGTAGAATACTTCATTTTTAATAATTCTTGTAAAAACTTGGAATATTATATTACAATAAATTAAAATCATGGTGGCAAATCATATTAAACACATAAAAAGATGAAATTAGGTACTAAATTCATAAAAAACTAATAAAATATTGAAAATTAATTGGTAGAATACAACAATTTTAACAAAGCTTGTAAAAACTTGGTGTGTTATAATACAATAAATAAATATCATGGTGGTAATCCATATTATTAACCTTAAATATTGAATAAAGGAAATAATTCATAATAATCTAATTAATTATTGAAATTTAAGGGGTAGAATACTTCATTTTTAATAATTCTTGTAAAAACTTGGGATATTATATTACAATAAATTAAAATCATGGTGGCAAATCATATTAAACACTTAAAATGATGAAATTACAAACTATATTCATTAAAATTTAATTAATTATTGAAATTTAAGGGGTAGAATACTTACTTTTTAATAATTCTTGTAATAACTTGGGGTAATATAATAAATTAAATTAAAATCATGGTGAAAAGCATAATAAACACATAACAGATGAAATTAGGTATTAAATTAATAAAAATCTCATATAATTTAGTAATTTTTAAAGGGTACGGTACAACATTTTTAACACATCTTGTAAAAACATGGGGTATTACAATACAATAAATTAATATCATTGTGGTAAACAATATTAAACACTTAAAATGATGAAATTAGGAAATATATTCATTAAATTTTAATTAAATATTCAAATTTATTGGGTAAAATACAACTATTTTAAGCTATCTTGTAAAAACTTGGGGTATTACAATACAATAAATTAATATCATGATGGTAAATCATATAAATCACTTAAAATGATGAAATTACAAACTATATTCATTAAAATTTAATTAATTATTGAAATTTAAGGGGTAGAATACTTCATTTTTAATAATCCTTGTAAAAACTTGGGATATTATATTACAATAAATTAAAATCATGTTGGCAAATCATATAAACACTTAAAAAGATGAAATTAGGTACTAAATTCATAAAAAACTAATAAAATATTGAAAATTAATTGGTAGAATACAACAATTTTAACAAAACTTGAAAAAACTTGGTGTGTTATAATACAATAAATAAATATCATGGTGGCAAATCATATTAAACACATAAAAAGATGAAATTAGGAAATATATTCATTAAATTTTAATTAAATATTGAAATTTATTGGGTAAAATACAACTATTTTAAGCTATCTTGTAAAAACTTGGGGTATTACAATACAATAAATTAATATCATGGTGGTAAACCATATTAATAACCTTAAATAATGAAATAAGGATTAAATTCATAATAATCTAATTAAATATTGAAAGTTATGGGGTAAAATACAACAATTTTAACAAAACATGTAAAAACTTGGGATATTATATTAAAATAAATTAAAATCATTGTGGCAAATTATATTAAACACTTAAAATGATGAAATTACAAACTATATTCATTAAAATTTAATTAATTATTGAAATTTAAGGGGTACAATACTTACTTTTTCATAATTCTTGTTATAAATTGGGGTAATATAATAAATTAAATTAAAATCATGGTGCAAACCATAATAAACACATAACAGATGAAATTAGGTATTAAATTAATAAAAATCTCATATAATTTAGTAATTTTTAAACGGTACGGTACAACATTTTTAACACATCTTGTAAAAACATGGGGTATTACAATACAATAAATTAATATCATGGTGCAAACCATAATAAACACATAACAGATGAAATTAGGTATTAAATTAATAAAAATCTCATATAATTTAGAAAGTTTTAAGGGGTACGGTACAACATTTTTAACAAATCTTGTAAAACCTTGGGGTATTACAATACAATAAATTATTATCATGGTAGTAAACCATATTAATAACCTTAAATATTGAATAAAGGAAATAATTCATAATAATCTAATTAATTATTGAAATTTAATGAGTAGAATACTTCATTTTTAATAATTCTTGTAAAAACTTGGGATATTATATTACAATAAATGAAAATCATGGTGGCAAATCATATTAAACACTTAAAATGATGAAATTAGGTAATATATTCATTAAATTTTAATTAAATATTGAAATATATAGGGTAATATACAACTATTTTAAGCTATCTTGTAAAATCTTGGGGTATTACAATACAATAAATTAATATCATGGTGGTAAACCATATTAATAACCTTAAATAATGAAATAAGGATTAAATTCATAATAATCTAATTAAATATTGATAGTGATGGGGTAAAATACAACAATTTTAACAAAACTTGTAAAAACTTGGTGTATTATAATACAATAAATAAATATCATTGTGGTAAACCATATTATTAACCTTAAATATTGAATAAAGGAAATAATTCATAATAATCTAATTAATTATTGAAATTTAAGGGGTAGAATACTTCATTTTTAATAATTCTTGTAAAAACTTGGGATATTATATTACAATAAATTAAAATCATGGTGGCAACTCATATAAACACTTAAAAAGATGAAATTAGGTACTAAATTCATAAAAAACTAATAAAATATTGAAAATTAATTGGTAGAATACAACAATTTTAACAAAACTTGTAAAAACTTGGTGTGTTATAATACAATAAATAAATATCATTGTGGTAAACCATATTAAACACTTAAAATGATGAAATTAGGAAATATATTCATTAAATTTTAATTAAATATTGAAATTTATTGGGTAAAATACAACTATTTTAAGCTATCTTGTAAAATCTTGGGGTATTACAATACAATAAATTAATATCATGGTGGTAAACCATATTAATAACCTTAAATAATGAAATAAGGATTAAATTCATAATAATCTAATTAAAAATTGAAAGTTTTGGGGTAAAATACAACATTTTAACAAAACTTGTAAAAACTTGGTGTGTTATAATACAATAAATAAATATCATGGTGGTAAACCATATTAATAACCTGAAATATTGAATAAAGGAAATAATTCATAATAATCTAATTAATTATTGAAATTTAAGGGGTAGAATACTTCATTTTTAATAATTCTTGTAAAAACTTGGGATATTATATTACAATAAATTAAAATTATGTTGGCAAATCATATAAACACTTAAAAAGATGAAATTAGGTACTAAATTCATAAAAAACTAATAAAATATTGAAAATTAATTGGTAGAATACAACAATTTTAACAAAACTTGAAAAAACTTGGTGTGTTATAATACAATAAATAAATATCATTGTGGTAAACCATATTAAACACTTAAAATGATGAAATTAGGAAATATATTCATTAAATTTTAATTAAATATTCAAATTTATTGGGTAAAATACAACTATTTTAAGCTATCTTGTAAAAACTTGGGGTATTACAATACAATAAATTAATATCATAGTGGTAAACCATATTAATAACCTTAAATAATGAAATAAGGATTAAATTCATAATAATCTAATTAAAAATTGAAAGTTTTGGGGTAAAATACAACAATTTTAACAAAACTTGTAAAAACTTCGGATATTATATTAAAATAAATTAAAATCATTGTGGCAAATCATATTACACACTTAAAATGATGAAATTACAAACTATATTCATTAAAATTTAATTAATTATTGAAATTTAAGGGGTACAATACTTACTTTTTCATAATTCTTGTTATAAATTGGGGTAATATAATAAATTAAATTAAAATCATGGTGCAAACCATAATAAACACATAACAGATGAAATTAGGTATTAAATTAATAAAAATCTCATATAATTTAGAAAGTTTTAAGGGGTACGGTACAACATTTTTAACAAATCTTGTAAAACCTTGGGGTATTACAATACAATAAATTATTATCATGGTAGTAAACCATATTAATAACCTTAAATATTGAATAAAGGAAATAATTCATAATAATCTAATTAATTATTGAAATTTAAGGGGTAGAATACTTCATTTTTAATAATTCTTGTAAAAACTTGGGATATTATATTACAATAAATTAAAATCATAGTGGCAACTCATATAAACACTTAAAAAGATGAAATTAGGTACTAAATTCATAAAAAACTAATAAAATATTGAAAATTAATTGGTAGAATACAACAATTTTAACAAAACTTGTAAAAACTTGGTGTGTTATAATACAATAAATAAATATCATTGTGGTAAACAATATTAAACACTTAAAATGATGAAATTAGGAAATATATTCATTAAATTTTAATTAAATATTGAAATTTATTGGGTAAAATACAACTATTTTAAGCTATCTTGTAAAATCTTGGGGTATTACAATACAATAAATTAATATCATGGTGGTAAACCATATTAATAACCTTAAATAATGAAATAAGGATTAAATTCATAATAATCTAATTAAAAATTGAAAGTTTTGGGGTAAAATACAACATTTTAACAAAACTTGTAAAAACTTGGTGTGTTATAATACAATAAATAAATATCATGGTGGTAAACCATATTAATAACCTGAAATATTGAATAAAGGAAATAATTCATAATAATCTAATTAATTATTGAAATTTAAGGGGTAGAATACTTCATTTTTAATAATTCTTGTAAAAACTTGGGATATTATATTACAATAAATTAAAATTATGTTGGCAAATCATATAAACACTTAAAAAGATGAAATTAGGTACTAAATTCATAAAAAACTAATAAAATATTGAAAATTAATTGGTAGAATACAACAATTTTAACAAAACTTGAAAAAACTTGGTGTGTTATAATACAATAAATAAATATCATTGTGGTAAACCATATTAAACACTTAAAATGATGAAATTAGGAAACATATTCATTAAATTTTAATTAAATATTCAAATTTATTGGGTAATATACAACTATTTTAAGCTATCTTGTAAAAACTTGGGGTATTACAATACAATAAATTAATATCATGGTGGTAAACCATATTAATAACCTTAAATAATGAAATAAGGATTAAATTCATAATAATCTAATTAAATATTGAAAGTGATGGGGTAAAATACAACAATTTTAACAAAACTTGTAAAAACTTGGTGTATTATAATACAATAAATAAATATCATGGTGGTAAACCATATTAATAACCTGAAATATTGAATAAAGGAAATAATTCATAATAATCTAATTAAAAATTGAAATTTAAGGGGTAGAATACTTACTTTTTCATAATTCTTGTTATAAATTGGGGTAATATAATAAATTAAATTAAAATCATGATGCAAACTATAATAAACACATAACAGATGAAATTAGGTATTAAATTAATAAAAATCTCAAATAATTTAGTAATTTTTAAAGGGTACGGTACAACATTTTTAACACATCTTGTAAAAACATGGGGTATTACAATACAATAAATTAATATCATGGTGGCAAGTCATATAAACACTTAAAAAGATGAAATTAGGTACTAAATTCATAAAAAACTAATAAAATACTGAAAATTAAGTGGTAGAATACAACAATTTTAACAAAACTTGAAAAAACTTGGTGTGTTATAATACAATAAATAAATATCATGGTGGCAAATCATATTAAACACTTAAAATGATGAAATTAGGAAATATATTCATTAAATTTTAATTAAATATTGAAATTTATTGGGTAAAATACAACTATTATAAGCTATCTTGTAAAAACTTGGGGTATTACAATACAATAAATTAATATCATGATGGTAAATCATATAAATCACTTAAAATGATGAAATTACAAACTATATTCATTAAAATTTAATTAATTATTGAAATTTAAGGGGTAGAATACTTCATTTTTCATAATTCTTGTAAAAACTTGGGATATTATATTACAATAAATTAAAATTATGTTGGCAAATCATATAAACACTTAAAAAGATGAAATTAGGTACTAAATTCATAAAAAACTAATAAAATATTGAAAATTAATTGGTAGAATACAACAATTTTAACAAAACTTGAAAAAACTTGGTGTGTTATAATACAATAAATAAATATCATTGTGGTAAACCATATTAAACACTTAAAATGATGAAATTAGGAAACATATTCATTAAATTTTAATTAAATATTCAAATTTATTGGGTAATATACAACTATTTTAAGCTATCTTGTAAAAACTTGGGGTATTACAATACAATAAATTAATATCATGGTGGTAAACCATATTAATAACCTTAAATAATGAAATAAGGATTAAATTCATAATAATCTAATTAAATATTGAAAGTGATGGGGTAAAATACAACAATTTTAACAAAACTTGTAAAAACTTGGTGTATTATAATACAATAAATAAATATCATGGTGGTAAACCATATTAATAACCTGAAATATTGAATAAAGGAAATAATTCATAATAATCTAATTAAAAATTGAAATTTAAGGGGTAGAATACTTACTTTTTCATAATTCTTGTTATAAATTGGGGTAATATAATAAATTAAATTAAAATCATGATGCAAACTATAATAAACACATAACAGATGAAATTAGGTATTAAATTAATAAAAATCTCAAATAATTTAGTAATTTTTAAAGGGTACGGTACAACATTTTTAACACATCTTGTAAAAACATGGGGTATTACAATACAATAAATTAATATCATGGTGGCAAGTCATATAAACACTTAAAAAGATGAAATTAGGTACTAAATTCATAAAAAACTAATAAAATACTGAAAATTAAGTGGTAGAATACAACAATTTTAACAAAACTTGTAAAAACTTGGTGTGTTATAATACAATAAATAAATATCATGGTGGTAAACCATATTAATAACCTGAAATATTGAATAAAGGAAATAATTCATAATAATCTAATTAATTATTGAAATTTAAGGGGTAGAATACTTCATTTTTAATAATTCTTGTAAAAACTTGGAATATTATATTACAATAAATTAAAATCATGGTGGCAAATCATATTAAACACATAAAAAGATGAAATTAGGTACTAAATTCATAAAAAACTAATAAAATATTGAAAATTAATTGGTAGAATACAACAATTTTAACAAAGCTTGTAAAAACTTGGTGTGTTATAATACAATAAATAAATATCATGGTGGTAATCCATATTATTAACCTTAAATATTGAATAAAGGAAATAATTCATAATAATCTAATTAATTATTGAAATTTAAGGGGTAGAATACTTCATTTTTAATAATTCTTGTAAAAACTTGGGATATTATATTACAATAAATTAAAATCATGGTGGCAACTCATATAAACACTTAAAATGATGAAATTAGGAAATATATTCATTAAATTTTAATTAAATATTGAAATTTATAGGGTAAAATACAACTATTTTAAGCTATCTTGTAAAAACTTGGGGTATTACAATACAATAAATTAATATCATGGTGGTAAACCATATAAATAACCTTAAATAATGAAATAAGGATTAAATTCATAATAATCTAATTAAATATTGAAAGTTATGGGGTAAAATACAACAATTTTAACAAAGCTTGTAAAAACTTGGTGTATTATAATACAATAAATAAATATCATGGTGGTAAACCATATTCATAACCTGAAATATTGAATAAAGGAAATAATTCATAATAATCTAATTAATTATTGAAATTTAAGGGGTAGAATACTTAATTTTTAATAATTCTTGTAAAAACTTGGGATATTATATTACAATAAATTAAAATCATGGTGGCAAATCATATTAAAAACTTAAAATGATGAAATTACAAACTATATTCATTAAAATTTAATTAATTATTGAAATTTAAGGGGTAGAATACTTACTTTTTAATAATTCTTGTAATAACTTGGGGTAATATAATAAATTAAATTAAAATCATGGTGCAAACCATAATAAACACATAACAGATGAAATTAGGTATTAAATTAATAAAAATCTCATATAATTTAGTAATTTTTAAAGGGTACGGTACAACATTTTTAACACATCTTGTAAAAACTTGGGATATTATATTACAATAAATTAAAATCATGGTGGCAAATCATATTAAACACTTAAAATGATGAAATTAGGAAATATATTCATTAAATTTTAATTAAATATTGAAATTTATTGGGTAAAATACAACTATTATAAGCTATCTTGTAAAAACTTGGGGTATTACAATACAATAAATTAATATCATGATGGTAAATCATATAAATCACTTAAAATGATGAAATTACAAACTATATTCATTAAAATTTAATTAATTATTGAAATTTAAGGGGTAGAATACTTCATTTTTCATAATTCTTGTTATAAATTGGGGTAATATAATAAATTAAATTAAAATCATGGTGCAAACCATAATAAACACATAACAGATGAAATTAGGTATTAAATTAATAAAAATCTCATATAATTTATTAATTTTTAAAGGGTACGGTACAACATTTTTAACACATCTTGTAAAAACATGGGGTATTACAATACAATAAATTAATATCATGGTGGCAAGTCATATAAACACTTAAAAAGATGAAATTAGGTACTAAATTCATAAAAAACTAATAAAATATTGAAAATTAATTGGTAGAATACAACAATTTTAACAAAACTTGTAAAAACTTGGTGTGTTATAATACAATAAATAAATATCATTGTGGTAAACAATATTAAACACTTAAAATGATGAAATTAGGAAATATATTCATTAAATTTTAATTAAATATTCAAATTTATTGGGTAAAATACAACTATTTTAAGCTATCTTGTAAAAACTTGGGGTATTACAATACAATAAATTAATATCATGGTGGTAAACCATATTAATAACCTTAAATAATGAAATAAGGATTAAATTCATAATAATCTAATTAAATATTGAAAGTTATGGGGTAAAATACAACAATTTTAACAAAACTTGTAAAAACTTGGGATATTATATTAAAATAAATTAAAATCATTGTGGCAAATCATATTAAACACTTAAAATGATGAAATTACAAACTATATTCATTAAAATTTAATTAATTATTGAAATTTAAGGGGTACAATACTTACTTTTTCATAATTCTTGTTATAAATTGGGGTAATATAATAAATTAAATTAAAATCATGGTGCAAACCATAATAAACACATAACAGATGAAATTAGGTATTAAATTAATAAAAATCTCATATAATTTAGTAATTTTTAAAGGGTACGGTACAACATTTTTAACACATCTTGTAAAAACATGGGGTATTACAATACAATAAATTAATATCATGGTGGCAAGTCATATAAACACTTAAAAAGATGAAATTAGGTACTAAATTCATAAAAAACTAATAAAATACTGAAAATTAAGTGGTAGAATACAACAATTTTAACAAAACTTGTAAAAACTTGGTGTGTTATAATACAATAAATAAATATCATGGTGGTAAACCATATTCATAACCTGAAATATTGAATAAAGGAAATAATTCATAATAATCTAATTAATTATTGAAATTTAAGGGGTAGAATACTTCATTTTTAATAATTCTTGTAAAAACTTGGGATATTATATTACAATAAATTAAAATCATGGTGGCAAATCATATTAAAAACTTAAAATGATGAAATTACAAACTATATTCATTAAAATTTAATTAATTATTGAAATTTAAGGGGTAGAATACTTTCTTTTTAATAATTCTTGTAATAACTTGGGGTAATATAATAAATTAAATTAAAATCATGGTGCAAACCATAATAAACACATAACAGATGAAATTAGGTATTAAATTAATAAAAATCTCATATAATTTAGTAATTTTTAAAGGGTACGGTACAACATTTTTAACACATCTTGTAAAAACTTGGGATATTATATTACAATAAATTAAAATCATGGTGGCAAATCATATTAAACACTTAAAATGATGAAATTAGGAAATATATTCATTAAATTTTAATTAAATAATGAAAATTATTGGGTAAAATACAACTATTATAAGCTATCTTGTAAAAACTTGGGGTATTACAATACAATAAATTAATATCATGATGGTAAATCATATAAATCACTTAAAATGATGAAATTACAAACTATATTCATTAAAATTTAATTAATTATTGAAATTTAAGGGGTAGAATACTTCATTTTTAATAATTCTTGTAAAAACTTGGGATATTATATTACAATAAATTAAAATCATGGTGGCAACTCATATAAACACTTAAAATGATGAAATTAGGAAATATATTCATTAAATTTTCATTAAATATTGAAATTTATAGGGTAAAATACAACTATTTTAAGCTATCTTATAAAAACTTGGGGTATTACAATACAATAAATTAATATCATGGTGGTAAACCATATAAATAACCTTAAATAATGAAATAAGGATTAAATTCATAATAATCTAATTAAATATTGAAAGTTATGGGGTAAAATACAACAATTTTAACAAAGCTTGTAAAAACTTGGTGTATTATAATACAATAAATAAATATCATGGTGGTAAACCATATTCATAACCTGAAATATTGAATAAAGGAAATAATTCATAATAATCTAATTAATTATTGAAATTTAAGGGGTAGAATACTTCATTTTTAATAATCCTTGTAAAAACTTGGGATATTATATTACAATAAATTAAAATCATGGTGGCAAATCATATTAAACACTTAAAATGATGAAATTAGGAAATATATTCATTAAATTTTAATTAAATATTGAAATTTATAGGGTAAAATACAACTATTTTAAGCTATCTTGTAAAAACTTGGGGTATTACAATACAATAAATTAATATCATGGTGGTAAACCATATAAATAACCTTAAATAATGAAATAAGGATTAAATTCATAATAATCTAATTAAATATTGAAAGTTATGGGGTAAAATACAACAATTTTAACAAAGCTTGTAAAAACTTGGTGTATTATAATACAATAAATAAATATCATGGTGGTAAACCATATTAATAACCTGAAATATTGAATAAAGGAAATAATTCATAATAATCTAATTTATTATTGAAATTTAAGGGGTAGAATACTTCATTTTTAAAAATTCTTGTAAAAACTTGGGATAATATATTACAATAAATTAAAATCATAGTGGCAACTTATATAAACACTTAAAAAGATGAAATTACAAACTATATTCATTAAAATTTAATTAATTATTGAAATTTAAGGGGTAGAATACTTTCTTTTTAATAATTCTTGTAATAACTTGGGGTAATATAATAAATTAAATTAAAATCATGGTGCAAACCATAATAAACACATAACAGATGAAATTAGGTAATAAATTAATAAAAATCTCATATAATTTAGTAATTTTTAAAGGGTACGGTACAACATTTTTAACACATCTTGTAAAAACTTGGGATATTATATTACAATAAATTAAAATCATGGTGGCAAATCATATTAAACACTTAAAATGATGAAATTAGGAAATATATTCATTAAATTTTAATTAAATATTGAAAATTATTGGGTAAAATACAACTATTATAAGCTATCTTGTAAAAACTTGGGGTATTACAATACAATAAATTAATATCATGGTGGTAAACCATATTAATAACCTTAAATAATGAAATAAGGATTAAATTCATAATAATCTAATTAAATATTGAAAGTTATGGGGTAAAATACAACAATTTTAACAAAACTTGTAAAAACTTGGGATATTATATTAAAATAAATTAAAATCATTGTGTCAAATCATATTAAACACTTAAAATGATGAAATTACAAACTATGTTCATTAAAATTTAATTAATTATTGAAATTTAAGGGGTAGAATACTTTCTTTTTAATAATTCTTGTAATAACTTGGGGTAATATAATAAATTAAATTAAAATCATGGTGCAAACCATAATAAACACATAACAGATGAAATTAGGTATTAAATTAATAAAAATCTCATATAATTTGGTAATTTTTAAAGGGTACGGTACAACATTTTTAACACATCTTGTAAAAACTTGGGATATTATATTACAATAAATTAAAATCATGGTGGCAAATCATATTAAACACTTAAAATGATGAAATTAGGAAATATATTCATTAAATTTTAATTAAATATTGAAAATTATTGGGTAAAATACAACTATTATAAGCTATCTTGTAAAAACTTGGGGTATTACAATACAATAAATTAATATCATGGTGGTAAACCATATTAATAACCTTAAATAATGAAATAAGGATTAAATTCATAATAATCTAATTAAATATTGAAAGTTATGGGGTAAAATACAACAATTTTAACAAAACTTGTAAAAACTTGGGATATTATATTAAAATAAATTAAAATCATTGTGTCAAATCATATTAAACACTTAAAATGATGAAATTACAAACTATGTTCATTAAAATTTAATTAATTATTGAAATTTAAGGGGTACAATACTTACTTTTTCATAATTCTTGTTATAAATTGGGGTAATATAATAAATTAAATTAAAATCATGGTGCAAACCATAATAAACACATAACAGATGAAATTAGGTATTAAATTAATAAAAATCTCATATAATTTAGTAATTTTTAAAGGGTACGGTACAACATTTTTAACACATCTTGTAAAAACATGGGGTATTACAATACAATAAATTAATATCATGGTGGCAAGTCATATAAACACTTAAAAAGATGAAATTAGGTACTAAATTCATAAAAAACAAATAAAATACTGAAAATTAAGTGGTAGAATACAACAATTTTAACAAAACTTGTAAAAACTTGGTGTGTTATAATACAATAAATAAATATCATGGTGGTAAACCATATTCATAACCTGAAATATTGAATAAAGGAAATAATTCATAATAATCTAATTAATTATTGAAATTTAAGGGGTAGAATACTTAATTTTTAATAATTCTTGTAAAAACTTGGGATATTATATTACAATAAATTAAAATCATGGTGGCAAATCATATTAAAAACTTAAAATGATGAAATTACAAACTATATTCATTAAAATTTAATTAATTATTGAAATTTAAGGGGTAGAATACTTTCTTTTTAATAATTCTTGTAATAACTTGGGGTAATATAATAAATTAAATTAAAATCATGGTGCAAACCATAATAAACACATAACAGATGAAATTAGGTATTAAATTAATAAAAATCTCATATAATTTAGTAATTTTTAAAGGGTACGGTACAACATTTTTAACACATCTTGTAAAAACTTGGGATATTATATTACAATAAATTAAAATCATGGTGGCAAATCATATTAAACACTTAAAATGATGAAATTAGGAAATATATTCATTAAATTTTAATTAAATATTGAAAATTATTGGGTAAAATACAACTATTATAAGCTATCTTGTAAAAACTTGGGGTATTACAATACAATAAATTAATATCATGATGGTAAATCATATAAATCACTTAAAATGATGAAATTACAAACTATATTCATTAAAATTTAATTAATTATTGAAATTTAAGGGGTAGAATACTTCATTTTTAATAATTCTTGTAAAAACTTTGGATATTATATTACAATAAATTAAAATCATGGTGGCAAATCATATTAAAAACTTAAAATGATGAAATTACAAACTATATTCATTAAAATTTAATTAATTATTGAAATTTAAGGGGTACAATACTTACTTTTTCATAATTCTTGTTATAAATTGGGGTAATATAATAAATTAAATTAAAATCATGGTGCAAACCATAATAAACACATAACAGATGAAATTAGGTATTAAATTAATAAAAATCTCATATAATTTAGTAATTTTTAAAGGGTACGGTACAACATTTTTAACACATCTTGTAAA
Organism: Rhopalosiphum nymphaeae; assembly: GCA_036289425.1. Lineage (NCBI taxonomy): Eukaryota > Metazoa > Arthropoda > Insecta > Hemiptera > Aphididae > Rhopalosiphum > Rhopalosiphum nymphaeae. The sequence continues at coordinate 12,415,610 of JAZAQC010000019.1, read as the reverse complement.
AACATGGGGTATTACAATACAATAAATTAATATCATGGTGGCAAGTCATATAAATACTTAAAAAGATGAAATTAGGTACTAAATTCATAAAAAACTAATAAAATACTGAAACTTAAGTGGTAGAATACAACAATTTTAACAAAACTTGTAAAAACTTGGTGTGTTATAATACAATAAATAAATATCATGGTGGTAAACCATATTCATAACCTGAAATATTGAATAAAGGAAATAATTCATAATAATCTAATTAATTATTGAAATTTAAGGGGTAGAATACTTAATTTTTAATAATTCTTGTAAAAACTTGGGATATTATATTACAATAAATTAAAATCATGGTGGCAAATCATATTAAAAACTTAAAATGATGAAATTACAAACTATATTCATTAAAATTTAATTAATTATTGAAATTTAAGGGGTAGAATACTTTCTTTTTAATAATTCTTGTAATAACTTGGGGTAATATAATAAATTAAATTAAAATCATGGTGCAAACCATAATAAACACATAACAGATGAAATTAGGTAATAAATTAATAAAAATCTCATATAATTTAGTAATTTTTAAAGGGTACGGTACAACATTTTTAACACATCTTGTAAAAACTTGGGATATTATATTACAATAAATTAAAATCATGGTGGCAAATCATATTAAACACTTAAAATGATGAAATTAGGAAATATATTCATTAAATTTTAATTAAATATTGAAAATTATTGGGTAAAATACAACTATTATAAGCTATCTTGTAAAAACTTGGGGTATTACAATACAATAAATTAATATCATGGTGGTAAACCATATTAATAACCTTAAATAATGAAATAAGGATTAAATTCATAATAATCTAATTAAATATTGAAAGTTATGGGGTAAAATACAACAATTTTAACAAAACTTGTAAAAACTTGGGATATTATATTAAAATAAATTAAAATCATTGTGTCAAATCATATTAAACACTTAAAATGATGAAATTACAAACTATGTTCATTAAAATTTAATTAATTATTGAAATTTAAGGGGTACAATACTTACTTTTTCATAATTCTTGTTATAAATTGGGGTAATATAATAAATTAAATTAAAATCATGGTGCAAACCATAATAAACACATAACAGATGAAATTAGGTATTAAATTAATAAAAATCTCATATAATTTAGTAATTTTTAAAGGGTACGGTACAACATTTTTAACACATCTTGTAAAAACATGGGGTATTACAATACAATAAATTAATATCATGGTGGCAAGTCATATAAACACTTAAAAAGATGAAATTAGGTACTAAATTCATAAAAAACAAATAAAATACTGAAAATTAAGTGGTAGAATACAACAATTTTAACAAAACTTGTAAAAACTTGGTGTGTTATAATACAATAAATAAATATCATGGTGGTAAACCATATTCATAACCTGAAATATTGAATAAAGGAAATAATTCATAATAATCTAATTAATTATTGAAATTTAAGGGGTAGAATACTTCATTTTTAATAATTCTTGTAAAAACTTGGGATATTATATTACAATAAATTAAAATCATGGTGGCAAATCATATTAAAAACTTAAAATGATGAAATTACAAACTATATTCATTAAAATTTAATTAATTATTGAAATTTAAGGGGTAGAATACTTTCTTTTTAATAATTCTTGTAATAACTTGGGGTAATATAATAAATTAAATTAAAATCATGGTGCAAACCATAATAAACACATAACAGATGAAATTAGGTATTAAATTAATAAAAATCTCATATAATTTAGTAATTTTTAAAGGGTACGGTACAACATTTTTAACACATCTTGTAAAAACTTGGGATATTATATTACAATAAATTAAAATCATGGTGGCAAATCATATTAAACACTTAAAATGATGAAATTAGGAAATATATTCATTAAATTTTAATTAAATATTGAAAATTATTGGGTAAAATACAACTATTATAAGCTATCTTGTAAAAACTTGGGGTATTACAATACAATAAATTAATATCATGATGGTAAATCATATAAATCACTTAAAATGATGAAATTACAAACTATATTCATTAAAATTTAATTAATTATTGAAATTTAAGGGGTAGAATACTTCATTTTTAATAATTCTTGTAAAAACTTTGGATATTATATTACAATAAATTAAAATCATGGTGGCAAATCATATTAAAAACTTAAAATGATGAAATTACAAACTATATTCATTAAAATTTAATTAATTATTGAAATTTAAGGGGTACAATACTTACTTTTTCATAATTCTTGTTATAAATTGGGGTAATATAATAAATTAAATTAAAATCATGGAGCAAACCATAATAAACACATAACAGATGAAATTAGGTATTAAATTAATAAAAATCTCATATAATTTAGTAATTTTTAAAGGGTACGGTACAACATTTTTAACACATCTTGTAAAAACATGGGGTATTACAATACAATAAATTAATATCATGGTGGCAAGTCATATAAACACTTAAAAAGATGAAATTAGGTACTAAATTCATAAAAAACTAATAAAATACTGAAACTTAAGTGGTAGAATACAACAATTTTAACAAAACTTGTAAAAACTTGGTGTGTTATAATACAATAAATAAATATCATGGTGGTAAACCATATTCATAACCTGAAATATTGAATTAAGGAAATAATTCATAATAATCTAATTAATTATTGAAATTTAAGGGGTAGAATACTTAATTTTTAATAATTCTTGTAAAAACTTGGGATATTATATTACAATAAATTAAAATCATGGTGGCAAATCATATTAAAAACTTAAAATGATGAAATTACAAACTATATTCATTAAAATTTAATTAATTATTGAAATTTAAGGGGTAGAATACTTTCTTTTTAATAATTCTTGTAATAACTTGGGGTAATATAATAAATTAAATTAAAATCATGGTGCAAACCATAATAAACACATAACAGATGAAATTAGGTATTAAATTAATAAAAATCTCATATAATTTAGTAATTTTTAAAGGGTACGGTACAACATTTTTAACACATCTTGTAAAAACTTGGGATATTATATTACAATAAATTAAAATCATGGTGGCAAATCATATTAAACACTTAAAATGATGAAATTAGGAAATATATTCATTAAATTTTAATTAAATATTGAAAATTATTGGGTAAAATACAACTATTATAAGCTATCTTGTAAAAACTTGGGATATTATATTAAAATAAATTAAAATCATTGTGGCAAATCATATTAAACACTTAAAATGATGAAATTACAAACTATATTCATTAAAATTTAATTAATTATTGAAATTTAAGGGGTAGAATACTTACTTTTTCATAATTCTTGTTATAAATTGGGGTAATATAATAAATTAAATTAAAATCATGGTGCAAACCATAATAAACACATAACAGATGAAATTAGGTATTAAATTAATAAAAATCTCATATAATTTAGTAATTGTTAAAGGGTACGGTACAACATTTTTAACACATCTTATAAAAACATGGAGTATTACAATACAATAAATTAATATCATGGTGGCAAGTCATATAAACACTTAAAAAGATGAAATTAGGTACTAAATTCATAAAAAACTAATAAAATACTGAAAATTAAGTGGTAGAATACAACAATTTTAACAAAACTTGTAAAAACTTGGTGTGTTATAATACAATAAATAAATATCATGGTGGTAAACCATATTCATAACCTGAAATATTGAATAAAGGAAATAATTCATAATAATCTAATTAATTATTGAAATTTAAGGGGTAGAATACTTCATTTTTAATAATTCTTGTAAAAACTTGGGATATTATATTACAATAAATTAAAATCATGGTGGCAAATCATATTAAACACTTAAAATGATGAAATTACAAACTATATTCATTAAAATTTAATTAATTATTGAAATTTAAGGGGTAGAATACTTACTTTTTAATAATTCTTGTAATAACTTGGGGTAATATAATAAATTAAATTAAAATCATGGTGCAAACCATAATAAACACATAACAGATGAAATAAGGTATTAAATTAATAAAAATCTCATATAATTTAGTAATTTTTAAAGGGTACGGTACAACATTTTTAACACATCTTGTAAAAACTTGGGATATTATATTACAATATATTAAAATCATGGTGGCAAATCATATTAAACACTTAAAATGATGAAATTAGGAAATATATTCATTAAATTTTAATTAAATATTGAAATTTATTGGGTAATATACAACTATTATAAGCTTTCTTGTAAAAACTTGGGGTATTACAATACAATAAATTAATATCATGATGGTAAATCATATAAATCACTTAAAATGATGAAATTACAAACTATATTCATTAAAATTTAATTAATTATTGAAATTTAAGGGGTACAATACTTACTTTTTCATAATTCCTGTTATAAATTGGGGTAATATAATAAATTAAATTAAAATCATGGTGCAAACCATAATAAACACATAACAGATGAAATAAGGTATTAAATTAATAAAAATCTCATATAATTTAGTAATTTTTAAAGGGTACGGTACAACATTTTTAACACATCTTGTAAAAACATGGGGTATTACAATACAATAAATTAATATCATGGTGGCAAGTCATATAAACACTTAAAAAGATAAAATTAGGTACTAAATTCATAAAAAACTAATAAAATACTGAAAATTAAGTGGTAGAATACAACAATTTTAACAAAACTTGTAAAAACTTGGTGTGTTATAATATAATAAATAAATATCATGGTGGTAAACCATATTCATAACCTGAAATATTGAATAAAGGAAATAATTCATAATAATCTAATTAATTATTGAAATTTAAGGGGTAGAATACTTCATTTTTAATAATTCTTGTAAAAACTTGGGATATTATATTACAATAAATTAAAATCATGGTGGCAAATCATATTAAACACTTAAAATGATGAAATTACAAACTATATTCATTAAAATTTAATTAATTATTGAAATTTAAGGGGTAGAATACTTACTTTTTCATAATTCTTGTTATAAATTGGGGTAATATAATAAATTAAATTAAAATCATGGTGCAAACCATAATAAACACATAACAGATGAAATTAGGTATTAAATTAATAAAAATCTCATATAATTTAGTAATTTTTAAAGGGTACGGTACAACATTTTTAACACATCTTGTAAAAACTTGGGATATTATATTACAATAAATTAAAATCATGGTGGAAAAACATATTAAACACTTTAAATGATGAAATTAGGAAAACTATTCATTAAATTTTAATTAAATATTGAAATTTATTGGGTAAAATACAACTATTATAAGCTATCTTGTAAAAACTGTGGGTATTACAATACAATAAATTATTATCATGGTAGTAAACCATATTAATAACCTTAAATATTGAATAAAGGAAATAATTCATAATAATCTAATTAATTATTGAAATTTAAGGGGTAGAATACTTCATTTTTAATAATTCTTGTAAAAACTTGGGATATTATATTACAATAAATTAAAATCATGGTGGCAAATCATATTAAACACTTAAAATGATGAAATTAGGAAATATATTCATTAAATTTTAATTAAATATTCAAATTTATTGGGTAAAATACAACTATTTTAAGCTATCTTGTAAAAACTTGGGGTATTACAATACAATAAATTAATATCATGATGGTAAATCATATAAATCACTTAAAATGATGAAATTACAAACTATATTCATTAAAATTTAATTAATTATTGAAATTTAAGGGGTAGAATACTTCATTTTTAATAATTTTTGTAAAAACTTGGGATATTATATTACAATAAATTAAAATCATGGTGGCAACTCATATAAACACTTAAAAAGATGAAATTAGGTACTAAATTCATAAAAAACTAATAAAATATTGAAAATTAATTGGTAATATACAACAATTTTAACAAAACTTGTAAAAACTTGGTGTGTTAGAATACAATAAATAAATATCATTGTGGTAAACAATATTAAACACTTAAAATGATGAAATTAGGAAATATATTCATTAAATTTTAATTAAATATTCAAATTTATTGGGTAAAATACAACTATTTTAAGCTATCTTGTAAAAACTTGGGGTATTACAATACAATAAATTAATATCATGGTGGTAAACCATATTAATAACCTTAAATAATGAAATAAGGATTAAATTCATAATAATCTAATTAAATATTGAAAGTTATGGGGTAAAATACAACAATTTTAACAAAACTTGTAAAAACTTGGGATATTATATTAAAATAAATTAAAATCATTGTGGCAAATCATATTAAACACTTAAAATGATGAAATTACAAACTATATTCATTAAAATTTAATTAATTATTGAAATTTAAGGGGTAGAATACTTACTTTTTAATAATTCTTGTAATAACTTGGGGTAATATAATAAATTAAATTAAAATCATGGTGCAAACCATAATAAACACATAACAGATGAAATAAGGTATTAAATTAATAAAAATCTCATATAATTTAGTAATTTTTAAAGGGTACGGTACAACATTTTTAACACATCTTGTAAAAACTTGGGATATTATATTACAATATATTAAAATCATGGTGGCAAATCATATTAAACACTTAAAATGATGAAATTAGGAAATATATTCATTAAATTTTAATTAAATATTGAAATTTATTGGGTAAAATACAACTATTATAAGCTATCTTGTAAAAACTTGGGGTATTACAATACAATAAATTAATATCATGATGGTAAATCATATAAATCACTTAAAATGATGAAATTACAAACTATATTCATTAAAATTTAATTAATTATTGAAATTTAAGGGGTAGAATACTTCATTTTTAATAATCCTTGTAAAAACTTGGGATATTATATTACAATAAATTAAAATCATGGTGGCAAATCATATTAAACACTTAAAATGATGAAATTAGGAAATATATTCATTAAATTTTAATTAAATATTGAAATTTATAGGGTAAAATACAACTATTTTAAGCTATCTTGTAAAAACTTGGGGTATTACAATACAATAAATTAATATCATGGTGGTAAACCATATAAATAACCTTAAATAATGAAATAAGGATTAAATTCATAATAATCTAATTAAATAGTGAAAGTTATGGGGTAAAATACAACAATTTTAACAAAGCTTGTAAAAACTTGGTGTGTTATAATACAATAAATAAATATCATGGTGGTAAACCATATTAATAACCTGAAATATTGAATAAAGGAAATAATTCATAATAATCTAATTAATTATTGAAATTTAAGGGGTAGAATACTTCATTTTTAATAATTCTTGTAAAAACTTGGGATATTATATTACAATAAATTAAAATCATGGTGGCAAATCATATTAAACACTTAAAATGATGAAATTACAAACTATATTCATTAAAATTTAATTAATTATTGAAATTTAAGGGGTAGAATACTTAATTTTTCATAATTCTTGTTATAAATTGGGGTAATATAATAAATTAAATTAAAATCATGGTGCAAACCATAATAAACACATAACAGATGAAATTAGGTATTAAATTAATAAAAATCTCATATAATTTAGTAATTTTTAAAGGGTACGGTACAACATTTTTAACACATCTTGTAAAAACTTGGGATATTATATTACAATAAATTAAAATCATGGTGGAAAAACATATTAAACACTTTAAATGATGAAATTAGGAAATATATTCATTAAATTTTAATTAAATATTGAAATTTATTGGGTAAAATACAACTATTATAAGCTATCTTGTAAAAACTGTGGGTATTACAATACAATAAATTATTATCATGGTAGTAAACCATATTAATAACCTTAAATATTGAATAAAGGAAATAATTCATAATAATCTAATTAATTATTGAAATTTAAGGGGTAGAATACTTCATTTTTAATAATTTTTGTAAAAACTTGGGATATTATATTACAATAAATTAAAATCATGGTGGCAACTCATATAAACACTTAAAAAGATGAAATTAGGTACTAAATTCATAAAAAACTAATAAAATATTGAAAATTAATTGGTAATATACAACAATTTTAACAAAACTTGTAAAAACTTGGTGTGTTAGAATACAATAAATAAATATCATTGTGGTAAACAATATTAAACACTTAAAATGATGAAATTAGGAAATATATTCATTAAATTTTAATTAAATATTCAAATTTATTGGCTAAAATACAACTATTTTAAGCTATCTTGTAAAAACTTGGGGTATTACAATACAATAAATTAATATCATGGTGGTAAACCATATTAATAACCTTAAATAATGAAATAAGGATTAAATTCATAATAATCTAATTAAATATTGAAAGTTATGGGGTAAAATACAACAATTTTAACAAAACTTGTAAAAACTTGGGATATTATATTAAAATAAATTAAAATCATTGTGGCAAATCATATTAAACACTTAAAATGATGAAATTACAAACTATATTCATTAAAATTTAATTAATTATTGAAATTTAAGGGGTAGAATACTTACTTTTTCATAATTCTTGTTATAAATTGGGGTAATATAATAAATTAAATTAAAATCATGGTGCAAACCATAATAAACACATAACAGATGAAATTAGGTATTAAATTAATAAAAATCTCATATAATTTAGTAATTGTTAAAGGGTACGGTACAACATTTTTAACACATCTTATAAAAACATGGAGTATTACAATACAATAAATTAATATCATGGTGGCAAGTCATATAAACACTTAAAAAGATGAAATTAGGTACTAAATTCATAAAAAACTAATAAAATACTGAAAATTAAGTGGTAGAATACAACAATTTTAACAAAACTTGTAAAAACTTGGTGTGTTATAATACAATAAATAAATATCATGGTGGTAAACCATATTCATAACCTGAAATATTGAATAAAGGAAATAATTCATAATAATCTAATTAATTATTGAAATTTAAGGGGTAGAATACTTCATTTTGAATAATTCTTGTAAAAACTTGGGATATTATATTACAATAAATTAAAATCATGGTGGCAAATCATATTAAACACTTAAAATGATGAAATTACAAACTATATTCATTAAAATTTAATTAATTATTGAAATTTAAGGGGTAGAATACTTACTTTTTAATAATTCTTGTAATAACTTGGGGTAATATAATAAATTAAATTAAAATCATGGTGCAAACCATAATAAACACATAACAGATGAAATAAGGTATTAAATTAATAAAAATCTCATATAATTTAGTAATTTTTAAAGGGTACGGTACAACATTTTTAACACATCTTGTAAAAACTTGGGATATTATATTACAATATATTAAAATCATGGTGGCAAATCATATTAAACACTTAAAATGATGAAATTAGGAAATATATTCATTAAATTTTAATTAAATATTGAAATTTATTGGGTAAAATACAACTATTTTAAGCTTTCTTGTAAAAACTTGGGGTATTACAATACAATAAATTAATATCATGATGGTAAATCATATAAATCACTTAAAATGATGAAATTACAAACTATATTCATTAAAATTTAATTAATTATTGAAATTTAATGGGTACAATACTTACTTTTTCATAATTCCTGTTATAAATTGGGGTAATATAATAAATTAAATTAAAATCATGGTGCAAACCATAATAAACACATAACAGATGAAATAAGGTATTAAATTAATAAAAATCTCATATAATTTAGTAATTTTTAAAGGGTACGGTACAACATTTTTAACACATCTTGTAAAAACATGGGGTATTACAATACAATAAATTAATATCATGGTGGCAAGTCATATAAACACTTAAAAAGATAAAATTAGGTACTAAATTCATAAAAAACTAATAAAATACTGAAAATTAAGTGGTAGAATACAACAATTTTAACAAAACTTGTAAAAACTTGGTGTGTTATAATATAATAAATAAATATCATGGTGGTAAACCATATTCATAACCTGAAATATTGAATAAAGGAAATAATTCATAATAATCTAATTAATTATTGAAATTTAAGGGGTAGAATACTTCATTTTTAATAATTCTTGTAAAAACTTGGGATATTATATTACAATAAATTAAAATCATGGTGGCAAATCATATTAAACACTTAAAATGATGAAATTACAAACTATATTCATTAAAATTTAATTAATTATTGAAATTTAAGGGGTAGAATACTTACTTTTTCATAATTCTTGTTATAAATTGGGGTAATATAATAAATTAAATTAAAATCATGGTGCAAACCATAATAAACACATAACAGATGAAATTAGGTATTAAATTAATAAAAATCTCATATAATTTAGTAATTTTTAAAGGGTACGGTACAACATTTTTAACACATCTTGTAAAAACTTGGGATATTATATTACAATAAATTAAAATCATGGTGGAAAAACATATTAAACACTTTAAATGATGAAATTAGGAAATATATTCATTAGATTTTAATTAAATATTGAAATTTATTGGGTAAAATACAACTATTATAAGCTATCTTGTAAAAACTTGGGGTATTACAATACAATAAATTAATATCATGATGGTAAATCATATAAATCACTTAAAATGATGAAATTACAAACTATATTCATTAAAATTTAATTAATTATTGAAATTTAAGGGGTAGAATACTTACTTTTTCATAATTCTTGTTATAAATTGGGGTAATATAATAAATTAAATTAAAATCATGGTGCAAACCATAATAAACACATAACAGATGAAATTAGGTATTAAATTAATAAAATTCTCATATAATTTAGTAATTTTTAAAGGGTACGGTACAACATTTTTAACACATCTTGTAAAAACTTGGGATATTATATTACAATAAATTAAAATCATGGTGGCAAATTATATTAAACACTTAAAATGATGAAATTAGGAAATATATTCATTAAATTTTAATTAAATATTGAAATTTATTGGGTAAAATACAACTATTATAAGCTATCTTGTAAAAACTGTGGGTATTACAATACAATAAATTATTATCATGGTAGTAAACCATATTAATAACCTTAAATATTGAATAAAGGAAATAATTCATAATAATCTAATTAATTATTGAAATTTAAGGGGTAGAATACTTCATTTTTAATAATTCTTGTAAAAACTTGGGATATTATATTACAATAAATTAAAATCATAGTGGCAACTCATATAAACACTTAAAAAGATGAAATTAGGTACTAAATTCATAAAAAACTAATAAAATATTGAAAATTAATTGGTAGAATACAACAATTTTAACAAAACTTGTAAAAACTTGGTGTGTTATAATACAATAAATAAATATCATTGTGGTAAACAATATTAAACACTTAAAATTATGAAATTAGGAAATATATTCATTAAATTTTAATTAAATATTCAAATTTATTGGGTAAAATACAACTATTTTAAGCTATCTTGTAAAAACTTGGGGTATTACAATACAATAAATTAATATCATGGTGGTAAACCATATTAATAACCTTAAATAATGAAATAAGGATTAAATTCATAATAATCTAATTAAATATTGAAAGTTATGGGGTTAAATACAACAATTTCAACAAAACTTGTAAAAACTTGGGATATTATATTAAAATAAATTAAAATCATTGTGGCAAATCATATTAAACACTTAAAATGATGAAATTACAAACTATATTCATTAAAATTTAATTAATTATTGAAATTTAAGGGGTACAATACTTACTTTTTCATAATTCTTGTTATAAATTGGGGTAATATAATAAATTAAATTAAAATCATGGTGCAAACCATAATAAACACATAACAGATGAAATTAGGTATTAAATTAATAAAAATCTCATATAATTTAGTAATTTTTAAAGGGTACGGTACAACATTTTTAACACATCTTGTAAAAACATGGGGTATTACAATAAATAAATTAATATCATGGTGGCAAGTCATATAAACACTTAAAAAGATGAAATTAGGTACTAAATTCATAAAAAACTAATAAAATACTGAAAATTAAGTGGTAGAATACAACAATTTTAACAAAACTTGTAAAAACTTGGTGTGTTATAATACAATAAATAAATATCATGGTGGTAAACCATATTCATAACCTGAAATATTGAATAAAGGAAATAATTCATAATAATCTAATTAATTATTGAAATTTAAGGGGTAGAATACTTCATTTTTAATAATTCTTGTAAAAACTTGGGATATTATATTACAATAAATTAAAATCATGGTGGCAAATCATATTAAACACATAAAAAGATGAAATTAGGTACTAAATTCATAAAAAACTAATAAAATATTGAAAATTAATTGGTAGAATACAACAATTTTAACAAAGCTTGTAAAAACTTGGTGTGTTATAATACAATAAATAAATATCATGGTGGTAAACCATATTCATAACCTTAAATATTGAATAAAGGAAATAATTCATAATAATCTAATTAATTATTGAAATTTAAGGGGTAGAATACTTCATTTTTAATAATTCTTGTAAAAACTTGGGATATTATATTACAATAAATTAAAATCATAGTGGCAACTCATATAAACACTTAAAAAGATGAAATTAGGTACTAAATTCATAAAAAACTAATAAAATATTGAAAATTAATTGGTAGAATACAACAATTTTAACAAAACTTGTAAAAACATGGTGTGTTATAATACAATAAATAAATATCATTGTGGTAAACAATATTAAACACTTAAAATGATGAAATTAGGAAATATATTCATTAAATTTTAATTAAATATTCAAATTTATTGGGTAAAATACAACTATTTTAAGCTATCTTGTAAAAACTTGGGGTATTACAATACAATAAATTAATATCATGGTGGTAAACCATATTAATAACCTGAAATATTGAATAAAGGAAATAATTCATAATAATCTAATTAATTATTGAAATTTAAGGGGTAGAATACTTCATTTTTAATAATCCTTGTAAAAACTTGGGATATTATATTACAATAAATTAAAATCATGGTGGCAAATCATATTAAACACTTAAAATGATGAAATTAGGAAATATATTCATTAAATTTTAATTAAATATTGAAATTTATTGGGTAAAATACAACTATTATAAGCTATCTTGTAAAAACTTGGGGTATTACAATACAATAAATTAATATCATGATGGTAAATCATATAAATCACTTAAAATGATGAAAATACAAACTATATTCATTAAAATTTAATTAATTATTGAAATTAAAGGGGTAGAATACTTCATTTTTAATAATCCTTGTAAAAACTTGGGATATTATATTACAATAAATTAAAAACATGGTGGCAAATCATATTAAACACTTAAAATGATGAAATTAGGAAATATATTCATTAAATTTTAATTAAATATTGAAATTTATTGGGTAAAATACAACTATTTTAAGCTATCTTGTAAAACTTGGGGTATTACAATACAATAAATTAATATCATGGTGGTAAACCATATTAATAACCTTAAATAATGAAATAAGGATTAAATTCATAATAATCTAATTAAAAATTGAAAATTATGGGGTAAAATACAACAATTTTAACAAAACTTGTAAAAACTTGGTGTGTTATAATACAATAAATAAATATCATGGTGGTAAACCATATTAATAACCTGAAATATTGAATAAAGGAAATAATTCATAATAATCTAATTAATTATTGAAATTTAAGGGGTAGAATACTTCATTTTTAATAATCCTTGTAAAAACTTGGGATATTATATTACAATAAATTAAAATCATGGTGGCAAATCATATTAAACACTTAAAATGATGAAATTACAAACTATATTCATTAAAATTTAATTAATTATTGAAATTTAAGGGGTAGAATACTTACTTTTTCATAATTCTTGTTATAAATTGGGGTAATATAATAAATTAAATTAAAATCATGGTGCAAACCATAATAAACACATAACAGATGAAATTAGGTATTAAATTAATAAAAATCTCATATAATTTAGTAATTTTTAAAGGGTACGGTACAACATTTTTAACACATCTTGTAAAAACTTGGGATATTATATTACAATAAATTAAAATCATGGTGCCAAATCATATTAAACACTTAAAATGATGAAATTAGGAAATATATTCATTAAATTTTAATTAAATATTGAAATTTATTGGGTAAAATACAACTATTATAAGCTATCTTGTAAAAACTTGGGGTATTACAATACAATAAATTAATATCATGATGGTAAATCATATAAATCACTTAAAATGATGAAATTACAAACTATATTCATTAAAATTTAATTAATTATTGAAATTTAAGGGGTAGAATACTTACTTTTTCATAATTCTTGTTATAAATTGGGGTAATATAATAAATTAAATTAAAATCATGGTGCAAACCATAATAAACACATAACAGATGAAATTAGGTATTAAATTAATAAAATTCTCATATAATTTAGTAATTTTTAAAGGGTACGGTACAACATTTTTAACACATCTTGTAAAAACTTTGGATATTATATTACAATAAATTAAAATCATGGTGGCAAATCATATTAAACACTTAAAATGATGAAATTAGGAAATATATTCATTAAATTTTAATTAAATATTGAAATTTATTGGGTAAAATACAACTATTATAAGCTATCTTGTAAAAACTGTGGGTATTACAATACAATAAATTATTATCATGGTAGTAAACCATATTAATAACCTTAAATATTGAATAAAGGAAATAATTCATAATAATCTAATTAATTATTGAAATTTAAGGGGTAGAATACTTCATTTTTAATAATTCTTGTAAAAACTTGGGATATTATATTACAATAAATTAAAATCATAGTGGCAACTCATATAAACACTTAAAAAGATGAAATTAGGTACTAAATTCATAAAAAACTAATAAAATATTGAAAATTAATTGGTAGAATACAACAATTTTAACAAAACTTGTAAAAACTTGGTGTGTTATAATACAATAAATAAATATCATTGTGGTAAACAATATTAAACACTTAAAATGATGAAATTAGGAAATATATTCATTAAATTTTAATTAAATATTCAAATTTATTGGGTAAAATACAACTATTTTAAGCTATCTTGTAAAAACTTGGGGTATTACAATACAATAAATTAATATCATGGTGGTAAACCATATTAATAACCTTAAATAATGAAATAAGGATTAAATTCATAATAATCTAATTAAATATTGAAAGTTATGGGGTTAAATACAACAATTTCAACAAAACTTGTAAAAACTTGGGATATTATATTAAAATAAATTAAAATCATTGTGGCAAATCATATTAAACACTTAAAATGATGAAATTACAAACTATATTCATTAAAATTTAATTAATTATTGAAATTTAAGGGGTACAATACTTACTTTTTCATAATTCTTGTTATAAATTGGGGTAATATAATAAATTAAATTAAAATCATGGTAAAAACCATAATAAACACATAACAGATGAAAATAGGTATTAAATTAATAAAAATCTCATATAATTTAGTAATTTTTAAAGGGTACGGTACAACATTTTTAACACATCTTGTAAAAACATGGGGTATTACAATAAATAAATTAATATCATGGTGGCAAGTCATATAAACACTTAAAAAGATGAAATTAGGTACTAAATTCATAAAAAACTAATAAAATACTGAAAATTAAGTGGTAGAATACAACAATTTTAACAAAACTTGTAAAAACTTGGTGTGTTATAATACAATAAATAAATATCATGGTGGTAAACCATATTCATAACCTGAAATATTGAATAAAGGAAATAATTCATAATAATCTAATTAATTATTGAAATTTAAGGGGTAGAATACTTCATTTTTAATAATTCTTGTAAAAACTTGGGATATTATATTACAATAAATTAAAATCATGGTGGCAAATCATATTAAACACATAAAAAGATGAAATTAGGTACTAAATTCATAAAAAACTAATAAAATATTGAAAATTAATTGGTAGAATACAACAATTTTAACAAAGCTTGTAAAAACTTGGTGTGTTATAATACAATAAATAAATATCATGGTGGTAAACCATATTCATAACCTTAAATATTGAATAAAGGAAATAATTCATAATAATCTAATTAATTATTGAAATTTAAGGGGTAGAATACTTCATTTTTAATAATTCTTGTAAAAACTTGGGATATTATATTACAATAAATTAAAATCATAGTGGCAACTCATATAAACACTTAAAAAGATGAAATTAGGTACTAAATTCATAAAAAACTAATAAAATATTGAAAATTAATTGGTAGAATACAACAATTTTAACAAAACTTGTAAAAACTTGG
This sequence comes from Rhopalosiphum nymphaeae, assembly GCA_036289425.1. NCBI lineage: Eukaryota > Metazoa > Arthropoda > Insecta > Hemiptera > Aphididae > Rhopalosiphum > Rhopalosiphum nymphaeae. The sequence goes on along the minus strand of JAZAQC010000019.1, from coordinate 12,399,275 downwards.
TGTGTTTTAATACAATAAATAAATATCATTGTGGTAAACAATATTAAACACTTAAAATGATGAAATTAGGAAATATATTCATTAAATTTTAATTAAATATTCAAATTTATTGGGTAAAATACAACTATTTTAAGCTATCTTGTAAAAACTTGGGGTATTACAATACAATAAATTAATATCATGGTGGTAAACCATATTAATAACCTTAAATAATGAAATAAGGATTAAATTCATAATAATCTAATTAAATATTGAAAGTTATGGGGTTAAATACAACAATTTCAACAAAACTTGTAAAAACTTGGGATATTATATTAAAATAAATTAAAATCATTGTGGCAAATCATATTAAACACTTAAAATGATGAAATTACAAACTATATTCATTAAAATTTAATTAATTATTGAAATTTAAGGGGTACAATACTTACTTTTTCATAATTCTTGTTATAAATTGGGGTAATATAATAAATTAAATTAAAATCATGGTAAAAACCATAATAAACACATAACAGATGAAAATAGGTATTAAATTAATAAAAATCTCATATAATTTAGTAATTTTTAAAGGGTACGGTACAACATTTTTAACACATCTTGTAAAAACATGGGGTATTACAATACAATAAATTAATATCATGGTGGCAAGTCATATAAACACTTAAAAAGATGAAATTAGGTATTAAATTCATAAAAAACTAATAAAATACTGAAAATTAAGTGGTAGAATACAACAATTTTAACAAAACTTGTAAAAACTTGGTGTGTTATAATACAATAAATAAATATCATGGTGGTAAACCATATTCATAACCTGAAATATTGAATAAAGGAAATAATTCATAATAATCTAATTAATTATTGAAATTTAAGGGGTAGAATACTTCATTTTTAATAATTCTTGTAAAAACTTGGGATATTATATTACAATAAATTAAAATCATGGTGGCAAATCATATTAAACACTTAAAATGATGAAATTACAAACTATATTCATTAAAATTTAATTAATTATTGAAATTTAAGGGGTAGAATACTTACTTTTTAATAATTCTTGTAATAACTTGGGGTAATATAATAAATTAAATTAAAATCATGGTGCAAACCATAATAAACACATAACAGATGAAATTAGGTATTAAATTAATAAAAATCTCATATAATTTAGTAATTTTTAAAGGGTACGGTACAACATTTTTAACACATCTTGTAAAAACTTGGGATATTATATTACAATAAATTAAAATCATGGTGGCAAATCATATTAAACACTTAAAATGATGAAATTAGGAAATATATTCATTAAATTTTAATTAAATATTGAAATTTATTGGGTAAAATACAACTATTATAAGCTATCTTGTAAAAACTTGGGGTATTACAATACAATAAATTAATATCATGATGGTAAATCATATAAATCACTTAAAATGATGAAATTACAAACTATATTCATTAAAATTTAATTAATTATTGAAATTTAAGGGGTACAATACTTACTTTTTCATAATTCTTGTTATAAATTGGGGTAATATAATAAATTAAATTAAAATCATGGTGCAAACCATAATAAACACATAACAGATGAAATTAGGTATTAAATTAATAAAAATCTCATATAATTTAGTAATTTTTAAAGGGTACGGTACAACATTTTTAACACATCTTGTAAAAACATGGGGTATTACAATACAATAAATTAATATCATGGTGGCAAGTCATATAAACACTTAAAAAGATGAAATTAGGTACTAAATTCATAAAAAACTAATAAAATACTGAAAATTAAGTGGTAGAATACAACAATTTTAACAAAACTTGTAAAAACTTGGTGTGTTATAATACAATAAATAAATATCATGGTGGTAAACCATATTAATAACCTGAAATATTGAATAAAGGAAATAATTCATAATAATCTAATTAATTATTGAAATTTAAGGGGTAGAATACTTCATTTTTAATAATCCTTGTAAAAACTTGGGATATTATATTAATATAAATTAAAATCATGGTGGCAAATCATATTAAACACTTAAAATGATGAAATTACAAACTATATTCATTAAAATTTAATTAATTATTGAAATTTAAGGGGTAGAATACTTACTTTTTCATAATTCTTGTTATTAATTGGGGTAATATAATAAATTAAATTAAAATCATGGTGCAAACCATAATAAACACATAACAGATGAAATTAGGTATTAAATTAATAAAAATCTCATATAATTTAGTAATTTTTAAAGGGTACGGTACAACATTTTTAACACATCTTGTAAAAACTTGGGATATTATATTACAATAAATTAAAATCATGGTGCCAAATCATATTAAACACTTAAAATGATGAAATTAGGAAATATATTCATTAAATTTTAATTAAATATTGAAATTTATTGGGTAAAATACAACTATTATAAGCTATCTTGTAAAAACTTGGGGTATTACAATACAATAAATTAATATCATGATGGTAAATCATATAAATCACTTAAAATGATGAAATTACAAACTATATTCATTAAAATTTAATTAATTATTGAAATTTAAGGGGTAGAATACTTACTTTTTCATAATTCTTGTTATAAATTGGGGTAATATAATAAATTAAATTAAAATCATGGTGCAAACCATAATAAACACATAACAGATGAAATTAGGTATTAAATTAATAAAATTCTCATATAATTTAGTAATTTTTAAAGGGTACGGTACAACATTTTTAACACATCTTGTAAAAACTTGGGATATTATATTACAATAAATTAAAATCATGGTGGCAAATCATATTAAACACTTAAAATGATGAAATTAGGAAATATATTCATTAAATTTTAATTAAATATTGAAATTTATTGGGTAAAATACAACTATTATAAGCTATCTTGTAAAAACTGTGGGTATTACAATACAATAAATTATTATCATGGTAGTAAACCATATTAATAACCTTAAATATTGAATAAAGGAAATAATTCATAATAATCTAATTAATTATTGAAATTTAAGGGGTAGAATACTTCATTTTTAATAATTCTTGTAAAAACTTGGGATATTATATTACAATAAATTAAAATCATAGTGGCAACTCATATAAACACTTAAAAAGATGAAATTAGGTACTAAATTCATAAAAAACTAATAAAATATTGAAAATTAATTGGTAGAATACAACAATTTTAACAAAACTTGTAAAAACTTGGTGTGTTATAATACAATAAATAAATATCATTGTGGTAAACAATATTAAACACTTAAAATGATGAAATTAGGAAATATATTCATTAAATTTTAATTAAATATTCAAATTTATTGGGTAAAATACAACTATTTTAAGCTATCTTGTAAAAACTTGGGGTATTACAATACAATAAATTAATATCATGGTGGTAAACCATATTAATAACCTTAAATAATGAAATAAGGATTAAATTCATAATAATCTAATTAAATATTGAAAGTTATGGGGTTAAATACAACAATTTCAACAAAACTTGTAAAAACTTGGGATATTATATTAAAATAAATTAAAATCATTGTGGCAAATCATATTAAACACTTAAAATGATGAAATTACAAACTATATTCATTAAAATTTAATTAATTATTGAAATTTAAGGGGTACAATACTTACTTTTTCATAATTCTTGTTATAAATTGGGGTAATATAATAAATTAAATTAAAATCATGGTGCAAACCATAATAAACACATAACAGATGAAATTAGGTATTAAATTAATAAAAATCTCATATAATTTAGTAATTTTTAAAGGGTACGGTACAACATTTTTAACACATCTTGTAAAAACATGGGGTATTACAATAAATAAATTAATATCATGGTGGCAAGTCATATAAACACTTAAAAATATGAAATTAGGTACTAAATTCATAAAAAACTAATAAAATACTGAAAATTAAGTGGTAGAATACAACAATTTTAACAAAACTTGTAAAAACTTGGTGTGTTATAATACAATAAATAAATATCATGGTGGTAAACCATATTCATAACCTGAAATATTGAATAAAGGAAATAATTCATAATAATCTAATTAATTATTGAAATTTAAGGGGTAGAATACTTCATTTTTAATAATTCTTGTAAAAACTTGGGATATTATATTACAATAAATTAAAATCATGGTGGCAAATCATATTAAACACATAAAAAGATGAAATTAGGTACTAAATTCATAAAAAACTAATAAAATATTGAAAATTAATTGGTAGAATACAACAATTTTAACAAAGCTTGTAAAAACTTGGTGTGTTATAATACAATAAATAAATATCATTGTGGTAAACAATATTAAACACTTAAAATGATGAAATTAGGAAATATATTCATTAAATTTTAATTAAATATTCAAATTTATTGGGTAAAATACAACTATTTTAAGCTATCTTGTAAAAACTTGGGGTATTACAATACAATAAATTAATATCATGGTGGTAAACCATATTAATAACCTTAAATATTGAATAAAGGAAATAATTCATAATAATCTAATTAATTATTGAAATTTAAGGGGTAGAATACTTCATTTTTAATAATTCTTGTAAAAACTTGGGATATTATATTACAATAAATTAAAATCATAGTGGCAACTCATATAAACACTTAAAAAGATGAAATAAGGTACTAAATTCATAAAAAACTAATAAAATATTGAAAATTAATTGGTAGAATACAACAATTTTAACAAAACTTGTAAAAACTTGGTGTGTTATAATACAATAAATAAATATCATTGTGGTAAACAATATTAAACACTTAAAATGATGAAATTAGGAAATATATTCATTAAATTTTAATTAAATATTCAAATTTATTGGGTAAAATACAACTATTTTAAGCTATCTTGTAAAAACTTGGGGTATTACAATACAATAAATTAATATCATGGTGGTAAACCATATTAATAACCTTAAATAATGAAATAAGGATTAAATTCATAATAATCTAATTAAATATTGAAAGTTATGGGGTTAAATACAACAATTTCAACAAAACTTGTAAAAACTTGGGATATTATATTAAAATAAATTGAAATCATTGTGGCAAATCATATTAAACACTTAAAATGATGAAATTACAAACTATATTCATTAAAATTTAATTAATTATTGAAATTTAAGGGGTACAATACTTACTTTTTCATAATTCTTGTTATAAATTGGGGTAATATAATAAATTAAATTAAAATCATGGTAAAAACCATAATAAACACATAACAGATGAAATTAGGTATTAAATTAATAAAAATCTCATATAATTTAGTAATTTTTAAAGGGTACGGTACAACATTTTTAACACATCTTGTAAAAACATGGGGTATTACAATACAATAAATTAATATCATGGTGGCAAGTCATATAAACACTTAAAAAGATGAAATTAGGTATTAAATTCATAAAAAACTAATAAAATACTGAAAATTAAGTGGTAGAATACAACAATTTTAACAAAACTTGTAAAAACTTGGTGTGTTATAATACAATAAATAAATATCATGGTGGTAAACCATATTCATAACCTGAAATATTGAATAAAGGAAATAATTCATAATAATCTAATTAATTATTGAAATTTAAGGGGTAGAATACTTCATTTTTAATAATTCTTGTAAAAACTTGGGATATTATATTACAATAAATTAAAATCATGGTGGCAAATCATATTAAACACTTAAAATGATGAAATTACAAACTATATTCATTAAAATTTAATTAATTATTGAAATTTAAGGGGTACAATACTTACTTTTTCATAATTCTTGTTATAAATTGGGGTAATATAATAAATTAAATTAAAATCATGGTGCAAACCATAATAAACACATAACAGATGAAATTAGGTATTAAATTAATAAAAATCTCATATAATTTAGTAATTTTTAAAGGGTACGGTACAACATTTTTAACACATCTTGTAAAAACTTGGGATATTATATTACAATAAATTAAAATCATGGTGGCAAATCATATTAAACACTTAAAATGATGAAATTAGGAAATATATTCATTAAATTTTAATTAAATATTGAAATTTATTGGGTAAAATACAACTATTATAAGCTATCTTGTAAAAACTGTGGGTATTACAATACAATAAATTATTATCATGGTAGTAAACCATATTAATAACCTTAAATATTGAATAAAGGAAATAATTCATAATAATCTAATTAATTATTGAAATTTAAGGGGTAGAATACTTCATTTTTAATAATTCTTGTAAAAACTTGGGATATTATATTACAATAAATTAAAATCATAGTGGCAACTTATATAAACACTTAAAAAGATGAAATTAGGTACTAAAATCATAAAAAACTAATAAAATATTGAAAATTAATTGGTAGAATACAACAATTTTAACAAAACTTGTAAAAACTTGGTGTGTTATAATACAATAAATAAATATCATTGTGGTAAACAATATTAAACACTTAAAATGATGAAATTAGGAAATATATTCATTAAATTTTAATTAAATATTCAAATTTATTGGGTAAAATACAACTATTTTAAGCTATCTTGTAAAAACTTGGGGTATTACAATACAATAAATTAATATCATGGTGGTAAACCATATTAATAACCTTAAATATTGAATAAAGGAAATAATTCATAATAATCTAATTAATTATTGAAATTTAAGGGGTAGAATACTTCATTTTTAATAATTCTTGTAAAAACTTGGGATATTATATTACAATAAATTAAAATCATAGTGGCAACTCATATAAACACTTAAAAAGATGAAATAAGGTACTAAATTCATAAAAAACTAATAAAATATTGAAAATTAATTGGTAGAATACAACAATTTTAACAAAACTTGTAAAAACTTGGTGTGTTATAATACAATAAATAAATATCATTGTGGTAAACAATATTAAACACTTAAAATGATGAAATTAGGAAATATATTCATTAAATTTTAATTAAATATTCAAATTTATTGGGTAAAATACAACTATTTTAAGCTATCTTGTAAAAACTTGGGGTATTACAATACAATAAATTAATATCATGGTGGTAAACCATATTAATAACCTTAAATAATGAAATAAGGATTAAATTCATAATAATCTAATTAAATATTGAAAGTTATGGGGTTAAATACAACAATTTCAACAAAACTTGTAAAAACTTGGGATATTATATTAAAATAAATTGAAATCATTGTGGCAAATCATATTAAACACTTAAAATGATGAAATTACAAACTATATTCATTAAAATTTAATTAATTATTGAAATTTAAGGGGTACAATACTTACTTTTTCATAATTCTTGTTATAAATTGGGGTAATATAATAAATTAAATTAAAATCATGGTAAAAACCATAATAAACACATAACAGATGAAATTAGGTATTAAATTAATAAAAATCTCATATAATTTAGTAATTTTTAAAGGGTACGGTACAACATTTTTAACACATCTTGTAAAAACATGGGGTATTACAATACAATAAATTAATATCATGGTGGCAAGTCATATAAACACTTAAAAAGATGAAATTAGGTATTAAATTCATAAAAAACTAATAAAATACTGAAAATTAAGTGGTAGAATACAACAATTTTAACAAAACTTGTAAAAACTTGGTGTGTTATAATACAATAAATAAATATCATGGTGGTAAACCATATTCATAACCTGAAATATTGAATAAAGGAAATAATTCATAATAATCTAATTAATTATTGAAATTTAAGGGGTAGAATACTTCATTTTTAATAATTCTTGTAAAAACTTGGGATATTATATTACAATAAATTAAAATCATGGTGGCAAATCATATTAAACACTTAAAATGATGAAATTACAAACTATATTCATTAAAATTTAATTAATTATTGAAATTTAAGGGGTACAATACTTACTTTTTCATAATTCTTGTTATAAATTGGGGTAATATAATAAATTAAATTAAAATCATGGTGCAAACCATAATAAACACATAACAGATGAAATTAGGTATTAAATTAATAAAAATCTCATATAATTTAGTAATTTTTAAAGGGTACGGTACAACATTTTTAACACATCTTGTAAAAACTTGGGATATTATATTACAATAAATTAAAATCATGGTGGCAAATCATATTAAACACTTAAAATGATGAAATTAGGAAATATATTCATTAAATTTTAATTAAATATTGAAATTTATTGGGTAAAATACAACTATTATAAGCTATCTTGTAAAAACTGTGGGTATTACAATACAATAAATTATTATCATGGTAGTAAACCATATTAATAACCTTAAATATTGAATAAAGGAAATAATTCATAATAATCTAATTAATTATTGAAATTTAAGGGGTAGAATACTTCATTTTTAATAATTCTTGTAAAAACTTGGGATATTATATTACAATAAATTAAAATCATAGTGGCAACTTATATAAACACTTAAAAAGATGAAATTAGGTACTAAAATCATAAAAAACTAATAAAATATTGAAAATTAATTGGTAGAATACAACAATTTTAACAAAACTTGTAAAAACTTGGTGTGTTATAATACAATAAATAAATATCATTGTGGTAAACAATATTAAACACTTAAAATGATGAAATTAGGAAATATATTCATTAAATTTTAATTAAATATTCAAATTTATTGGGTAAAATACAACTATTTTAAGCTATCTTGTAAAAACTTGGGGTATTACAATACAATAAATTAATATCATGGTGGTAAACCATATTAATAACCTTAAATAATGAAATAAGGATTAAATTCATAATAATCTAATTAAATATTGAAAGTTATGGGGTTAAATACAACAATTTCAACAAAACTTGTAAAAACTTGGGATATTATATTAAAATAAATTAAAATCATTGTGGCAAATCATATTAAACACTTAAAATGATGAAATTACAAACTATATTCATAAAAATATAATTAATTATTGAAATTTAAGGGGTACAATACTTACTTTTTCATAATTCTTGTTATAAATTGGGGTAATATAATAAATTAAATTAAAATCATGGTAAAAACCATAATAAACACATAACAGATGAAATTAGGTATTAAATTAATAAAAATCTCATATAATTTAGTAATTTTTAAAAGGTACGGTACAACATTTTTAACATATCTTGTAAAAACATGGGGTATTACAATACAATAAATTAATATCATGGTGGCAAGTCATATAAACACTTAAAAAGATGAAATTAGGTACTAAATTCATAAAAAACTAATAAAATACTGAAAATTAAGTGGTAGAATACAACAATTTTAACAAAACTTGTAAAAACTTGGTGTGTTATAATACAATAAATAAATATCATGGTAGTAAACCATATTCATAACCTGAAATATTGAATAAAGGAAATAATTCATAATAATCTAATTAATTATTGAAATTTAAGGGGTAGAATACTTCATTTTTAATAATTCTTGTAAAAACTTGGGATATTATATTATAATAAATTAAAATCATGGTGGCAAATCATATTAAACACTTAAAATGATGAAATTAGGAAATATATTCATTAAATTTTAATTAAATATTGAAATTTATTGGGTAAAATACAACTATTATAAGCTATCTTGTAAAAACTTGGGGTATTACAATACAATAAATTAATATCATGATGGTAAATCATATAAATCACTTAAAATGATGAAATTACAAACTATATTCATTAAAATTTAATTAATTATTGAAATTTAAGGGGTAGAATACTTACTTTTTCATAATTCTTGTTAAAAATTGGGGTAATATAATAAATTAAATTAAAATCATGGTGCAAACCATAATAAACACATAACAGATGAAATTAGGTATTAAATTAATAAAAATCTCATATAATTTAGTAATTTTTAAAGGGTACGGTACAACATTTTTAACACATCTTGTAAAAACTTGGGATATTATATTACAATAAATTAAAATCATGGTGGCAAATCATATTAAACACTTAAAATGATGAAATTAGGAAATATATTCATTAAATTTTAATTAAATATTGAAATTTATTGGGTAAAATACAACTATTATAAGCTATCTTGTAAAAACTGTGGGTATTACAATACAATAAATTATTATCATGGTAGTAAACCATATTAATAACATTAAATATTGAATAAAGGAAATAATTCATAATAATCTAATTAATTATTGAAATTTAAGGGGTAGAATACTTTATTTTTAATAATTCTTGTAAAAACTTGGGATATTATATTACAATAAATTAATATCATGGTGGCAAATCATATAAACACTTAAAAAGATGAAATTAGGTACTAAATTCATAAAAATCTAATAAAATATTGAAAATTAAGTGGTAGAATACAACAATTTTAACAAAACTTGTAAAAACTTTGGGTTTTATAATACAATAATTTAATATCATGGTGTTAAACTATATTAATAAACTTAAATATTGAAATAAGGAATAAATTTATAATAATCTAATTAATTATTCAAATTTAAGGGGTAGAATACTTCATTTTTAATAATTCTTGTAACAATTTGGGGTAATATAATACATTAAATTAAAATCATGGTGGCAAACCATATTAAACACTTAAAAAGATGAAATTAGGTATTAAATTCATAAAAATTTAATAATGTATTGAAATATATGGGGTAAAATATAACAATTTTAACAAATCTTGTAAAAACTTGGTGTGTTATAATACAATAAATAAATATCATTGTGGTAAACAATATTAAACACTTAAAATGATGAAATTAGGAAATATATTCATTAAATTTTAATTAAATATTCAAATTTATTGGGTAAAATACAACTATTTTAAGCTATCTTGTAAAAACTTGGGGTATTACAATACAAAAAATTAATATCATGGTGGCAAGTCATATAAACACTTAAAAAGATGAAATTAGGTACTAAATTCATAAAAATCTAATAAAATATTGAAAATTAAGTGGTAGAATACAACAATTTTAACAAAACTTGTAAAAACTTTGGGTTTTATAATACAATAATTTAATATCATGGTGTTAAACTATATTAATAAACTTAAATATTGAAATAAGGAATAAATTTATAATAATCTAATTAATTATTGAAATTTAAGGGGTAGAATACTTCATTTTTAATAATTCTTGTAATAACTTGGGGTATTACAATACAATAAATAATATCATGGTGGCAAATCATATAAACACTTAAAAAGATGAAATTAGGTACTAAATTCATAAAAATCTAATAAAATATTGAAAATTAAGTGGTAGAATACAACAATTTTAACAAAACTTGTAAAAACTTTGGGTTTTATAATACAATAATTTAATATCATGGTGTTAAACTATATTAATAAACTTAAATATTGAAATAAGGAATAAATTTATAATAATCTAATTAATTATTCAAATTTAAGGGGTAGAATACTTCATTTTTAATAATTCTTGTAACAATTTGGGGTAATATAATACATTAAATTAAAATCATGGTGGCAAACCATATTAAACACTTAAAAAGATGAAATTAGGTATTAAATTCATAAAAATTTAATAATGTATTGAAATATATGGGGTAAAATATAACAATTTTAACAAATCTTGTAAAAACTTGGTGTGTTATAATACAATAAATAAATATCATTGTGGTAAACAATATTAAACACTTAAAATGATGAAATTAGGAAATATATTCATTAAATTTTAATTAAATATTCAAATTTATTGGGTAAAATACAACTATATTAAGCTATCTTGTAAAAACTTGGGGTATTACAATACAAAAAATTAATATCATGGTGGCAAGTCATATAAACACTTAAAAAGATGAAATTAGGTACTAAATTCATAAAAAACTAATAAAATACTGAAAATTAAGTGGTAGAATACAACAATTTTAACAAAACTTGTAAAAACTTGGTGTGTTATAATACAATAAATAAATATCATGGTAGTAAACCATATTCATAACCTGAAATATTGAATAAAGGAAATAATTCATAATAATCTAATTAATTATTGAAATTTAAGGGGTAGAATACTTCATTTTTAATAATTCTTGTAAAAACTTGGGATATTATATTATAATAAATTAAAATCATGGTGGCAAATCATATTAAACACTTAAAATGATGAAATTAGGAAATATATTCATTAAATTTTAATTAAATATTGAAATTTATTGGGTAAAATACAACTATTATAAGCTATCTTGTAAAAACTTGGGGTATTACAATACAATAAATTAATATCATGATGGTAAATCATATAAATCACTTAAAATGATGAAATTACAAACTATATTCATTAAAATTTAATTAATTATTGAAATTTAAGGGGTAGAATACTTACTTTTTCATAATTCTTGTTATAAATTGGGGTAATATAATAAATTAAATTAAAATCATGGTGCAAACCATAATAAACACATAACAGATGAAATTAGGTATTAAATTAATAAAAATCTCATATAATTTAGTAATTTTTAAAGGGTACGGTACAACATTTTTAACACATCTTGTAAAAACTTGGGATATTATATTACAATAAATTAAAATCATGGTGGCAAATCATATTAAACACTTAAAATGATGAAATTAGGAAATATATTCATTAAATTTTAATTAAATATTGAAATTTATTGGGTAAAATACAACTATTATAAGCTATCTTGTAAAAACTGTGGGTATTACAATACAATAAATTATTATCATGGTAGTAAACCATATTAATAACCTTAAATATTGAATAAAGGAAATAATTCATAATAATCTAATTAATTATTGAAATTTAAGGGGTAGAATACTTCATTTTTAATAATTCTTGTAAAAACTTGGGATATTATATTACAATAAATTAAAATCATAGTGGCAACTCATATAAACACTTAAAAAGATGAAATTAGGTACTAAATTCATAAAAAACTAATAAAATATTGAAAATTAATTGGTAGAATACAACAATTTTAACAAAACTTGTAAAAACTTGGTGTGTTATAATACAATAAATAAATATCATTGTGGTAAACAATATTAAACACTTAAAATGATGAAATTAGGAAATATATTCATTAAATTTTAATTAAATATTCAAATTTATTGGGTAAAATACAACTATTTTAAGCTATCTTGTAAAAACTTGGGGTATTACAATACAATAAATTAATATCATGGTGGTAAACCATATTAATAACCTTAAATAATGAAATAAGGATTAAATTCATAATAATCTAATTAAATATTGAAAGTTATGGGGTTAAATACAACAATTTCAACAAAACTTGTAAAAACTTGGGATATTATATTAAAATAAATTAAAATCATTGTGGCAAATCATATTAAACACTTAAAATGATGAAATTACAAACTATATTCATTAAAATTTAATTAATTATTGAAATTTAAGGGGTACAATACTTACTTTTTCATAATTCTTGTTATAAATTGGGGTAATATAATAAATTAAATTAAAATCATGGTGCAAACCATAATAAACACATAACAGATGAAATTAGGTATTAAATTAATAAAAATCTCATATAATTTAGTAATTTTTAAAGGGTACGGTACAACATTTTTAACACATCTTGTAAAAACATGGGGTATTACAATAAATAAATTAATATCATGGTGGCAAGTCATATAAACACTTAAAAAGATGAAATTAGGTACTAAATTCATAAAAAACTAATAAAATACTGAAAATTAAGTGGTAGAATACAACAATTTTAACAAAACTTGTAAAAACTTGGTGTGTTATAATACAATAAATAAATATCATGGTGGTAAACCATATTCATAACCTGAAATATTGAATAAAGGAAATAATTCATAATAATCTAATTAATTATTGAAATTTAAGGGGTAGAATACTTCATTTTTAATAATTCTTGTAAAAACTTGGGATATTATATTACAATAAATTAAAATCATGGTGGCAAATCATATTAAACACATAAAAAGATGAAATTAGGTACTAAATTCATAAAAAACTAATAAAATATTGAAAATTAATTGGTAGAATACAACAATTTTAACAAAGCTTGTAAAAACTTGGTGTGTTATAAGACAATAAATAAATATCATGGTGGTAAACCATATTCATAACCTGAAATATTGAATAAAGGAAATAATTCATAATAATCTAATTAATTATTGAAATTTAAGGGGTAGAATACTTCATTTTTAATAATTCTTGTAAAAACTTGGGATATTATATTATAATAAATTAAAATCATGGTGGCAAATCATATTAAACACTTAAAATGATGAAATTAGGAAATATATTCATTAAATTTTAATTAAATTTTGAAATTTATTGGGTAAAATACAACTAATATAAGCTATCTTGTAAAAACTTGGGGTATTACAATACAATAAATTAATATCATGATGGTAAATCATATAAATCACTTAAAATGATGAAATTACAAACAATATTCATTAAAATTTAATTAATTATTGAAATTTAAGGGGTAGAATACTTACTTTTTCATAATTCTTGTTATAAATTGGGGTAATATAATAAATTAAATTAAAATCATGGTGCAAACCATAATAAACACATAACAGATGAAATTAGGTATTAAATTAATAAAAATCTCATATAATTTAGTAATTTTTAAAGGGTACGGTACAACATTTTTAACACATCTTGTAAAAACCTGGGATATTATATTACAATAAATTAAAATCATGGTGGCAAATCATATTAAACACTTAAAATGATGAAATTAGGAAATATATTCATTAAATTTTAATTAAATATTGAAATTTATTGGGTAAAATACAACTATTATAAGCTATCTTGTAAAAACTTGTGGGTATTACAATACAATAAATTATTATCATGGTAGTAAACCATATTAATAACCTTAAATATTGAATAAAGGAAATAATTCATAATAATCTAATTAATTATTGAAATTTAAGGGGTAGAATACTTCATTTTTAATAATTCTTGTAAAAACTTGTGATATTATATTACAATAAATTAAAATCATAGTGGCAACTCATATAAACACTTAAAAAGATGAAATTAAGTACTAAATTCATAAAAAACTAATAAAATATTGAAAATTAATTCGTAGAATACAACAATTTTAACAAAACTTGTAAAAACTTGGTGTGTTATAATACAATAAATAAATATCATTGTGGTAAACAATATTAAACACTTAAAATGATGAAATTAGGAAATATATTCATTAAATTTTAATTAAATATTCAAATTTATTGGGTAAAATACAACTATTTTAAGCTATCTTGTAAAAACTTGGGGTATTACAATACAATAAATTAATATCATGGTGGTAAACCATATTAATAACCTTAAATAATGAAATAAGGATTAAATTCATAATAATCTAATTAAATATTGAAAGTTATGGGGTTAAATACAACAATTTCAACAAAACTTGTAAAAACTTGGGATATTATATTAAAATAAATTAAAATCATTGTGGCAAATCATATTAAACACTTAAAATGATGAAATTACAAACTATATTCATTAAAATTTAATTAATTATTGAAATTTAAGGGGTACAATACTTACTTTTTCATAATTCTTGTTATAAATTGGGGTAATATAATAAATTAAATTAAAATCATGGTGCAAACCATAATAAACACATAACAGATGAAATTAGGTATTAAATTAATAAAAATCTCATATAATTTAGTAATTTTTAAAGGGTACGGTACAACATTTTTAACACATCTTGTAAAAACATGGGGTATTACAATAAATAAATTAATATCATGGTGGCAAGTCATATAAACACTTAAAAAGATGAAATTAGGTACTAAATTCATAAAAAACTAATAAAATACTGAAAATTAAGTGGTAGAATACAACAATTTTAACAAAACTTGTAAAAACTTGGTGTGTTATAATACAATAAATAAATATCATGGTGGTAAACCATATTCATAACCTGAAATATTGAATAAAGGAAATAATTCATAATAATCTAATTAATTATTGAAATTTAAGGGGTAGAATACTTCATTTTTAATAATTCTTGTAAAAACTTGGGATATTATATTACAATAAATTAAAATCATGGTGGCAAATCATATTAAACACATAAAAAGATGAAATTAGGTACTAAATTCATAAAAAACTAATAAAATATTGAAAATTAATTGGTAGAATACAACAATTTTAACAAAGCTTGTAAAAACTTGGTGTGTTATAATACAATAAATAAATATCATGGTGGTAAACCATATTATTAACCTTAAATATTGAATAAAGGAAATAATTCATAATAATCTAATTAATTATTGAAATTTAAGGGGTAGAATACTTCATTTTTAATAATTCTTGTAAAAACTTGGGATATTATATTACAATAAATTAAAATCATGGTGGCAAATCATATTAAACACTTAAAATGATGAAATTACAAACTATATTCATTAAAATTTAATTAATTATTGAAATTTAAGGGGTAGAATACTTACTTTTTAATAATTCTTGTAATAACTTGGGGTAATATAATAAATTAAATTAAAATCATGGTGCAAACCATAATAAACACATAACAGATGAAATTAGGTATTAAATTAATAAAAATCTCATATAATTTAGTAATTTTTAAAGGGTACGGTACAACATTTTTAACACATCTTGTAAAAACTTGGGATATTATATTACAATAAATTAAAATCATGGTGGCAAATCATATTAAACACTTAAAATGATGAAATTAGGAAATATATTGATTAAATTTTAATTAAATATTGAAATTTATAGCGTAAAATACAACTATATTAAGCTATCTTGTAAAAACTTGGGGTATTACAATACAATAAATTAATATCATGGTGGTAAACCATATAAATAACCTTAAATAATGAAATAAGGATTAAATTCATAATAATCTAATTAATTATTGAAATTTAAGGGGTAGAATACTTCATTTTTAATAATTCTTGTAAAAACTTGGGATATTATATTACAATAAATTAAAATCATAGTGGCAACTCATATAAACACTTAAAAAGATGAAATTAGGTACTAAATTCATAAAAAACTAATAAAATATTGAAAATATATTGGTAGAATACAACAATTTTAACAAAACTTGTAAAAACTTGGTGTGTTATAATACAATAAATAAATATCATTGTGGTAAACAATATTAAACACTTAAAATGATGAAATTAGGAAATATATTCATTAAATTTTAATTAAATATTCAAATTTATTGGGTAAAATACAACTATTTTAAGCTATCTTGTAAAAACTTGGGGTATTACAATACAATAAATTAATATCATGGTGGTAAACCATATTAATAACCTTAAATAATGAAATAAGGATTAAATTCATAATAATCTAATTAAATATTGAAAGTTATGGGGTTAAATACAACAATTTCAACAAAACTTGTAAAAACTTGGGATATTATATTAAAATAAATTAAAATCATTGTGGCAAATCATATTAAACACTTAAAATGATGAAATTACAAACTATATTCATTAAAATTTAATTAATTATTGAAATTTAAGGGGTAGAATACTTACTTTTTAATAATTCTTGTAATAACTTGGGGTAATATAATAAATTAAATTAAAATCATGGTGCAAACCATAATAAACACATAACAGATGAAATTAGGTATTAAATTAATAAAAATCTCATATAATTTAGTAATTTTTAAAGGGTACGGTACAACATTTTTAACACATCTTGTAAAAACTTGGGATATTATATTACAATAAATTAAAATCATGGTGGCAAATCATATTAAACACTTAAAATGATGAAATTAGGAAATATATTGATTAAATTTTAATTAAATATTGAAATTTATAGCGTAAAATACAACTATATTAAGCTATCTTGTAAAAACTTGGGGTATTACAATACAATAAATTAATATCATGGTGGTAAACCATATAAATAACCTTAAATAATGAAATAAGGATTAAATTCATAATAATCTAATTAATTATTGAAATTTAAGGGGTAGAATACTTCATTTTTAATAATTCTTGTAAAAACTTGGGATATTATATTACAATAAATTAAAATCATAGTGGCAACTCATATAAACACTTAAAAAGATGAAATTAGGTACTAAATTCATAAAAAACTAATAAAATATTGAAAATATATTGGTAGAATACAACAATTTTAACAAAACTTGTAAAAACTTGGTGTGTTATAATACAATAAATAAATATCATTGTGGTAAACAATATTAAACACTTAAAATGATGAAATTAGGAAATATATTCATTAAATTTTAATTAAATATTCAAATTTATTGGGTAAAATACAACTATTTTAAGCTATCTTGTAAAAACTTGGGGTATTACAATACAATAAATTAATATCATGGTGGTAAACCATATTAATAACCTTAAATAATGAAATAAGGATTAAATTCATAATAATCTAATTAAATATTGAAAGTTATGGGGTTAAATACAACAATTTCAACAAAACTTGTAAAAACTTGGGATATTATATTAAAATAAATTAAAATCATTGTGGCAAATCATATTAAACACTTAAAATGATGAAATTACAAACTATATTCATTAAAATTTAATTAATTATTGAAATTTAAGGGGTACAATACTTACTTTTTCATAATTCTTGTTATAAATTGGGGTAATATAATAAATTAAATTAAAATCATGGTGCAAACCATAATAAACACATAACAGATGAAATTAGGTATTAAATTAATAAAAATCTCTTATAATTTAGTAATTTTTAAAGGGTACGGTACAACATTTTTAACACATCTTGTAAAAACATGGGGTATTACAATACATTAAATTAATATCATGGTGGCAAGTCATATAAACACTTAAAAAGATGAAATTAGGTACTAAATTCATAAAAAACTAATAAAATACTGAAAATTAAGTGGTAGAATACAACAATTTTAACAAAACTTGTAAAAACTTGGTGTGTTATAATACAATAAATAAATATCATGGTGGTAAACCATATTCATAACCTGAAATATTGAATAAAGGAAATAATTCATAATAATCTAATTAATTATTGAAATTTAAGGGGTAGAATACTTCATTTTTAATAATTCTTGTAAAAACTTGGGATATTATATTATAATAAATTAAAATCATGGTGGCAAATCATATTAAACACTTAAAATGATGAAATTACAAACTATATTCATTAAAATTTAATTAATTATTGAAATTTAAGGAGTAGAATACTTACTTTTTAATAATTCTTGTAATAACTTGGGGTAATATAATAAATTAAATTAAAATCATGGTGCAAACCATAATAAACACATAACAGATGAAATTAGGTATTAAATTAATAAAAATCTCATATAATTTAGTAATTTTTAAAGGGTACGGTACAACATTTTTAACACATCTTGTAAAAACTTGGGATATTATATTACAATAAATTAAAATCATGGTGGCAAATCATATTAAACACTTAAAATGATGAAATTAGGAAATATATTCATTAAATTTTAATTAAATATTGAAATTTATTGGGTAAAATACAACTATTATAAGCTATCTTGTAAAAACTTGGGGTATTACAATACAATAAATTAATATCATGATGGTAAATCATATAAATCACTTAAAATGATGAAATTACAAACTATATTCATTAAAATTTAATTAATTATTGAAATTTAAGGGGTAGAATACTTACTTTTTCATAATTCTTGTTATAAATTGGGGTAATATAATAAATTAAATTAAAATCATGGTGCAAACCATAATAAGCACATAACAGATGAAATTAGGTATTAAATTAATAAAAATCTCTTATAATTTAGTAATTTTTAAAGGGTACGGTACAACATTTTTAACACATCTTGTAAAAACATGGGGTATTACAATACAATAAATTAATATCATGGTGGCAAGTCATATAAACACTTAAAAAGATGAAATTAGGTACTAAATTCATAAAAAACTAATAAAATACTAAAAATTAAGTGGTAGAATACAACAATTTTAACAAAACTTGTAAAAACTTGGTGTGTTATAAAACAATAAATAAATATCATGGTGGTAAACCATATAAATAACCTGAAATATTGAATAAAGGAAATAATTCATAATAATCTAATTAAATATTGAAATTTAAGGGGTAGAATACTTCATTTTTAATAATTCTTGTAAAAACTTGGGATATTATATTATAATAAATTAAAATCATGGTGGCAAATCATATTAAACACTTAAAATGATGAAATTAGGAAATATATTCCTTAAATTTTAATTAAATATTGAAATTTATTGGGTAAAATACAACTATTATAAGCTATCTTGTAAAAACTGTGGGTATTACAATACAATAAATTATTATCATGGTAGTAAACCATATTAATAACATTAAATATTGAATAAAGGAAATAATTCATAATAATCTAATTAATTATTGAAATTTAAGGGGTAGAATACTTTATTTTTAATAATTCTTGTAAAAACTTGGGATATTATATTACAATAAATTAAAATCATGGTGGCAACTCATATAAACACTTAAAAAGATGAAATTAGGTACTAAATTCATAAAAAACTAATAAAATATTGAAAATTTATTGGTAGAATACAACAATTTTAACAAAACTTGTAAAAACTTGGTGTGTTATAATACAATAAATAAATATCATTGTGGTAAACCATATTCATAACCTGAAATATTGAATAAAGGAAATAATTCATAATAATCTAATTAATTATTGAAATTTAAGGGGTAGAATACTTCATTTTTAATAATTCTTGTAAAAACTTGGGATATTATATTATAATAAATTAAAATCATGGTGGCAAATCATATTAAACACTTAAAATGATGAAATTAGGAAATATATTCATTAAATTTTAATTAAATTTTGAAATTTATTGGGTAAAATACAACTAATATAAGCTATCTTGTAAAAACTTGGGGTATTACAATACAATAAATTAATATCATGATGGTAAATCATATAAATCACTTAAAATGATGAAATTACAAACAATATTCATTAAAATTTAATTAATTATTGAAATTTAAGGGGTAGAATACTTACTTTTTCATAATTCTTGTTATAAATTGGGGTAATATAATAAATTAAATTAAAATCATGGTGCAAACCATAATAAACACATAACAGATGAAATTAGGTATTAAATTAATAAAAATCTCATATAATTTAGTAATTTTTAAAGGGTACGGTACAACATTTTTAACACATCTTGTAAAAACCTGGGATATTATATTACAATAAATTAAAATCATGGTGGCAAATCATATTAAACACTTAAAATGATGAAATTAGGAAATATATTCATTAAATTTTAATTAAATATTGAAATTTATTGGGTAAAATACAACTATTATAAGCTATCTTGTAAAAACTTGTGGGTATTACAATACAATAAATTATTATCATGGTAGTAAACCATATTAATAACCTTAAATATTGAATAAAGGAAATAATTCATAATAATCTAATTAATTATTGAAATTTAAGGGGTAGAATACTTCATTTTTAATAATTCTTGTAAAAACTTGTGATATTATATTACAATAAATTAAAATCATAGTGGCAACTCATATTAAACACATAAAAAGATGAAATTAGGTACTAAATTCATAAAAAACTAATAAAATATTGAAAATTAATTGGTAGAATACAACAATTTTAACAAAGCTTGTAAAAACTTGGTGTGTTATAATACAATAAATAAATATCATGGTGGTAAACCATATTAATAACCTGAAATATTGAATAAAGGAAATAATTCATAATAATCTAATTAATTATTGAAATTAAAGGGGGAGAATACTTCATTTTTAATAATTCTTGTAAAAACTTGGGATATTATATTACAATAAATTAAAATCATGGTGGCAAATCATATTAAACATTTAAAATGATGAAATTACAAACTATATTCATTAAAATTTAATTAATTATTGAAATTTAAGGAGTAGAATACTTACTTTTTAATAATTCTTGTAATAACTTGGGGTAATATAATAAATTAAATTAAAATCATGGTGCAAACCATAATAAACACATAACAGATGAAATTAGGTATTAAATTAATAAAAATCTCATATAATTTAGTAATTTTTAAAGGGTACGGTACAACATTTTTAACACATCTTGTAAAAACTTGGGATATTATATTACAATAAATTAAAATCATGGTGGCAAATCATATTAAACACTTAAAATGATGAAATTAGGAAATATATTCATTAAATTTTAATTAAATATTGAAATTTATTGGGTAAAATACAACTATTATAAGCTATCTTGTAAAAACTTGGGGTATTACAATACAATAAATTAATATCATGATGGTAAATCATATAAATCACTTAAAATGATGAAATTACAAACTATATTCATTAAAATTTAATTAATTATTGAAATTTAAGGGGTAGAATACTTACTTTTTCATAATTCTTGTTATAAATTGGGGTAATATAATAAATTAAATTAAAATCATGGTGCAAACCATAATAAACACATAACAGATGAAATTAGGTATTAAATTAATAAAAATCTCTTATAATTTAGTAATTTTTAAAGGGTACGGTACAACATTTTTAACACATCTTGTAAAAACATGGGGTATTACAATACAATAAATTAATATCATGGTGGCAAGTCATATAAACACTTAAAAAGATGAAATTAGGTACTAAATTCATAAAAAACTAATAAAATACTGAAAATTAAGTGGTAGAATACAACAATTTTAACAAAACTTGTAAAAACTTGGTGTGTTATAATACAATAAATAAATATCATGGTAGTAAACCATATTCATAACCTGAAATATTGAATAAAGGAAATAATTCATAATAATCTAATTAATTATTGAAATTTAAGGGGTAGAATACTTCATTTTTAATAATTCTTGTAAAAACTTGGGATATTATATTATAATAAATTAAAATCATGGTGGCAAATCATATTAAACACTTAAAATGATGAAATTAGGAAATATATTCATTAAATTTTAATTAAATATTGAAATTTATTGGGTAAAATACAACTATTATAAGCTATCTTGTAAAAACTTGGGGTATTACAATACAATAAATTAATATCATGATGGTAAATCATATAAATCACTTAAAATGATGAAATTACAAACTATATTCATTAAAATTTAATTAATTATTGAAATTTAAGGGGTAGAATACTTACTTTTTCATAATTCTTGTTATAAATTGGGGTAATATAATAAATTAAATTAAAATCATGGTGCAAACCATAATAAACACATAACAGATGAAATTAGGTATTAAATTAATACAAATCTCATATAATTTAGTAATTTTTAAAGGGTACGGTACAACATTTTTAACACATCTTGTAAAAACATGGGGTATTACAATACAATAAATTAATATCATGGTGGCAAATCATATTAAACACTTAAAATGATGAAATTAGGAAATATATTCATTAAATTTTAATTAAATATTGAAATTTATTGGGTAAAATACAACTATTATAAGCTATCTTGTAAAAACTGTGGGTATTACAATACAATAAATTATTATCATGGTAGTAAACCATATTAATAACCTTAAATATTGAATAAAGGAAATAATTCATAATAATCTAATTAATTATTGAAATTTAAGGGGTAGAATACTTCATTTTTAATAATTCTTGTAAAAACTTGGGATATTATATTACAATAAATTAAAATCATGGTGGCAAATCATATTAAACACTTAAAATGATGAAATTACAAACTATATTCATTTAAATTTAATTAATTATTGAAATTTAAGGAGTAGAATACTTACTTTTTAATAATTCTTGTAATAACTTGGGGTAATATAATAAATTAAATTAAAATCATGGTGCAAACCATAATAAACACATAACAGATGAAATTAGGTATTAAATTAATAAAAATCTCATATAATTTAGTAATTTTTAAAGGGTACGGTACAACATTTTTAACACATCTTGTAAAAACCTGGGATATTATATTACAATAAATTAAAATCATGGTGGCAAATCATATTAAACACTTAAAATGATGAAATTAGGAAATATATTCATTAAATTTTAATTAAATATTGAAATTTATTGGGTAAAATACAACTATTATAAGCTATCTTGTAAAAACTGTGGGTATTACAATACAATAAATTATTATCATGGTAGTAAACCATATTAATAACCTTAAATATTGAATAAAGGAAATAATTCATAATAATCTAATTAATTATTGAAATTTAAGGGGTAGAATACTTCATTTTTAATAATTCTTGTAAAAACTTGTGATATTATATTACAATAAATTAAAATCATAGTGGCAACTCATATAAACACTTAAAAAGATGAAATTAGGTACTAAATTCATAAAAAACTAATAAAATATTGAAAATTAATTCGTAGAATACAACAATTTTAACAAAACTTGTAAAAACTTGGTGTGTTTTAATACAATAAATAAATATCATTGTGGTAAACAATATTAAACACTTAAAATGATGAAATTAGGAAATATATTCATTAAATTTTAATTAAATATTCAAATTTATTGGGTAAAATACAACTATTTTAAGCTATCTTGTAAAAACTTGGGGTATTACAATACAATAAATTAATATCATGGTGGTAAACCATATTAATAACCTTAAATAATGAAATAAGGATTAAATTCATAATAATCTAATTAAATATTGAAAGTTATGGGGTTAAATACAACAATTTCAACAAAACTTGTAAAAACTTGGGATATTATATTAAAATAAATTAAAATCATTGTGGCAAATCATATTAAACACTTAAAATGATGAAATTACAAACTATATTCATTTAAATTTAATTAATTATTGAAATTTAAGGGGTACAATACTTACTTTTTCATAATTCTTGTTATAAATTGGGGTAATATAATAAATTAAATTAAAATCATGGTGCAAACCATAATAAACACATAACAGATGAAATTAGGTATTAAATTAATAAAAATCTCATATAATTTAGTAATTTTTAAAGGGTACGGTACAACATTTTTAACACATCTTGTAAAAAAATGGGGTATTACAATACAATAAATTAATATCATGGTGGCAAGTCATATAAACACTTAAAAAGATGAAATTAGGAAATATATTCATTAAATTTTAATTAAATATTGAAATTTATTGGGTAAAATACAACTATTATAAGCTATCTTGTAAAAACTTGGGGTATTACAATACAATAAATTAATATCATGATGGTAAATCATATAAATCACTTAAAATGATGAAATTACAAACTATATTCATTAAAATTTAATTAATTATTGAAATTTAAGGGGTAGAATACTTACTTTTTCATAATTCTTGTTATAAATTGGGGTAATATAATAAATTAAATTAAAATCATGGTGCAAACCATAATAAACACATAACAGATGAAATTAGGTATTAAATTAATAAAAATCTCTTATAATTTAGTAATTTTTAAAGGGTACGGTACAACATTTTTAACACATCTTGTAAAAACATGGGGTATTACAATACAATAAATTAATATCATGGTGGCAAGTCATATAAACACTTAAAAAGATGAAATTAGGTACTAAATTCATAAAAAACTAATAAAATATTGAAAATTTATTGGTAGAATACAACAATTTTAACAAAACTTGTAAAAACTTGGTGTGTTATAATACAATAAATAAATATCATTGTGGTAAACAATATTAAACACTTAAAATGATGAAATTAGGAAATATATTCATTAAATTTTAATTAAATATTCAAATTTATTGGGTAAAATACAACTATTTTAAGCTATCTTGTAAAAACTTGGGGTATTACAATACAATAAATTAATATCATGGTGGTAAACCATATTAATAACCTTAAATAATGAAATAAGGATTAAATTCATAATAATCTAATTAAATATTGAAAGTTATGGGGTTAAATACAACAATTTCAACAAAACTTGTAAAAACTTGGGATATTATATTAAAATAAATTAAAATCATTGTGGCAAATCATATTAAACACTTAAAATGATGAAATTACAAACTATATTCATTTAAATTTAATTAATTATTGAAATTTAAGGGGTACAATACTTACTTTTTCATAATTCTTGTTATAAATTGGGGTAATATAATAAATTAAATTAAAATCATGGTGCAAACCATAATAAACACATAACAGATGAAATTAGGTATTAAATTAATAAAAATCTCATATAATTTAGTAATTTTTAAAGGGTACGGTACAACATTTTTAACACATCTTGTAAAAAAATGGGGTATTACAATACAATAAATTAATATCATGGTGGCAAGTCATATAAACACTTAAAAAGATGAAATTAGGAAATATATTCATTAAATTTTAATTAAATATTGAAATTTATTGGGTAAAATACAACTATTATAAGCTATCTTGTAAAAACTTGGGGTATTACAATACAATAAATTAATATCATGATGGTAAATCATATAAATCACTTAAAATGATGAAATTACAAACTATATTCATTAAAATTTAATTAATTATTGAAATTTAAGGGGTAGAATACTTACTTTTTCATAATTCTTGTTATAAATTGGGGTAATATAATAAATTAAATTAAAATCATGGTGCAAACCATAATAAACACATAACAGATGAAATTAGGTATTAAATTAATAAAAATCTCTTATAATTTAGTAATTTTTAAAGGGTACGGTACAACATTTTTAACACATCTTGTAAAAACATGGGGTATTACAATACAATAAATTAATATCATGGTGGCAAGTCATATAAACACTTAAAAAGATGAAATTAGGTACTAAATTCATAAAAAACTAATAAAATATTGAAAATTTATTGGTAGAATACAACAATTTTAACAAAACTTGTAAAAACTTGGTGTGTTATAATACAATAAATAAATATCATTGTGGTAAACAATATTAAACACTTAAAATGATGAAATTAGGAAATATATTCATTAAATTTTAATTAAATATTCAAATTTATTGGGTAAAATACAACTATTTTAAGCTATCTTGTAAAAACTTGGGGTATTACAATACAATAAATTAATATCATGGTGGTAAACCATATTAATAACCTTAAATAATGAAATAAGGATTAAATTCATAATAATCTAATTAAATATTGAAAGTTATGGGGTTAAATACAACAATTTCAACAAAACTTGTAAAAACTTGGGATATTATATTAAAATAAATTAAAATCATTGTGGCAAATCATATTAAACACTTAAAATGATGAAATTACAAACTATATTCATTAAAATTTAATTAATTATTGAAATTTAAGGGGTACAATACTTACTTTTTCATAATTCTTGTTATAAATTGGGGTAATATAATAAATTAAATTAAAATCATGGTAAAAACCATAATAAACACATAACAGATGAAATAAGGTATTAAATTAATAAAAATCTCATATAATTTAGTAATTTTTAAAGGGTACGGTACAACATTTTTAACACATCTTGTAAAAACATGGGGTATTACAATAAATAAATTAATATCATGTTGGCAAGTCATATAAACACTTAAAAAGATGAAATTAGGTACTAAATTCATAAAAAACTAATAAAATACTGAAAATTAAGTGGTAGAATACAACAATTTTAACAAAACTTGTAAAAACTTGGTGTGTTATAATACAATAAATAAATATCATGGTGGTAAACCATATTCATAACCTGAAATATTGAATAAAGGAAATAATTCATAATAATCTAATTAATTATTGAAATTTAAGGGGTAGAATACTTCATTTTTAATAATTCTTGTAAAAACTTGGGATATTATATTCCAATAAATTAAAATCATGGTGGCAAATCATATTAAACACATAAAAAGATGAAATTAGGTACTAAATTCATAAAAAACTAATAAAATATTGAAAATTAATTGGTAGAATACAACAATTTTAACAAAGCTTGTAAAAACTTGGTGTGTTATAATACAATAAATAAATATCATGGTGGTAAACCATATTAATAACCTGAAATATTGAATAAAGGAAATAATTCATAATAATCTAATTAATTATTGAAATTTAAGGGGTAGAATACTTCATTTTTAATAATTCTTGTAAAAACTTGGGATATTATATTATAATAAATTAAAATCATGGTGGCAAATCATATTAAACACTTAAAATGATGAAATTAGGAAATATATTCATTAAATTTTAATTAAATATTGAAATTTATTGGGTAAAATACAACTATTATAAGCTATCTTGTAAAAACTTGGGGTATTACAATACAATAAATTAATATCATGATGGTAAATCATATAAATCACTTAAAATGATGAAATTACAAACTATATTCATTAAAATTTAATTAATTATTGAAATTTAAGGGGTAGAATACTTACTTTTTCATAATTCTTGTTATAAATTGGGGTAATATAATAAATTAAATTAAAATCATGGTGCAAACCATAATAAACACATAACAGATGAAATTAGGTATTAAATTAATAAAAATCTCTTATAATTTAGTAATTTTTAATGGGTACGGTACAACATTTTTAACACATCTTGTAAAAACATGGGGTATTACAATACAATAAATTAATATCATGGTGGCAAGTCATATAAACACTTAAAAAGATGAAATTAGGTACTAAATTCATAAAAAACTAATAAAATACTAAAAATTAAGTGGTAGAATACAACAATTTTAACAAAACTTGTAAAAACTTGGTGTGTTATAAAACAATAAATAAATATCATGGTGGTAAACCATATAAATAACCTGAAATATTGAATAAAGGAAATAATTCATAATAATCTAATTAATTATTAAAATTTAAGGGGTAGAATACTTTATTTTTAATAATTCTTGTAAAAACTTGGGATATTATATTACAATAAATTAAAATCATGGTGGCAACTCATATAAACACTTAAAAAGATGAAATTAGGTACTAAATTCATAAAAAACTAATAAAATATTGAAAATTTATTGGTAGAATACAACAATTTTAACAAAACTTGTAAAAACTTGGTGTGTTATAATACAATAAATAAATATCATTGTGGTAAACAATATTAAACACTTAAAATGATGAAATTAGGAAATATATTCATTAAATTTTAATTAAATATTCAAATTTATTGGGTAAAATACAACTATTTTAAGCTATCTTGTAAAAACTTGGGGTATTACAATACAATAAATTAATATCATGGTGGCAAGTCATATAAACACTTAAAAAGATGAAATTAGGTACTAAATTCATAAAAAACTAATAAAATACTGAAAATTAAGTGGTAGAATACAACAATTTTAACAAAACTTGTAAAAACTTGGTGTGTTATAATACAATAAATAAATATCATGGTGGTAAACCATATTCATAACCTGAAATATTGAATAAAGGAAATAATTCATAATAATCTAATTAATTATTGAAATTTAAGGGGTAGAATACTTCATTTTTAATAATTCTTGTAAAAACTTGGGATATTATATTATAATAAATTAAAATCATGGTGGCAAATCATATTAAACACTTAAAATGATGAAATTAGGAAATATATTCATTAAATTTTAATTAAATATTGAAATTTATTGGGTAAAATACAACTATTATAAGCTATCTTGTAAAAACTTGGGGTATTACAATACAATAAATTAATATCATGATGGTAAATCATATAAATCACTTAAAATGATGAAATTACAAACTATATTCATTAAAATTTAATTAAATATTGAAATTTAAGGGGTAGAATACTTACTTTTTCATAATTCTTGTTATAAATTGGGGTAATATAATAAATTAAATTAAAATCATGGTGCAAACCATAATAAACACATAACAGATGAAATTAGGTATTAAATTAATACAAATCTCATATAATTTAGTAATTTTTAAAGGGTACGGTACAACATTTTTAACACATCTTGTAAAAACTTGGGATATTATATTACAATAAATTAAAATCATGGTGGCAAATCATATTAAACACTTAAAATGATGAAATTAGGAAATATATTCATTAAATTTTAATTAAATATTGAAATTTATTGGGTAAAATACAACTATTATAAGCTATCTTGTAAAAACTGTGGGTATTACAATACAATAAATTATTATCATGGTAGTAAACCATATTAATAACCTTAAATATTGAATAAAGGAAATAATTCATAATAATCTAATTAATTATTGAAATTTAAGGGGTAGAATACTTCATTTTTAATAATTCTTGTAAAAACTTGGGATATTATATTACAATAAATTAAAATCATGGTGGCAAATCATATTAAACACTTAAAATGATGAAATTACAAACTATATTCATTTAAATTTAATTAATTATTGAAATTTAAGGAGTAGAATACTTACTTTTTAATAATTCTTGTAATAACTTGGGGTAATATAATAAATTAAATTAAAATCATGGTGCAAACCATAATAAACACATAACAGATGAAATTAGGTATTAAATTAATAAAAATCTCATATAATTTAGTAATTTTTAAAGGGTACGGTACAACATTTTTAACACATCTTGTAAAAACTTGGGATATTATATTACAATAAATTAAAATCATGGTGGCAAATCATATTAAACACTTAAAATGATGAAATTAGGAAATATATTCATTAAATTTTAATTAAATTTTGAAATTTATTGGGTAAAATACAACTATTATAAGCTTTCTTGTAAAAACTTGGGGTATTACAATACAATAAATTAATATCATGATGGTAAATCATATAAATCACTTAAAATGATGAAATTACAAACAATATTCATTAAAATTTAATTAATTATTGAAATTTAAGGGGTAGAATACTTACTTTTTCATAATTCTTGTTATAAATTGGGGTAATATAATAAATTAAATTAAAATCATGGTGCAAACCATAATAAACACATAACAGATGAAATTAGGTATTAAATTAATAAAAATCTCATATAATTTAGTAATTTTTAAAGGGTACGGTACAACATTTTTAACACATCTTGTAAAAACCTGGGATATTATATTACAATAAATTAAAATCATGGTGGCAAATCATATTAAACACTTAAAATGATGAAATTAGGAAATATATTCATTAAATTTTAATTAAATATTGAAATTTATTGGGTAAAATACAACTATTATAAGCTATCTTGTAAAAACTGTGGGTATTACAATACAATAAATTATTATCATGGTAGTAAACCATATTAATAACCTTAAATATTGAATAAAGGAAATAATTCATAATAATCTAATTAATTATTGAAATTTAAGGGGTAGAATACTTCATTTTTAATAATTCTTGTAAAAACTTGTGATATTATATTACAATAAATTAAAATCATAGTGGCAACTCATATAAACACTTAAAAAGATGAAATTAGGTACTAAATTCATAAAAAACTAATAAAATATTGAAAATTAATTCGTAGAATACAACAATTTTAACAAAACTTGTAAAAACTTGGTGTGTTTTAATACAATAAATAAATATCATTGTGGTAAACAATATTAAACACTTAAAATGATGAAATTAGGAAATATATTCATTAAATTTTAATTAAATATTCAAATTTATTGGGTAAAATACAACTATTTTAAGCTATCTTGTAAAAACTTGGGGTATTACAATACAATAAATTAATATCATGGTGGTAAACCATATTAATAACCTTAAATAATGAAATAAGGATTAAATTCATAATAATCTAATTAAATATTGAAAGTTATGGGGTTAAATACAACAATTTCAACAAAACTTGTAAAAACTTGGGATATTATATTAAAATAAATTAAAATCATTGTGGCAAATCATATTAAACACTTAAAATGATGAAATTACAAACTATATTCATTTAAATTTAATTAATTATTGAAATTTAAGGGGTACAATACTTACTTTTTCATAATTCTTGTTATAAATTGGGGTAATATAATAAATTAAATTAAAATCATGGTGCAAACCATAATAAACACATAACAGATGAAATTAGGTATTAAATTAATAAAAATCTCATATAATTTAGTAATTTTTAAAGGGTACGGTACAACATTTTTAACACATCTTGTAAAAAAATGGGGTATTACAATACAATAAATTAATATCATGGTGGCAAGTCATATAAACACTTAAAAAGATGAAATTAGGTACTAAATTCATAAAAAACTAATAAAATACTGAAAATTAAGTGGTAGAATACAACAATTTTAACAAAACTTGTAAAAACTAGGTGTGTTATAATACAATAAATAAATATCATGGTGGTAAACCATATTCATAACCTGAAATATTGAATAAAGGAAATAATTCATAATAATCTAATTAATTATTGAAATTTAAGGGGTAGAATACTTCATTTTTAATAATTCTTGTAAAAACTTGGGATATTATATTACAATAAATTAAAATCATGGTGGCAAATCATATTAAACACATAAAAAGATGAAATTAGGTACTAAATTCATAAAAAACTAATAAAATATTGAAAATTAATTGGTAGAATACAACAATTTTAACAAAGCTTGTAAAAACTTGGTGTGTTATAATACAATAAATAAATATCATGGTGGTAAACCATATTAATAACCTGAAATATTGAATAAAGGAAATAATTCATAATAATCTAATTAATTATTGAAATTAAAGGGGTAGAATACTTCATTTTTAATAATTCTTGTAAAAACTTGGGATATTATATTACAATAAATTAAAATCATGGTGGCAAATCATATTAAACACTTAAAATGATGAAATTACAAACTATATTCATTAAAATTTAATTAATTATTGAAATTTAAGGAGTAGAATACTTACTTTTTAATAATTCTTGTAATAACTTGGGGTAATATAATAAATTAAATTAAAATCATGGTGCAAACCATAATAAACACATAACAGATGAAATTAGGTATTAAATTAATAAAAATCTCATATAATTTAGTAATTTTTAAAGGGTACGGTACAACATTTTTAACACATCTTGTAAAAAAATGGGGTATTACAATACAATAAATTAATATCATGGTGGCAAGTCATATAAACACTTAAAAAGATGAAATTAGGTACTAAATTCATAAAAAACTAATAAAATACTGAAAATTAAGTGGTAGAATACAACAATTTTAACAAAACTTGTAAAAACTAGGTGTGTTATAATACAATAAATAAATATCATGGTGGTAAACCATATTCATAACCTGAAATATTGAATAAAGGAAATAATTCATAATAATCTAATTAATTATTGAAATTTAAGGGGTAGAATACTTCATTTTTAATAATTCTTGTAAAAACTTGGGATATTATATTACAATAAATTAAAATCATGGTGGCAAATCATATTAAACACATAAAAAGATGAAATTAGGTACTAAATTCATAAAAAACTAATAAAATATTGAAAATTAATTGGTAGAATACAACAATTTTAACAAAGCTTGTAAAAACTTGGTGTGTTATAATACAATAAATAAATATCATGGTGGTAAACCATATTAATAACCTGAAATATTGAATAAAGGAAATAATTCATAATAATCTAATTAATTATTGAAATTAAAGGGGTAGAATACTTCATTTTTAATAATTCTTGTAAAAACTTGGGATATTATATTACAATAAATTAAAATCATGGTGGCAAATCATATTAAACACTTAAAATGATGAAATTACAAACTATATTCATTAAAATTTAATTAATTATTGAAATTTAAGGAGTAGAATACTTACTTTTTAATAATTCTTGTAATAACTTGGGGTAATATAATAAATTAAATTAAAATCATGGTGCAAACCATAATAAACACATAACAGATGAAATTAGGTATTAAATTAATAAAAATCTCATAAAATTTAGTAATTTTTAAAGGGTACGGTACAACATTTTTAACACATCTTGTAAAAACTTGGGATATTATATTACAATAAATTAAAATCATGGTGGCAAATCATATTAAACACTTAAAATGATGAAATTAGGAAATATATTCATTAAATTTTAATTAAATATTGAAATTTATTGGGTAAAATACAACTATTATAAGCTATCTTGTAAAAACTTGGGGTATTACAATACAATAAATTAATATCATGATGGTAAATCATATAAATCACTTAAAATGATGAAATTACAAACTATATTCATTAAAATTTAATTAATTATTGAAATTTAAGGGGTAGAATACTTACTTTTTCATAATTCTTGTTATAAATTGGGGTAATATAATAAATTAAATTAAAATCATGGTGCAAACCATAATAAACACATAACAGATGAAATTAGGTATTAAATTAATAAAAATCTCTTATAATTTAGTAATTTTTAAAGGGTACGGTACAACATTTTTAACACATCTTGTAAAAACATGGGGTATTACAATACAATAAATTAATATCATGGTGGCAAGTCATATAAACACTTAAAAAGATGAAATTAGGTACTAAATTCATAAAAAACTAATAAAATACTAAAAATTAAGTGGTAGAATACAACAATTTTAACAAAACTTGTAAAAACTTGGTGTGTTATAAAACAATAAATAAATATCATGGTGGTAAACCATATAAATAACCTGAAATATTGAATAAAGGAAATAATTCATAATAATCTAATTAAATATTGAAAGTTATGGGGTAAAATACAACATTTTTAACACATCTTGTAAAAACTTGGGATATTATATTACAATAAATTAAAATCATGGTGGCAAATCATATTAAACACTTAAAATGATGAAATTAGGAAATATATTCATTAAATTTTAATTAAATATTGAAATTAATAGGGTAAAATACAACTATTTTAAGCTATCTTGTAAAAACTTGGGGTATTACAATACAACAAATTAAAATCATGGTGGCAAATCATATTAAACACTTAAAATGATGAAATTACAAACTATATTCATTAAAATTTAATTAATTATTGAAATTTAAGGGGTAGAATACTTACTTTTTAATAATTCTTGTAATAACTTGGAATATTATATTACAATAAATTAAAATCATGGTGGCAAATCATATTAAACACATAAAAAGATGAAATTAGGAAATATATTCATTAAATTTTAATTAAATATTGAAATTTATTGGGTAAAATACAACTATTTTAAGCTATCTTGTAAAACTTGGGATATTACAATAAAATAAATTAATATCATGGTGGTAAACCATATTAATAACCTTAAATAATGAAATAAGGATTAAATTCATAATAATCTAATTAAAAATTGAAAGTTATGGGGTAAAATACAACAATTTTAACAAAACTTGTAAAAACTTGGTGTGTTATAAAACAATAAATAAATATCATGGTGGTAAACCATATTAATAACCTGAAATATTGAATAAAGGAAATAATTCATAATAATCTAATTAATTATTGAAATTTAAGGGGTAGAATACTTCATTTTAAATAATTCTTGTAAAAACTTGGGATATTATATTACAATAAATTAAAATCATGGTGGCAAATCATATTAAACACTTAAAATGATGAAATTACAAACTATATTCATTAAAATTTAATTAATTATTGAAATTTAAGGGGTAGAATACTTACTTTTTAATAATTCTTGTAATAACTTGGGGTAATATAATAAATTAAATTAAAATCATGGTGCAAACCATAATAAACACATAACAGATGAAATTAGGTATTAAATTAATAAAAATCTCATATAATTTAGTAATTTTTAAAGGGTACGGTACAACATTTTTAACACATCTTGTAAAAACTTGGGATATTATATTACAATAAATTAAAATCATGGTGGCAAATCATATTAAACACTTAAAATGATGAAATTAGGAAATATATTCATTAAATTTTAATTAAATATTGAAATTTATTGGGTAAAATACAACTATTATAAGCTATCTTGTAAAAACTTGGGGTATTACAATACAATAAATTAATATCATGATGGTAAATCATATAAATCACTTAAAATGATGAAATTACAAACTATATTCATTAAAATTTAATTAATTATTGAAATTTAAGGGGTAGAATACTTACTTTTTCATAATTCTTGTTATAAATTGGGGTAATATAATAAATTAAATTAAAATCATGGTGCAAACCATAATAAACACATAACAGATGAAATTAGGTATTAAATTAATAAAAATCTCTTATAATTTAGTAATTTTTAAAGGGTACGGTACAACATTTTTAACACATCTTGTAAAAACATGGGGTATTACAATACAATAAATTAATATCATGGTGGCAAGTCATATAAACACTTAAAAAGATGAAATTAGGTACTAAATTCATAAAAAACTAATAAAATACTAAAAATTAAGTGGTAGAATACAACAATTTTAACAAAACTTGTAAAAACTTGGTGTGTTATAAAACAATAAATAAATATCATGGTGGTAAACCATATAAATAACCTGAAATATTGAATAAAGGAAATAATTCATAATAATCTAATTAAATATTGAAAGTTATGGGGTAAAATACAACATTTTTAACACATCTTGTAAAAACTTGGGATATTATATTACAATAAATTAAAATCATGGTGGCAAATCATATTAAACACTTAAAATGATGAAATTAGGAAATATATTCATTAAATTTTAATTAAATATTGAAATTAATAGGGTAAAATACAACTATTTTAAGCTATCTTGTAAAAACTTGGGGTATTACAATACAACAAATTAAAATCATGGTGGCAAATCATATTAAACACTTAAAATGATGAAATTACAAACTATATTCATTAAAATTTAATTAATTATTGAAATTTAAGGGGTAGAATACTTACTTTTTAATAATTCTTGTAATAACTTGGAATATTATATTACAATAAATTAAAATCATGGTGGCAAATCATATTAAACACATAAAAAGATGAAATTAGGAAATATATTCATTAAATTTTAATTAAATATTGAAATTTATTGGGTAAAATACAACTATTTTAAGCTATCTTGTAAAACTTGGGATATTACAATAAAATAAATTAATATCATGGTGGTAAACCATATTAATAACCTTAAATAATGAAATAAGGATTAAATTCATAATAATCTAATTAAAAATTGAAAGTTATGGGGTAAAATACAACAATTTTAACAAAACTTGTAAAAACTTGGTGTGTTATAAAACAATAAATAAATATCATGGTGGTAAACCATATTAATAACCTGAAATATTGAATAAAGGAAATAATTCATAATAATCTAATTAATTATTGAAATTTAAGGGGTAGAATACTTCATTTTAAATAATTCTTGTAAAAACTTGGGATATTATATTACAATAAATTAAAATCATGGTGGCAAATCATATTAAACACTTAAAATGATGAAATTACAAACTATATTCATTAAAATTTAATTAATTATTGAAATTTAAGGGGTAGAATACTTACTTTTTAATAATTCTTGTAATAACTTGGGGTAATATAATAAATTAAATTAAAATCATGGTGCAAACCATAATAAACACATAACAGATGAAATTAGGTATTAAATTAATAAAAATCTCATATAATTTAGTAATTTTTAAAGGGTACGGTACAACATTTTTAACACATCTTGTAAAAACTTGGGATATTATATTACAATAAATTAAAATCATGGTGGCAAATCATATTAAACACTTAAAATGATGAAATTAGGAAATATATTCCTTAAATTTTAATTAAATATTGAAATTTATTGGGTAAAATACAACTATTATAAGCTATCTTGTAAAAACTGTGGGTATTACAATACAATAAATTATTATCATGGTAGTAAACCATATTAATAACATTAAATATTGAATAAAGGAAATAATTCATAATAATCTAATTAATTATTGAAATTTAAGGGGTAGAATACTTTATTTTTAATAATTCTTGTAAAAACTTGGGATATTATATTACAATAAATTAAAATCATAGTGGCAACTCATATAAACACTTAAAAAGATGAAATTAGGTACTAAATTCATAAAAAACTAATAAAATATTGAAAATTAATTGGTAGAATACAACAATTTTAACAAAGCTTGTAAAAACTTGGTGTGTTATAATACAATAAATAAATATCATGGTGGTAAACCATATTAATAACCTGAAATATTGAATAAAGGAAATAATTCATAATAATCTAATTAATTATTGAAATTAAAGGGGGAGAATACTTCATTTTTAATAATTCTTGTAAAAAATTGGGATATTATATTACAATAAATTAAAATCATGGTGGCAAATCATATTAAACACTTAAAATGATGAAATTACAAACTATATTCATTAAAATTTAATTAATTATTGAAATTTAAGGAGTAGAATACTTACTTTTTAATAATTCTTGTAATAACTTGGGGTAATATAATAAATTAAATTAAAATCATTGTGCAAACCATAATAAACACATAACAGATGAAATTAGGTATTAAATTAATAAAAATCTCATATAATTTAGTAATTTTTAAAGGGTACGGTACAACATTTTTAACACATCTTGTAAAAACTTGGGATATTATATTACAATAAATTAAAATCATGGTGGCAAATCATATTAAACACTTAAAATGATGAAATTAGGAAATATATTCATTAAATTTTAATTAAATATTGAAATTTATTGGGTAAAATACAACTATTATAAGCTATCTTGTAAAAACTTGGGGTATTACAATACAATAAATTAATATCATGATGGTAAATCATATAAATCACTTAAAATGATGAAATTACAAACTATATTCATTAAAATTTAATTAATTATTGAAATTTAAGGGGTACAATACTTACTTTTTCATAATTCTTGTTATAAATTGGGGTAATATAATAAATTAAATTAAAATCATGGTGCAAACCATAATAAACACATAACAGATGAAATTAGGTATTAAATTAATAAAAATCTCTTATAATTTAGTAATTTTTAAAGGGTACGGTACAACATTTTTAACACATCTTGTAAAAACATGGGGTATTACAATACAATAAATTAATATCATGGTGGCAAGTCATATAAACACTTAAAAAGATGAAATTAGGTACTAAATTCATAAAAAACTAATAAAATACTAAAAATTAAGTGGTAGAATACAACAATTTTAACAAAACTTGTAAAAACTTGGTGTGTTATAAAACAATAAATAAATATCATGGTGGTAAACCATATAAATAACCTGAAATATTGAATAAAGGAAATAATTCATAATAATCTAATTAAATATTGAAAGTTATGGGGTAAAATACAACATTTTTAACACATCTTGTAAAAACTTGGGATATTATATTACAATAAATTAAAATCATGGTGGCAAATCATATTAAACACTTAAAATGATGAAATTAGGAAATATATTCCTTAAATTTTAATTAAATATTGAAATTTATTGGGTAAAATACAACTATTATAAGCTATCTTGTAAAAACTGTGGGTATTACAATACAATAAATTATTATCATGGTAGTAAACCATATTAATAACATTAAATATTGAATAAAGGAATTAATTCATAATAATCTAATTAATTATTGAAATTTAAGGGGTAGAATACTTTATTTTTAATAATTCTTGTAAAAACTTGGGATATTATATTACAATAAAATAAAATCATGGTGGCAACTCATATAAACACTTAAAAAGATGAAATTAGGTACTAAATTCATAAAAAACTAATAAAATATTGAAAATTTATTGGTAGAATACAACAATTTTAACAAAACTTGTAAAAACTTGGTGTGTTATAATACAATAAATAAATATCATTGTGGTAAACAATATTAAACACTTAAAATGATGAAATTA
Source organism: Rhopalosiphum nymphaeae (assembly GCA_036289425.1). Lineage (NCBI taxonomy): Eukaryota > Metazoa > Arthropoda > Insecta > Hemiptera > Aphididae > Rhopalosiphum > Rhopalosiphum nymphaeae. The sequence goes on along the minus strand of JAZAQC010000019.1, from coordinate 12,359,540 downwards.
GGAAATATATTCATTAAATTTTAATTAAATATTCAAATTTATTGGGTAAAATACAACTATTTTAAGCTATCTTGTAAAAACTTGGGGTATTACAATACAATAAATTAATATCATGGTGGTAAACCATATTAATAACCTTAAATAATGAAATAAGGATTAAATTCATAATAATCTAATTAAATATTGAAAGTTATGGGGTTAAATACAACAATTTCAACAAAACTTGTAAAAACTTGGGATATTATATTAAAATAAATTAAAATCATTGTGGCAAATCATATTAAACACTTAAAATGATGAAATTACAAACTATATTCATTAAAATTTAATTAATTATTGAAATTTAAGGGGTACAATACTTACTTTTTCATAATTCTTGTTATAAATTGGGGTAATATAATAAATTAAATTAAAATCATGGTAAAAACCATAATAAACACATAACAGATGAAATAAGGTATTAAATTAATAAAAATCTCATATAATTTAGTAATTTTTAAAGGGTACGGTACAACATTTTTAACACATCTTGTAAAAACATGGGGTATTACAATAAATAAATTAATATCATGGTGGCAAGTCATATAAACACTTAAAAAGATGAAATTAGGTACTAAATTCATAAAAAACTAATAAAATACTGAAAATTAAGTGGTAGAATACAACAATTTTAACAAAACTTGTAAAAACTTGGTGTGTTATAATACAATAAATAAATATCATGGTGGTAAACCATATTCATAACCTGAAATATTGAATAAAGGAAATAATTCATAATAATCTAATTAATTATTGAAATTTAAGGGGTAGAATACTTCATTTTTAATAATTCTTGTAAAAACTTGGGATATTATATTCCAATAAATTAAAATCATGGTGGCAAATCATATTAAACACATAAAAAGATGAAATTAGGTACTAAATTCATAAAAAACTAATAAAATATTGAAAATTAATTGGTAGAATACAACAATTTTAACAAAGCTTGTAAAAACTTGGTGTGTTATAATACAATAAATAAATATCATGGTGGTAAACCATATTAATAACCTGAAATATTGAATAAAGGAAATAATTCATAATAATCTAATTAATTATTGAAATTAAAGGGGGAGAATACTTCATTTTTAATAATTCTTGTAAAAACTTGGGATATTATATTACAATAAATTAAAATCATGGTGGCAAATCATATTAAACATTTAAAATGATGAAATTACAAACTATATTCATTAAAATTTAATTAATTATTGAAATTTAAGGAGTAGAATACTTACTTTTTAATAATTCTTGTAATAACTTGGGGTAATATAATAAATTAAATTAAAATCATGGTGCAAACCATAATAAACACATAACAGATGAAATTAGGTATTAAATTAATAAAAATCTCATATAATTTAGTAATTTTTAAAGGGTACGGTACAACATTTTTAACACATCTTGTAAAAACTTGGGGTATTACAATACAATAAATTAATATCATGATGGTAAATCATATAAATCACTTAAAATGATGAAATTACAAACTATATTCATTAAAATTTATTTAATTATTGAAATTTAAGGGGTAGAATACTTTATTTTTAATAATTCTTGTAAAAACTTGGGATATTATATTACAATAAATTAAAATCATGGTGGCAACTCATATAAACACTTAAAAAGATGAAATTAGGTACTAAATTCATAAAAAACTAATAAAATACTAAAAATTAAGTGGTAGAATACAACAATTTTAACAAAACTTGTAAAAACTTGGTGTGTTATAAAACAATAAATAAATATCATGGTGGTAAACCATATAAATAACCTGAAATATTGAATAAAGGAAATAATTCATAATAATCTAATTAAATATTGAAAGTTATGGGGTAAAATACAACATTTTTAACACATCTTGTAAAAACTTGGGATATTATATTACAATAAATTAAAATCATGGTGGCAAATCATATTAAACACTTAAAATGATGAAATTAGGAAATATATTCCTTAAATTTTAATTAAATATTGAAATTTATTGGGTAAAATACAACTATTATAAGCTATCTTGTAAAAACTGTGGGTATTACAATACAATAAATTATTATCATGGTAGTAAACCATATTAATAACATTAAATATTGAATAAAGGAAATAATTCATAATAATCTAATTAATTATTGAAATTTAAGGGGTAGAATACTTTATTTTTAATAATTCTTGTAAAAACTTGGGATATTATATTACAATAAATTAAAATCATGGTGGCAACTCATATAAACACTTAAAAAGATGAAATTAGGTACTAAATTCATAAAAAACTAATAAAATATTGAAAATTTATTGGTAGAATACAACAATTTTAACAAAACTTGTAAAAACTTGGTGTGTTATAATACAATAAATAAATATCATTGTGGTAAACAATATTAAACACTTAAAATGATGAAATTAGGAAATATATTCATTAAATTTTAATTAAATATTCAAATTTATTGGGTAAAATACAACTATTTTAAGCTATCTTGTAAAAACTTGGGGTATTACAATACAATAAATTAATATCATGGTGGCAAGTCATATAAACACTTAAAAAGATGAAATTAGGTACTAAATTCATAAAAAACTAATAAAATACTGAAAATTAAGTGGTAGAATACAACAATTTTAACAAAACTTGTAAAAACTTGGTGTGTTATAATACAATAAATAAATATCATGGTGGTAAACCATATTCATAACCTGAAATATTGAATAAAGGAAATAATTCATAATAATCTAATTAATTATTGAAATTTAAGGGGTAGAATACTTCATTTTTAATAATTCTTGTAAAAACTTGGGATATTATATTATAATAAATTAAAACCATGGTGGCAAATCATATTAAACACTTAAAATGATGAAATTAGGAAATATATTCATTAAATTTTAATTAAATATTGAAATTTATTGGGTAAAATACAACTATTATAAGCTATCTTGTAAAAACTTGGGGTATTACAATACAATAAATTAATATCATGATGGTAAATCATATAAATCACTTAAAATGATGAAATTACAAACTATATTCATTAAAATTTAATTAATTATTGAAATTTAAGGGGTAGAATACTTACTTTTTCATAATTCTTGTTATAAATTGGGGTAATATAATAAATTAAATTAAAATCATGGTGCAAACCATAATAAACACATAACAGATGAAATTAGGTATTAAATTAATAAAAATCTCATATAATTTAGTAATTTTTAAAGGGTACGGTACAACATTTTTAACACATCTTGTAAAAACATGGGGTATTACAATAAATAAATTAATATCATGGTGGCAAGTCATATAAACACTTAAAAAGATGAAATTAGGTACTAAATTCATAAAAAACTAATAAAATACTGAAAATTAAGTGGTAGAATACAACAATTTTAACAAAACTTGTAAAAACTTGGTGTGTTATAATACAATAAATAAATATCATGGTGGTAAACCATATTCATAACCTGAAATATTGAATAAAGGAAATAATTCATAATAATCTAATTAATTATTGAAATTTAAGGGGTAGAATACTTCATTTTTAATAATTCTTGTAAAAACTTGGGATATTATATTACAATAAATTAAAATCATGGTGGCAACTCATATAAACACTTAAAAAGATGAAATTAGGTACTAAATTCATAAAAAACTAATAAAATATTGAAAATTTATTGGTAGAATACAACAATTTTAACAAAACTTGTAAAAACTTGGTGTGTTATAATACAATAAATAAATATCATTGTGGTAAACAATATTAAACACTTAAAATGATGAAATTAGGAAATATATTCATTAAATTTTAATTAAATATTCAAATTTATTGGGTAAAATACAACTATTTTAAGCTATCTTGTAAAAACTTGGGGTATTACAATACAATAAATTAATATCATGGTGGTAAACCATATTAATAACCTTAAATAATGAAATAAGGATTAAATTCATAATAATCTAATTAAATATTGAAAGTTATGGGGTTAAATACAACAATTTCAACAAAACTTGTAAAAACTTGGGATATTATATTAAAATAAATTAAAATCATTGTGGCAAATCATATTAAACACTTAAAATGATGAAATTACAAACTATATTCATTTAAATTTAATTAATTATTGAAATTTAAGGGGTACAATACTTACTTTTTCATAATTCTTGTTATAAATTGGGGTAATATAATAAATTAAATTAAAATCATGGTGCAAACCATAATAAACACATAACAGATGAAATTAGGTATTAAATTAATAAAAATCTCATATAATTTAGTAATTTTTAAAGGGTACGGTACAACATTTTTAACACATCTTGTAAAAAAATGGGGTATTACAATACAATAAATTAATATCATGGTGGCAAGTCATATAAACACTTAAAAAGATGAAATTAGGTACTAAATTCATAAAAAACTAATAAAATACTGAAAATTAAGTGGTAGAATACAACAATTTTAACAAAACTTGTAAAAACTAGGTGTGTTATAATACAATAAATAAATATCATGGTGGTAAACCATATTCATAACCTGAAATATTGAATAAAGGAAATAATTCATAATAATCTAATTAATTATTGAAATTTAAGGGGTAGAATACTTCATTTTTAATAATTCTTGTAAAAACTTGGGATATTATATTACAATAAATTAAAATCATGGTGGCAAATCATATTAAACACATAAAAAGATGAAATTAGGTACTAAATTCATAAAAAACTAATAAAATATTGAAAATTAATTGGTAGAATACAACAATTTTAACAAAGCTTGTAAAAACTTGGTGTGTTATAATACAATAAATAAATATCATGGTGGTAAACCATATTAATAACCTGAAATATTGAATAAAGGAAATAATTCATAATAATCTAATTAATTATTGAAATTAAAGGGGTAGAATACTTCATTTTTAATAATTCTTGTAAAAACTTGGGATATTATATTACAATACATTAAAATCATGGTGGCAAATCATATTAAACACTTAAAATGATGAAATTACAAACTATATTCATTAAAATTTAATTAATTATTGAAATTTAAGGAGTAGAATACTTACTTTTTAATAATTCTTGTAATAACTTGGGGTAATATAATAAATTAAATTAAAATCATGGTGCAAACCATAATAAACACATAACAGATGAAATTAGGTATTAAATTAATAAAAATCTCATAAAATTTAGTAATTTTTAAAGGGTACGGTACAACATTTTTAACACATCTTGTAAAAACTTGGGATATTATATTACAATAAATTAAAATCATGGTGGCAAATCATATTAAACACTTAAAATGATGAAATTAGGAAATATATTCATTAAATTTTAATTAAATATTGAAATTTATTGGGTAAAATACAACTATTATAAGCTATCTTGTAAAAACTTGGGGTATTACAATACAATAAATTAATATCATGATGGTAAATCATATAAATCACTTAAAATGATGAAATTACAAACTATATTCATTAAAATTTAATTAATTATTGAAATTTAAGGGGTAGAATACTTACTTTTTCATAATTCTTGTTATAAATTGGGGTAATATAATAAATTAAATTAAAATCATGGTGCAAACCATAATAAACACATAACAGATGAAATTAGGTATTAAATTAATAAAAATCTCTTATAATTTAGTAATTTTTAAAGGGTACGGTACAACATTTTTAACACATCTTGTAAAAACATGGGGTATTACAATACAATAAATTAATATCATGGTGGCAAGTCATATAAACACTTAAAAAGATGAAATTAGGTACTAAATTCATAAAAAACTAATAAAATACTAAAAATTAAATGGTAGAATACAACAATTTTAACAAAACTTGTAAAAACTTGGTGTGTTATAAAACAATAAATAAATATCATGGTGGTAAACCATATAAATAACCTGAAATATTGAATAAAGGAAATAATTCATAATAATCTAATTAAATATTGAAAGTTATGGGGTAAAATACAACATTTTTAACACATCTTGTAAAAACTTGGGATATTATATTACAATAAATTAAAATCATGGTGGCAAATCATATTAAACACTTAAAATGATGAAATTAGGAAATATATTCATTAAATTTTAATTAAATATTGAAATTAATAGGGTAAAATACAACTATTTTAAGCTATCTTGTAAAAACTTGGGGTATTACAATACAACAAATTAAAATCATGGTGGCAAATCATATTAAACACTTAAAATGATGAAATTACAAACTATATTCATTAAAATTTAATTAATTATTGAAATTTAAGGGGTAGAATACTTACTTTTTAATAATTCTTGTAATAACTTGGAATATTATATTACAATAAATTAAAATCATGGTGGCAAATCATATTAAACACATAAAAAGATGAAATTAGGAAATATATTCATTAAATTTTAATTAAATATTGAAATTTATTGGGTAAAATACAACTATTTTAAGCTATCTTGTAAAACTTGGGATATTACAATAAAATAAATTAATATCATGGTGGTAAACCATATTAATAACCTTAAATAATGAAATAAGGATTAAATTCATAATAATCTAATTAAAAATTGAAAGTTATGGGGTAAAATACAACAATTTTAACAAAACTTGTAAAAACTTGGTGTGTTATAAAACAATAAATAAATATCATGGTGGTAAACCATATTAATAACCTGAAATATTGAATAAAGGAAATAATTCATAATAATCTAATTAATTATTGAAATTTAAGGGGTAGAATACTTCATTTTAAATAATTCTTGTAAAAACTTGGGATATTATATTACAATAAATTAAAATCATGGTGGCAAATCATATTAAACACTTAAAATGATGAAATTACAAACTATATTCATTAAAATTTAATTAATTATTGAAATTTAAGGGGTAGAATACTTACTTTTTAATAATTCTTGTAATAACTTGGGGTAATATAATAAATTAAATTAAAATCATGTCGCAAACCATAATAAACACATAACAGATGAAATTAGGTATTAAATTAATAAAAATCTCATATAATTTAGTAATTTTTAAAGGGTACGGTACAACATTTTTAACACATCTTGTAAAAACTTGGGATATTATATTACAATAAATTAAAATCATGGTGGCAAATCATATTAAACACTTAAAATGATGAAATTAGGAAATATATTCCTTAAATTTTAATTAAATATTGAAATTTATTGGGTAAAATACAACTATTATAAGCTATCTTGTAAAAACTGTGGGTATTACAATACAATAAATTATTATCATGGTAGTAAACCATATTAATAACATTAAATATTGAATAAAGGAAATAATTCATAATAATCTAATTAATTATTGAAATTTAAGGGGTAGAATACTTTATTTTTAATAATTCTTGTAAAAACTTGGGATATTATATTACAATAAATTAAAATCATAGTGGCAACTCATATAAACACTTAAAAAGATGAAATTAGGTACTAAATTCATAAAAAACTAATAAAATATTGAAAATTAATTGGTAGAATACAACAATTTTAACAAAACTTGTAAGAACTTGGTGTGTTATAATACAATAAATAAATATCATTGTGGTAAACAATATTAAACACTTAAAATGATGAAATTAGGAAATATATTCATTAAATTTTAATTAAATATTCAAATTTATTGGGTAAAATACAACTATTTTAAGCTATCTTGTAAAAACTTGGGGTATTACAATACAATAAATTAATATCATGGTGGTAAACCATATTAATAACCTTAAATAATGAAATAAGGATTAAATTCATAATAATCTAATTAAATATTGAAAGTTATGGGGTTAAATACAACAATTTCAACAAAACTTGTAAAAACTTGGGATATTATATTAAAATAAATTAAAATCATTGTGGCAAATCATATTAAACACTTAAAATGATGAAATTACAAACTATATTCATTAAAATTTAATTAATTATTGAAATTTAAGGAGTAGAATACTTACTTTTTAATAATTCTTGTAATAACTTGGGGTAATATAATAAATTAAATTAAAATCATGGTGCAAACCATAATAAACACATAACAGATGAAATTAGGTATTAAATTAATAAAAATCTCATATAATTTAGTAATTTTTAAAGGGTACGGTACAACATTTTTAACACATCTTGTAAAAACTTGGGATATTATATTACAATAAATTAAAATCATGGTGGCAAATCATATTAAACACTTAAAATGATGAAATTAGGAAATATATTCATTAAATTTTAATTAAATATTGAAATTTATTGGGTAAAATACAACTATTATAAGCTATCTTGTAAAAACTTGTGGTATTACAATACAATAAATTAATATCATGATGGTAAATCATATAAATCACTTAAAATGATGAAATTACAAACTATATTCATTAAAATTTAATTAATTATTGAAATTTAAGGGGTAGAATACTTACTTTTTCATAATTCTTGTTATAAATTGGGGTAATATAATAAATTAAATTAAAATCATGGTGCAAACCATAATAAACACATAACAGATGAAATTAGGTATTAAATTAATAAAAATCTCTTATAATTTAGTAATTTTTAAAGGGTACGGTACAACATTTTTAACACATCTTGTAAAAACATGGGGTATTACAATACAATAAATTAATATCATGGTGGCAAGTCATATAAACACTTAAAAAGATGAAATTAGGTACTAAATTCATAAAAAACTAATAAAATACTAAAAATTAAGTGGTAGAATACAACAATTTTAACAAAACTTGTAAAAACTTGGTGTGTTATAAAACAATAAATAAATATCATGGTGGTAAACCATATAAATAACCTGAAATATTGAATAAAGGAAATAATTCATAATAATCTAATTAAATATTGAAAGTTATGGGGTAAAATACAACATTTTTAACACATCTTGTAAAAACTTGGGATATTATATTACAATAAATTAAAATCATGGTGGCAAATCATATTAAACACTTAAAATGATGAAATTAGGAAATATATTCCATAAATTTTAATTAAATATTGAAATTTATTGGGTAAAATACAACTATTATAAGCTATCTTGTAAAAACTGTGGGTATTACAATACAATAAATTATTATCATGGTAGTAAACCATATTAATAACATTAAATATTGAATAAAGGAAATAATTCATAATAATCTAATTAATTATTGAAATTTAAGGGGTAGAATACTTTATTTTTAATAATTCTTGTAAAAACTTGGGATATTATATTACAATAAATTAAAATCATGGTGGCAACTCATATAAACACTTAAAAAGATGAAATTACAAACTATATTCATTAAAATTTAATTAATTATTGAAATTTAAGGAGTAGAATACTTACTTTTTAATAATTCTTGTAATAACTTGGGGTAATATAATAAATTAAATTAAAATCATGGTGCAAACCATAATAAACACATAACAGATGAAATTAGGTATTAAATTAATAAAAATCTCATATAATTTAGTAATTTTTAAAGGGTACGGTACAACATTTTTAACACATCTTGTAAAAACTTGGGATATTATATTACAATAAATTAAAATCATGGTGGCAAATCATATTAAACACTTAAAATGATGAAATTAGGAAATATATTCATTAAATTTTAATTAAATATTGAAATTTATTGGGTAAAATACAACTATTATAAGCTATCTTGTAAAAACTTGGGGTATTACAATACAATAAATTAATATCATGATGGTAAATCATATAAATCACTTAAAATGATGAAATTACAAACTATATTCATTAAAATTTAATTAATTATTGAAATTTAAGGGGTAGAATACTTACTTTTTCATAATTCTTGTTATAAATTGGGGTAATATAATAAATTAAATTAAAATCATGGTGCAAACCATAATAAACACATAACAGATGAAATTAGGTATTAAATTAATAAAAATCTCTTATAATTTAGTAATTTTTAAAGGGTACGGTACAACATTTTTAACACATCTTGTAAAAACATGGGGTATTACAATACAATAAATTAATATCATGGTGGCAAGTCATATAAACACTTAAAAAGATGAAATTAGGTACTAAATTCATAAAAAACTAATAAAATACTGAAAATTAAGTGGTAGAATACAACAATTTTAACAAAACTTGTAAAAACTTGGTGTGTTATAATACAATAAATAAATATCATTGTGGCAAATCATATTAAACACTTAAAATGATGAAATTACAAACTATATTCATTAAAATTTAATTAATTATTGAAATTTAAGGGGTACAATACTTACTTTTTCATAATTCTTGTTATAAATTGGGGTAATATAATAAATTAAATTAAAATCATGGTAAAAACCATAATTAACACATAACAGATGAAATTAGGTATTAAATTAATAAAAATCTCATATAATTTAGTAATTTTTAAAGGGTACGGTACAACATTTTTAACACATCTTGTAAAAACATGGGGTATTACAATAAATAAATTAATATCATGGTGGCAAGTCATATAAACACTTAAAAAGATGAAATTAGGTACTAAATTCATAAAAAACTAATAAAATACTGAAAATTAAGTGGTAGAATACAACAATTTTAACAAAACTTGTAAAAACTTGGTGTGTTATAATACAATAAATAAATATCATGGTGGTAAACCATATTCATAACCTGAAATATTGAATAAAGGAAATAATTCATAATAATCTAATTAATTATTGAAATTTAAGGGGTAGAATACTTCATTTTTAATAATTCTTGTAAAAACTTGGGATATTATATTACAATAAATTAAAATCATGGTGGCAACTCATATAAACACTTAAAAAGATGAAATTAGGTACTAAATTCATAAAAAACTAATAAAATATTGAAAATTTATTGGTAGAATACAACAATTTTAACAAAACTTGTAAAAACTTGGTGTGTTATAATACAATAAATAAATATCATTGTGGTAAACAATATTAAACACTTAAAATGATGAAATTAGGAAATATATTCATTAAATTTTAATTAAATATTCAAATTTATTGGGTAAAATACAACTATTTTAAGCTATCTTGTAAAAACTTGGGGTATTACAATACAATAAATTAATATCATGGTGGTAAACCATATTAATAACCTTAAATAATGAAATAAGGATTAAATTCATAATAATCTAATTAAATATTGAAAGTTATGGGGTAAAATACAACAATTTTAACAAAACATGTAAAAACTTGGGATATTATATTAAAATAAATTAAAATCATTGTGGCAAATCATATTAAACACTTAAAATGATGAAATTACAAACTATATTCATTAAAATTTAATTAATTATTGAAATTTAAGGGGTACAATACTTACTTTTTCATAATTCTTGTTATAAATTGGGGTAATATAATAAATTAAATTAAAATCATGGTAAAAACCATAATAAACACATAACAGATGAAATAAGGTATTAAATTAATAAAAATCTCATATAATTTAGTAATTTTTAAAGGGTACGGTACAACATTTTTAACACATCTTGTAAAAACATGGGGTATTACAATAAATAAATTAATATCATGGTGGCAAGTCATATAAACACTTAAAAAGATGAAATTAGGTACTAAATTCATAAAAAACTAATAAAATACTGAAAATTAAGTGGTAGAATACAACAATTTTAACAAAACTTGTAAAAACTTGGTGTGTTATAATACAATAAATAAATATCATGGTGGTAAACCATATTCATAACCTGAAATATTGAATAAAGGAAATAATTCATAATAATCTAATTAATTATTGAAATTTAAGGGGTAGAATACTTCATTTTTAATAATTCTTGTAAAAACTTGGGATATTATATTCCAATAAATTAAAATCATGGTGGCAAATCATATTAAACACATAAAAAGATGAAATTAGGTACTAAATTCATAAAAAACTAATAAAATATTGAAAATTAATTGGTAGAATACAACAATTTTAACAAAGCTTGTAAAAACTTGGTGTGTTATAATACAATAAATAAATATCATGGTGGTAAACCATATTAATAACCTGAAATATTGAATAAAGGAAATAATTCATAATAATCTAATTAATTATTGAAATTAAAGGGGGAGAATACTTCATTTTTAATAATTCTTGTAAAAACTTGGGATATTATATTACAATAAATTAAAATCATGGTGGCAAATCATATTAAACATTTAAAATGATGAAATTACAAACTATATTCATTAAAATTTAATTAATTATTGAAATTTAAGGAGTAGAATACTTACTTTTTAATAATTCTTGTAATAACTTGGGGTAATATAATAAATTAAATTAAAATCATGGTGCAAACCATAATAAACACATAACAGATGAAATTAGGTATTAAATTAATAAAAATCTCATATAATTTAGTAATTTTTAAAGGGTACGGTACAACATTTTTAACACATCTTGTAAAAACTTGGGATATTATATTACAATAAATTAAAATCATGGTGGCAAATCATATTAAACACTTAAAATGATGAAATTAGGAAATATATTCATTAAATTTTAATTAAATATTGAAATTTATTGGGTAAAATACAACTATTATAAGCTATCTTGTAAAAACTTGGGGTATTACAATACAATAAATTAATATCATGATGGTAAATCATATAAATCACTTAAAATGATGAAATTACAAACTATATTCATTAAAATTTAATTAATTATTGAAATTTAAGGGGTAGAATACTTACTTTTTCATAATTCTTGTTATAAATTGGGGTAATATAATAAATTAAATTAAAATCATGGTGCAAACCATAATAAACACATAACAGATGAAATTAGGTATTAAATTAATAAAAATCTCTTATAATTTAGTAATTTTTAAAGGGTACGGTACAACATTTTTAACACATCTTGTAAAAACATGGGGTATTACAATACAATAAATTAATATCATGGTGGCAAGTCATATAAACACTTAAAAAGATGAAATTAGGTACTAAATTCATAAAAAACTAATAAAATACTAAAAATTAAGTGGTAGAATACAACAATTTTAACAAAACTTGTAAAAACTTGGTGTGTTATAAAACAATAAATAAATATCATGGTGGTAAACCATATAAATAACCTGAAATATTGAATAAAGGAAATAATTCATAATAATCTAATTAAATATTGAAAGTTATGGGGTAAAATACAACATTTTTAACACATCTTGTAAAAACTTGGGATATTATATTACAATAAATTAAAATCATGGTGGCAAATCATATTAAACACTTAAAATGATGAAATTAGGAAATATATTCATTAAATTTTAATTAAATATTGAAATTAATAGGGTAAAATACAACTATTTTAAGCTATCTTGTAAAAACTTGGGGTATTACAATACAACAAATTAAAATCATGGTGGCAAATCATATTAAACACTTAAAATGATGAAATTACAAACTATATTCATTAAAATTTAATTAATTATTGAAATTTAAGGGGTAGAATACTTACTTTTTAATAATTCTTGTAATAACTTGGAATATTATATTACAATAAATTAAAATCATGGTGGCAAATCATATTAAACACATAAAAAGATGAAATTAGGAAATATATTCATTAAATTTTAATTAAATATTGAAATTTATTGGGTAAAATACAACTATTTTAAGCTATCTTGTAAAACTTGGGATATTACAATAAAATAAATTAATATCATGGTGGTAAACCATATTAATAACCTTAAATAATGAAATAAGGATTAAATTCATAATAATCTAATTAAAAATTGAAAGTTATGGGGTAAAATACAACAATTTTAACAAAACTTGTAAAAACTTGGTGTGTTATAAAACAATAAATAAATATCATGGTGGTAAACCATATTAATAACCTGAAATATTGAATAAAGGAAATAATTCATAATAATCTAATTAATTATTGAAATTTAAGGGGTAGAATACTTCATTTTAAATAATTCTTGTAAAAACTTGGGATATTATATTACAATAAATTAAAATCATGGTGGCAAATCATATTAAACACTTAAAATGATGAAATTACAAACTATATTCATTAAAATTTAATTAATTATTGAAATTTAAGGGGTAGAATACTTACTTTTTAATAATTCTTGTAATAACTTGGGGTAATATAATAAATTAAATTAAAATCATGTCGCAAACCATAATAAACACATAACAGATGAAATTAGGTATTAAATTAATAAAAATCTCATATAATTTAGTAATTTTTAAAGGGTACGGTACAACATTTTTAACACATCTTGTAAAAACATGGGGTATTACAATACAATAAATTAATATCATGGTGGCAAGTCATATAAACACTTAAAAAGATGAAATTAGGTACTAAATTCATAAAAAACTAATAAAATACTAAAAATTAAGTGGTAGAATACAACAATTTTAACAAAACTTGTAAAAACTTGGTGTGTTATAAAACAATAAATAAATATCATGGTGGTAAACCATATAAATAACCTGAAATATTGAATAAAGGAAATAATTCATAATAATCTAATTAATTATTGAAATTTAAGGGGTAGAATACTTTATTTTTAATAATTCTTGTAAAAACTTGGGATATTATATTACAATAAATTAAAATCATAGTGGCAACTCATATAAACACTTAAAAAGATGAAATTAGGTACTAAATTCATAAAAAACTAATAAAATATTGAAAATTAATTGGTAGAATACAACAATTTTAACAAAACTTGTAAGAACTTGGTGTGTTATAATACAATAAATAAATATCATTGTGGTAAACAATATTAAACACTTAAAATGATGAAATTAGGAAATATATTCATTAAATTTTAATTAAATATTCAAATTTATTGGGTAAAATACAACTATTTTAAGCTATCTTGTAAAAACTTGGGGTATTACAATACAATAAATTAATATCATGGTGGTAAACCATATTAATAACCTTAAATAATGAAATAAGGATTAAATTCATAATAATCTAATTAAATATTGAAAGTTATGGGGTTAAATACAACAATTTCAACAAAACTTGTAAAAACTTGGGATATTATATTAAAATAAATTAAAATCATTGTGGCAAATCATATTAAACACTTAAAATGATGAAATTACAAACTATATTCATTAAAATTTAATTAATTATTGAAATTTAAGGAGTAGAATACTTACTTTTTAATAATTCTTGTAATAACTTGGGGTAATATAATAAATTAAATTAAAATCATGGTGCAAACCATAATAAACACATAACAGATGAAATTAGGTATTAAATTAATAAAAATCTCATATAATTTAGTAATTTTTAAAGGGTACGGTACAACATTTTTAACACATCTTGTAAAAACTTGGGATATTATATTACAATAAATTAAAATCATGGTGGCAAATCATATTAAACACTTAAAATGATGAAATTAGGAAATATATTCATTAAATTTTAATTAAATATTGAAATTTATTGGGTAAAATACAACTATTATAAGCTATCTTGTAAAAACTTGTGGTATTACAATACAATAAATTAATATCATGATGGTAAATCATATAAATCACTTAAAATGATGAAATTACAAACTATATTCATTAAAATTTAATTAATTATTGAAATTTAAGGGGTAGAATACTTACTTTTTCATAATTCTTGTTATAAATTGGGGTAATATAATAAATTAAATTAAAATCATGGTGCAAACCATAATAAACACATAACAGATGAAATTAGGTATTAAATTAATAAAAATCTCTTATAATTTAGTAATTTTTAAAGGGTACGGTACAACATTTTTAACACATCTTGTAAAAACATGGGGTATTACAATACAATAAATTAATATCATGGTGGCAAGTCATATAAACACTTAAAAAGATGAAATTAGGTACTAAATTCATAAAAAACTAATAAAATACTAAAAATTAAGTGGTAGAATACAACAATTTTAACAAAACTTGTAAAAACTTGGTGTGTTATAAAACAATAAATAAATATCATGGTGGTAAACCATATAAATAACCTGAAATATTGAATAAAGGAAATAATTCATAATAATCTAATTAAATATTGAAAGTTATGGGGTAAAATACAACATTTTTAACACATCTTGTAAAAACTTGGGATATTATATTACAATAAATTAAAATCATGGTGGCAAATCATATTAAACACTTAAAATGATGAAATTAGGAAATATATTCCTTAAATTTTAATTAAATATTGAAATTTATTGGGTAAAATACAACTATTATAAGCTATCTTGTAAAAACTGTGGGTATTACAATACAATAAATTATTATCATGGTAGTAAACCATATTAATAACATTAAATATTGAATAAAGGAAATAATTCATAATAATCTAATTAATTATTGAAATTTAAGGGGTAGAATACTTTATTTTTAATAATTCTTGTAAAAACTTGGGATATTATATTACAATAAATTAAAATCATGGTGGCAACTCATATAAACACTTAAAAAGATGAAATTACAAACTATATTCATTAAAATTTAATTAATTATTGAAATTTAAGGAGTAGAATACTTACTTTTTAATAATTCTTGTAATAACTTGGGGTAATATAATAAATTAAATTAAAATCATGGTGCAAACCATAATAAACACATAACAGATGAAATTAGGTATTAAATTAATAAAAATCTCATATAATTTAGTAATTTTTAAAGGGTACGGTACAACATTTTTAACACATCTTGTAAAAACTTGGGATATTATATTACAATAAATTAAAATCATGGTGGCAAATCATATTAAACACTTAAAATGATGAAATTAGGAAATATATTCATTAAATTTTAATTAAATATTGAAATTTATTGGGTAAAATACAACTATTATAAGCTATCTTGTAAAAACTTGGGGTATTACAATACAATAAATTAATATCATGATGGTAAATCATATAAATCACTTAAAATGATGAAATTACAAACTATATTCATTAAAATTTAATTAATTATTGAAATTTAAGGGGTAGAATACTTACTTTTTCATAATTCTTGTTATAAATTGGGGTAATATAATAAATTAAATTAAAATCATGGTAAAAACCATAATTAACACATAACAGATGAAATTAGGTATTAAATTAATAAAAATCTCATATAATTTAGTAATTTTTAAAGGGTACGGTACAACATTTTTAACACATCTTGTAAAAACATGGGGTATTACAATAAATAAATTAATATCATGGTGGCAAGTCATATAAACACTTAAAAAGATGAAATTAGGTACTAAATTCATAAAAAACTAATAAAATACTGAAAATTAAGTGGTAGAATACAACAATTTTAACAAAACTTGTAAAAACTTGGTGTGTTATAATACAATAAATAAATATCATGGTGGTAAACCATATTCATAACCTGAAATATTGAATAAAGGAAATAATTCATAATAATCTAATTAATTATTGAAATTTAAGGGGTAGAATACTTCATTTTTAATAATTCTTGTAAAAACTTGGGATATTATATTACAATAAATTAAAATCATGGTGGCAACTCATATAAACACTTAAAAAGATGAAATTAGGTACTAAATTCATAAAAAACTAATAAAATATTGAAAATTTATTGGTAGAATACAACAATTTTAACAAAACTTGTAAAAACTTGGTGTGTTATAATACAATAAATAAATATCATTGTGGTAAACAATATTAAACACTTAAAATGATGAAATTAGGAAATATATTCATTAAATTTTAATTAAATATTCAAATTTATTGGGTAAAATACAACTATTTTAAGCTATCTTGTAAAAACTTGGGGTATTACAATACAATAAATTAATATCATGGTGGTAAACCATATTAATAACCTTAAATAATGAAATAAGGATTAAATTCATAATAATCTAATTAAATATTGAAAGTTATGGGGTTAAATACAACAATTTCAACAAAACTTGTAAAAACTTGGGATATTATATTAAAATAAATTAAAATCATTGTGGCAAATCATATTAAACACTTAAAATGATGAAATTACAAACTATATTCATTAAAATTTAATTAATTATTGAAATTTAAGGGGTACAATACTTACTTTTTCATAATTCTTGTTATAAATTGGGGTAATATAATAAATTAAATTAAAATCATGGTAAAAACCATAATAAACACATAACAGATGAAATAAGGTATTAAATTAATAAAAATCTCATATAATTTAGTAATTTTTAAAGGGTACGGTACAACATTTTTAACACATCTTGTAAAAACATGGGGTATTACAATAAATAAATTAATATCATGGTGGAAAGTCATATAAACACTTAAAAAGATGAAATTAGGTACTAAATTCATAAAAAACTAATAAAATACTGAAAATTAAGTGGTAGAATACAACAATTTTAACAAAACTTGTAAAAACTTGGTGTGTTATAATACAATAAATAAATATCATGGTGGTAAACCATATTCATAACCTGAAATATTGAATAAAGGAAATAATTCATAATAATCTAATTAATTATTGAAATTTAAGGGGTAGAATACTTCATTTTTAATAATTCTTGTAAAAACTTGGGATATTATATTCCAATAAATTAAAATCATGGTGGCAAATCATATTAAACACATAAAAAGATGAAATTAGGTACTAAATTCATAAAAAACTAATAAAATATTGAAAATTAATTGGTAGAATACAACAATTTTAACAAAGCTTGTAAAAACTTGGTGTGTTATAATACAATAAATAAATATCATGGTGGTAAACCATATTAATAACCTGAAATATTGAATAAAGGAAATAATTCATAATAATCTAATTAATTATTGAAATTAAAGGGGGAGAATACTTCATTTTTAATAATTCTTGTAAAAACTTGGGATATTATATTACAATAAATTAAAATCATGGTGGCAAATCATATTAAACATTTAAAATGATGAAATTACAAACTATATTCATTAAAATTTAATTAATTATTGAAATTTAAGGAGTAGAATACTTACTTTTTAATAATTCTTGTAATAACTTGGGGTAATATAATAAATTAAATTAAAATCATGGTGCAAACCATAATAAACACATAACAGATGAAATTAGGTATTAAATTAATAAAAATCTCATATAATTTAGTAATTTTTAAAGGGTACGGTACAACATTTTTAACACATCTTGTAAAAACTTGGGATATTATATTACAATAAATTAAAATCATGGTGGCAAATCATATAAAACACTTAAAATGATGAAATTAGGAAATATATTCATTAAATTTTAATTAAATATTGAAATTTATTGGGTAAAATACAACTATTATAAGCTATCTTGTAAAAACTTGGGGTATTACAATACAATAAATTAATATCATGATGGTAAATCATATAAATCACTTAAAATGATGAAATTACAAACTATATTCATTAAAATTTAATTAATTATTGAAATTTAAGGGGTAGAATACTTACTTTTTCATAATTCTTGTTATAAATTGGGGTAATATAATAAATTAAATTAAAATCATGGTGCAAACCATAATAAACACATAACAGATGAAATTAGGTATTAAATTAATAAAAATCTCTTATAATTTAGTAATTTTTAAAGGGTACGGTACAACATTTTTAACACATCTTGTAAAAACATGGGGTATTACAATACAATAAATTAATATCATGGTGGCAAGTCATATAAACACTTAAAAAGATGAAATTAGGTACTAAATTCATAAAAAACTAATAAAATACTAAAAATTAAGTGGTAGAATACAACAATTTTAACAAAACTTGTAAAAACTTGGTGTGTTATAAAACAATAAATAAATATCATGGTGGTAAACCATATAAATAACCTGAAATATTGAATAAAGGAAATAATTCATAATAATCTAATTAAATATTGAAAGTTATGGGGTAAAATACAACATTTTTAACACATCTTGTAAAAACTTGGGATATTATATTACAATAAATTAAAATCATGGTGGCAAATCATATTAAACACTTAAAATGATGAAATTAGGAAATATATTCCTTAAATTTTAATTAAATATTGAAATTTATTGGGTAAAATACAACTATTATAAGCTATCTTGTAAAAACTGTGGGTATTACAATACAATAAATTATTATCATGGTAGTAAACCATATTAATAACATTAAATATTGAATAAAGGAAATAATTCATAATAATCTAATTAATTATTGAAATTTAAGGGGTAGAATACTTTATTTTTAATAATTCTTGTAAAAACTTGGGATATTATATTACAATAAATTAAAATCATGGTGGCAACTCATATAAACACTTAAAAAGATGAAATTAGGTACTAAATTCATAAAAAACTAATAAAATATTGAAAATTTATTGGTAGAATACAACAATTTTAACAAAACTTGTAAGAACTTGGTGTGTTATAATACAATAAATAAATATCATTGTGGTAAACAATATTAAACACTTAAAATGATGAAATTAGGAAATATATTCATTAAATTTTAATTAAATATTCAAATTTATTGGGTAAAATACAACTATTTTAAGCTATCTTGTAAAAACTTGGGGTATTACAATACAATAAATTAATATCATGGTGGTAAACCATATTAATAACCTTAAATAATGAAATAAGGATTAAATTCATAATAATCTAATTAAATATTGAAAGTTATGGGGTAAAATACAACATTTTTAACACATCTTGTAAAAACTTGGGATATTATATTACAATAAATTAAAATCATGGTGGCAAATCATATTAAACACTTAAAATGATGAAATTAGGAAATATATTCCTTAAATTTTAATTAAATATTGAAATTTATTGGGTAAAATACAACTATTATAAGCTATCTTGTAAAAACTGTGGGTATTACAATACAATAAATTATTATCATGGTAGTAAACCATATTAATAACATTAAATATTGAATAAAGGAAATAATTCATAATAATCTAATTAATTATTGAAATTTAAGGGGTAGAATACTTTATTTTTAATAATTCTTGTAAAAACTTGGGATATTATATTACAATAAATTAAAATCATGGTGGCAACTCATATAAACACTTAAAAAGATGAAATTACAAACTATATTCATTAAAATTTAATTAATTATTGAAATTTAAGGAGTAGAATACTTACTTTTTAATAATTCTTGTAATAACTTGGGGTAATATAATAAATTAAATTAAAATCATGGTGCAAACCATAATAAACACATAACAGATGAAATTAGGTATTAAATTAATAAAAATCTCATATAATTTAGTAATTTTTAAAGGGTACGGTACAACATTTTTAACACATCTTGTAAAAACTTGGGATATTATATTACAATAAATTAAAATCATGGTGGCAAATCATATTAAACACTTAAAATGATGAAATTAGGAAATATATTCATTAAATTTTAATTAAATATTGAAATTTATTGGGTAAAATACAACTATTATAAGCTATCTTGTAAAAACTTGTGGTATTACAATACAATAAATTAATATCATGATGGTAAATCATATAAATCACTTAAAATGATGAAATTACAAACTATATTCATTAAAATTTAATTAATTATTGAAATTTAAGGGGTAGAATACTTACTTTTTCATAATTCTTGTTATAAATTGGGGTAATATAATAAATTAAATTAAAATCATGGTGCAAACCATAATAAACACATAACAGATGAAATTAGGTATTAAATTAATAAAAATCTCTTATAATTTAGTAATTTTTAAAGGGTACGGTACAACATTTTTAACACATCTTGTAAAAACATGGGGTATTACAATACAATAAATTAATATCATGGTGGCAAGTCATATAAACACTTAAAAAGATGAAATTAGGTACTAAATTCATAAAAAACTAATAAAATACTAAAAATTAAGTGGTAGAATACAACAATTTTAACAAAACTTGTAAAAACTTGGTGTGTTATAAAACAATAAATAAATATCATGGTGGTAAACCATATAAATAACCTGAAATATTGAATAAAGGAAATAATTCATAATAATCTAATTAAATATTGAAAGTTATGGGGTAAAATACAACATTTTTAACACATCTTGTAAAAACTTGGGATATTATATTACAATAAATTAAAATCATGGTGGCAAATCATATTAAACACTTAAAATGATGAAATTAGGAAATATATTCCTTAAATTTTAATTAAATATTGAAATTTATTGGGTAAAATACAACTATTATAAGCTATCTTGTAAAAACTGTGGGTATTACAATACAATAAATTATTATCATGGTAGTAAACCATATTAATAACATTAAATATTGAATAAAGGAAATAATTCATAATAATCTAATTAATTATTGAAATTTAAGGGGTAGAATACTTTATTTTTAATAATTCTTGTAAAAACTTGGGATATTATATTACAATAAATTAAAATCATGGTGGCAACTCATATAAACACTTAAAAAGATGAAATTACAAACTATATTCATTAAAATTTAATTAATTATTGAAATTTAAGGAGTAGAATACTTACTTTTTAATAATTCTTGTAATAACTTGGGGTAATATAATAAATTAAATTAAAATCATGGTGCAAACCATAATAAACACATAACAGATGAAATTAGGTATTAAATTAATAAAAATCTCATATAATTTAGTAATTTTTAAAGGGTACGGTACAACATTTTTAACACATCTTGTAAAAACTTGGGATATTATATTACAATAAATTAAAATCATGGTGGCAAATCATATTAAACACTTAAAATGATGAAATTAGGAAATATATTCATTAAATTTTAATTAAATATTGAAATTTATTGGGTAAAATACAACTATTATAAGCTATCTTGTAAAAACTTGGGGTATTACAATACAATAAATTAATATCATGATGGTAAATCATATAAATCACTTAAAATGATGAAATTACAAACTATATTCATTAAAATTTAATTAATCATTGAAATTTAAGGGGTAGAATACTTACTTTTTCATAATTCTTGTTATAAATTGGGGTAATATAATAAATTAAATTAAAATCATGGTGCAAACCATAATAAACACATAACAGATGAAATTAGGTATTAAATTAATAAAAATCTCTTATAATTTAGTAATTTTTAAAGGGTACGGTACAACATTTTTAACACATCTTGTAAAAACATGGGGTATTACAATACAATAAATTAATATCATGGTGGCAAGTCATATAAACACTTAAAAAGATGAAATTAGGTACTAAATTCATAAAAAACTAATAAAATACTGAAAATTAAGTGGTAGAATACAACAATTTTAACAAAACTTGTAAAAACTTGGTGTGTTATAATACAATAAATAAATATCATGGTGGTAAACCATATTCATAACCTGAAATATTGAATAAAGGAAATAATTCATAATAATCTAATTAATTATTGAAATTTAAGGGGTAGAATACTTCATTTTTAATAATTCTTGTAAAAACTTGGGATATTATATTACAATAAATTAAAATCATGGTGGCAACTCATATAAACACTTAAAAAGATAAAATTAGGTACTAAATTCATAAAAAACTAATAAAATATTGAAAATTTATTGGTAGAATACAACAATTTTAACAAAACTTGTAAAAACTTGGTGTGTTATAATACAATAAATAAATATCATTGTGGTAAACAATATTAAACACTTAAAATGATGAAATTAGGAAATATATTCATTAAATTTTAATTAAATATTCAAATTTATTGGGTAAAATACAACTATTTTAAGCTATCTTGTAAAAACTTGGGGTATTACAATACAATAAATTAATATCATGGTGGTAAACCATATTAATAACCTTAAATAATGAAATAAGGATTAAATTCATAATAATCTAATTAAATATTGAAAGTTATGGGGTTAAATACAACAATTTCAACAAAACTTGTAAAAACTTGGGATATTATATTAAAATAAATTAAAATCATTGTGGCAAATCATATTAAACACTTAAAATGATGAAATTACAAACTATATTCATTAAAATTTAATTAATTATTGAAATTTAAGGGGTACAATACTTACTTTTTCATAATTCTTGTTATAAATTGGGGTAATATAATAAATTAAATTAAAATCATGGTAAAAACCATAATAAACACATAACAGATGAAATAAGGTATTAAATTAATAAAAATCTCATATAATTTAGTAATTTTTAAAGGGTACGGTACAACATTTTTAACACATCTTGTAAAAACATGGGGTATTACAATAAATAAATTAATATCATGGTGGCAAGTCATATAAACACTTAAAAAGATGAAATTAGGTACTAAATTCATAAAAAACTAATAAAATACTGAAAATTAAGTGGTAGAATACAACAATTTTAACAAAACTTGTAAAAACTTGGTGTGTTATAATACAATAAATAAATATCATGGTGGTAAACCATATTCATAACCTGAAATATTGAATAAAGGAAATAATTCATAATAATCTAATTAATTATTGAAATTTAAGGGGTAGAATACTTCATTTTTAATAATTCTTGTAAAAACTTGGGATATTATATTCCAATAAATTAAAATCATGGTGGCAAATCATATTAAACACATAAAAAGATGAAATTAGGTACTAAATTCATAAAAAACTAATAAAATATTGAAAATTAATTGGTAGAATACAACAATTTTAACAAAGCTTGTAAAAACTTGGTGTGTTATAATACAATAAATAAATATCATGGTGGTAAACCATATTAATAACCTGAAATATTGAATAAAGGAAATAATTCATAATAATCTAATTAATTATTGAAATTAAAGGGGGAGAATACTTACTTTTTAATAATTCTTGTAATAACTTGGGGTAATATAATAAATTAAATTAAAATCATGGTGCAAACCATAATAAACACATAACAGATGAAATTAGGTATTAAATTAATAAAAACCTCATATAATTTAGTAATTTTTAAAGGGTACGGTACAACATTTTTAACACATCTTGTAAAAACTTGGGATATTATATTACAATAAATTAAAATCATGGTGGCAAATCATATTAAACACTTAAAATGATGAAATTAGGAAATATATTCATTAAATTTTAATTAAATATTGAAATTTATTGGGTAAAATACAACTATTATAAGCTATCTTGTAAAAACTTGGGGTATTACAATACAATAAATTAATATCATGATGGTAAATCATATAAATCACTTAAAATGATGAAATTACAAACTATATTCATTAAAATTTAATTAATTATTGAAATTTAAGGGGTAGAATACTTACTTTTTCATAATTCTTGTTATAAATTGGGGTAATATAATAAATTAAATTAAAATCATGGTGCAAACCATAATAAACACATAACAGATGAAATTAGGTATTAAATTAATAAAAATCTCTTATAATTTAGTAATTTTTAAAGGGTACGGTACAACATTTTTAACACATCTTGTAAAAACATGGGGTATTACAATACAATAAATTAATATCATGGTGGCAAGTCATATAAACACTTAAAAAGATGAAATTAGGTACTAAATTCATAAAAAACTAATAAAATACTAAAAATTAAGTGGTAGAATACAACAATTTTAACAAAACTTGTAAAAACTTGGTGTGTTATAAAACAATAAATAAATATCATGGTGGTAAACCATATAAATAACCTGAAATATTGAATAAAGGAAATAATTCATAATAATCTAATTAAATATTGAAAGGTATGGGGTAAAATACAACATTTTTAACACATCTTGTAAAAACTTGGGATATTATATTACAATAAATTAAAATCATGGTGGCAAATCATATTAAACACTTAAAATGATGAAATTAGGAAATATATTCCTTAAATTTTAATTAAATATTGAAATTTATTGGGTAAAATACAACTATTATAAGCTATCTTGTAAAAACTGTGGGTATTACAATACAATAAATTATTATCATGGTAGTAAACCATATTAATAACATTAAATATTGAATAAAGGAAATAATTCATAATAATCTAATTAATTATTGAAATTTAAGGGGTAGAATACTTTATTTTTAATAATTCTTGTAAAAACTTGGGATATTATATTACAATAAATTAAAATCATGGTGGCAACTCATATAAACACTTAAAAAGATGAAATTAGGTATTAAATTCATAAAAAACTAATAAAATATTGAAAATTAATTGGTAGAATACAACAATTTTAACAAAACTTGTAAAAACTAGGTGTGTTATAATACAATAAATAAATATCATTGTGGTAAACAATATTAAACACTTAAAATGATGAAATTAGGAAATATATTCATTAAATTTTAATTAAATATTCAAATTTATTGGGTAAAATACAACTATTTTAAGCTATCTTGTAAAAACTTGGGGTATTACAATACAATAAATTAATATCATGGTGGCAAGTCATATAAACACTTAAAAAGATGAAATTAGGTACTAAATTCATAAAAAACTAATAAAATACTGAAAATTAAGTGGTAGAATACAACAATTTTAACAAAACTTGTAAAAACTTGGTGTGTTATAATACAATAAATAAATATCATGGTGGTAAACCATATTCATAACCTGAAATATTGAATAAAGGAAATAATTCATAATAATCTAATTAATTATTGAAATTTAAGGGGTAGAATACTTCATTTTTAATAATTCTTGTAAAAACTTGGGATATTATATTATAATAAATTAAAACCATGGTGGCAAATCATATTAAACACTTAAAATGATGAAATTAGGAAATATATTCATTAAATTTTAATTAAATATTGAAATTTATTGGGTAAAATACAACTATTATAAGCTATCTTGTAAAAACTTGGGGTATTACAATACAATAAATTAATATCATGATGGTAAATCATATAAATCACTTAAAATGATGAAATTACAAACTATATTCATTAAAATTTAATTAATTATTGAAATTTAAGGGGTAGAATACTTACTTTTTCATAATTCTTGTTATAAATTGGGGTAATATAATAAATTAAATTAAAATCATGGTGCAAACCATAATAAACACATAACAGATGAAATTAGGTATTAAATTAATACAAATCTCATATAATTTAGTAATTTTTAAAGGGTACGGTACAACATTTTTAACACATCTTGTAAAAACTTGGGATATTATATTACAATAAATTAAAATCATGGTGGCAAATCATATTAAACACTTAAAATGATGAAATTAGGAAATATATTCATTAAATTTTAATTAAATATTGAAATTTATTGGGTAAAATACAACTATTATAAGCTATCTTGTAAAAACTGTGGGTATTACAATACAATAAATTATTATCATGGTAGTAAACCATATTAATAACCTTAAATATTGAATAAAGGAAATAATTCATAATAATCTAATTAATTATTGAAATTTAAGGGGTAGAATACTTCATTTTTAATAATTCTTGTAAAAACTTGGGATATTATATTACAATAAATTAAAATCATGGTGGCAAATCATATTAAACACTTAAAATGATGAAATTACAAACTATATTCATTTAAATTTAATTAATTATTGAAATTTAAGGAGTAGAATACTTACTTTTTAATAATTCTTGTAATAACTTGGGGTAATATAATAAATTAAATTAAAATCATGGTGCAAACCATAATAAACACATAACAGATGAAATTAGGTATTAAATTAATAAAAATCTCATATAATTTAGTAATTTTTAAAGGGTACGGTACAACATTTTTAACACATCTTGTAAAAACTTGGGATATTATATTACAATAAATTAAAATCATGGTGGCAAATCATATTAAACACTTAAAATGATGAAATTAGGAAATATATTCATTAAATTTTAATTAAATTTTGAAATTTATTGGGTAAAATACAACTATTATAAGCTTTCTTGTAAAAACTTGGGGTATTACAATACAATAAATTAATATCATGATGGTAAATCATATAAATCACTTAAAATGATGAAATTACAAACAATATTCATTAAAATTTAATTAATTATTGAAATTTAAGGGGTAGAATACTTACTTTTTCATAATTCTTGTTATAAATTGGGGTAATATAATAAATTAAATTAAAATCATGGTGCAAACCATAATAAACACATAACAGATGAAATTAGGTATTAAATTAATAAAAATCTCATATAATTTAGTAATTTTTAAAGGGTACGGTACAACATTTTTAACACATCTTGTAAAAACCTGGGATATTATATTACAATAAATTAAAATCATGGTGGCAAATCATATTAAACACTTAAAATGATGAAATTAGGAAATATATTCATTAAATTTTAATTAAATATTGAAATTTATTGGGTAAAATACAACTATTATAAGCTATCTTGTAAAAACTGTGGGTATTACAATACAATAAATTATTATCATGGTAGTAAACCATATTAATAACCTTAAATATTGAATAAAGGAAATAATTCATAATAATCTAATTAATTATTGAAATTTAAGGGGTAGAATACTTCATTTTTAATAATTCTTGTAAAAACTTGTGATATTATATTACAATAAATTAAAATCATAGTGGCAACTCATATAAACACTTAAAAAGATGAAATTAGGTACTAAATTCATAAAAAACTAATAAAATATTGAAAATTAATTCGTAGAATACAACAATTTTAACAAAACTTGTAAAAACTTGGTGTGTTTTAATACAATAAATAAATATCATTGTGGTAAACAATATTAAACACTTAAAATGATGAAATTAGGAAATATATTCATTAAATTTTAATTAAATATTCAAATTTATTGGGTAAAATACAACTATTTTAAGCTATCTTGTAAAAACTTGGGGTATTACAATACAATAAATTAATATCATGGTGGTAAACCATATTAATAACCTTAAATAATGAAATAAGGATTAAATTCATAATAATCTAATTAAATATTGAAAGTTATGGGGTTAAATACAACAATTTCAACAAAACTTGTAAAAACTTGGGATATTATATTAAAATAAATTAAAATCATTGTGGCAAATCATATTAAACACTTAAAATGATGAAATTACAAACTATATTCATTAAAATTTAATTAATTATTGAAATTTAAGGGGTACAATACTTACTTTTTCATAATTCTTGTTATAAATTGGGGTAATATAATAAATTAAATTAAAATCATGGTGCAAACCATAATAAACACATAACAGATGAAATTAGGTATTAAATTAATAAAAATCTCATATAATTTAGTAATTTTTAAAGGGTACGGTACAACATTTTTAACACATCTTGTAAAAAAATGGGGTATTACAATACAATAAATTAATATCATGGTGGCAAGTCATATAAACACTTAAAAAGATGAAATTAGGTACTAAATTCATAAAAAACTAATAAAATACTGAAAATTAAGTGGTAGAATACAACAATTTTAACAAAACTTGTAAAAACTAGGTGTGTTATAATACAATAAATAAATATCATGGTGGTAAACCATATTCATAACCTGAAATATTGAATAAAGGAAATAATTCATAATAATCTAATTAATTATTGAAATTTAAGGGGTAGAATACTTCATTTTTAATAATTCTTGTAAAAACTTGGGATATTATATTACAATAAATTAAAATCATGGTGGCAAATCATATTAATAACCTTAAATAATGAAATTAGGTACTAAATTCATAAAAAACTAATAAAATATTGAAAATTAATTGGTAGAATACAACAATTTTAACAAAGCTTGTAAAAACTTGGTGTGTTATAATACAATAAATAAATATCATGGTGGTAAACCATATTAATAACCTGAAATATTGAATAAAGGAAATAATTCATAATAATCTAATTAATTATTGAAATTAAAGGGGTAGAATACTTCATTTTTAATAATTCTTGTAAAAACTTGGGATATTATATTACAATAAATTAAAATCATGGTGGCAAATCATATTAAACACTTAAAATGATGAAATTACAAACTATATTCATTAAAATTTAATTAATTATTGAAATTTAAGGAGTAGAATACTTACTTTTTAATAATTCTTGTAATAACTTGGGGTAATATAATAAATTAAATTAAAATCATGGTGCAAACCATAATAAACACATAACAGATGAAATTAGGTATTAAATTAATAAAAATCTCATAAAATTTAGTAATTTTTAAAGGGTACGGTACAACATTTTTAACACATCTTGTAAAAACTTGGGATATTATATTACAATAAATTAAAATCATGGTGGCAAATCATATTAAACACTTAAAATGATGAAATTAGGAAATATATTCATTAAATTTTAATTAAATATTGAAATTTATTGGGTAAAATACAACTATTATAAGCTATCTTGTAAAAACTTGGGGTATTACAATACAATAAATTAATATCATGATGGTAAATCATATAAATCACTTAAAATGATGAAATTACAAACTATATTCATTAAAATTTAATTAATTATTGAAATTTAAGGGGTAGAATACTTACTTTTTCATAATTCTTGTTATAAATTGGGGTAATATAATAAATTAAATTAAAATCATGGTGCAAACCATAATAAACACATACCAGATGAAATTAGGTATTAAATTAATAAAAATCTCTTATAATTTAGTAATTTTTAAAGGGTACGGTACAACATTTTTAACACATCTTGTAAAAACATGGGGTATTACAATACAATAAATTAATATCATGGTGGCAAGTCATATAAACACTTAAAAAGATGAAATTAGGTACTAAATTCATAAAAAACTAATAAAATACTAAAAATTAAGTGGTAGAATACAACAATTTTAACAAAACTTGTAAAAACTTGGTATGTTATAAAACAATAAATAAATATCATGGTGGTAAACCATATAAATAACCTGAAATATTGAATAAAGGAAATAATTCATAATAATCTAATTAAATATTGAATGTTATGGGGTAAAATACAACATTTTTAACACATCTTGTAAAGACTTGGGATATTATATTACAATAAATTAAAATCATGGTGGCAAATCATATTAAACACTTAAAATGATGAAATTAGGAAATATATTCATTAAATTTTAATTAAATATTGAAATTAATAGGGTAAAATACAACTATTTTAAGCTATCTTGTAAAAACTTGGGGTATTACAATACAACAAATTAAAATCATGGTGGCAAATCATATTAAACACTTAAAATGATGAAATTACAAACTATATTCATTAAAATTTAATTAATTATTGAAATTTAAGGGGTAGAATACTTACTTTTTAATAATTCTTGTAATAACTTGGAATATTATATTACAATAAATTAAAATCATGGTGGCAAATCATATTAAACACATAAAAAGATGAAATTAGGAAATATATTCATTAAATTTTAATTAAATATTGAAATTTATTGGGTAAAATACAACTATTTTAAGCTATCTTGTAAAACTTGGGATATTACAATAAAATAAATTAATATCATGGTGGTAAACCATATTAATAACCTTAAATAATGAAATAAGGATTAAATTCATAATAATCTAATTAAAAATTGAAAGTTATGGGGTAAAATACAACAATTTTAACAAAACTTGTAAAAACTTGGTGTGTTATAAAACAATAAATAAATATCATGGTGGTAAACCATATTAATAACCTGAAATATTGAATAAAGGAAATAATTCATAATAATCTAATTAATTATTGAAATTTAAGGGGTAGAATACTTCATTTTAAATAATTCTTGTAAAAACTTGGGATATTATATTACAATAAATTAAAATCATGGTGGCAAATCATATTAAACACTTAAAATG
This sequence comes from Rhopalosiphum nymphaeae, assembly GCA_036289425.1. Classification (NCBI taxonomy): domain Eukaryota; kingdom Metazoa; phylum Arthropoda; class Insecta; order Hemiptera; family Aphididae; genus Rhopalosiphum; species Rhopalosiphum nymphaeae. The sequence continues at coordinate 12,327,825 of JAZAQC010000019.1, read as the reverse complement.
ATGAAATTACAAACTATATTCATTAAAATTTAATTAATTATTGAAATTTAAGGGGTAGAATACTTACTTTTTAATAATTCTTGTAATAACTTGGGGTAATATAATAAATTAAATTAAAATCATGGTGCAAACCATAATAAACACATAACAGATGAAATTAGGTATTAAATTAATAAAAATCTCATATAATTTAGTAATTTTTAAAGGGTACGGTACAACATTTTTAACACATCTTGTAAAAACTTGGGATATTATATTACAATAAATTAAAATCATGGTGGCAAATCATATTAAACACTTAAAATGATGAAATTAGGAAATATATTCCTTAAATTTTAATTAAATATTGAAATTTATTGGGTAAAATACAACTATTATAAGCTATCTTGTAAAAACTGTGGGTATTACAATACAATAAATTATTATCATGGTAGTAAACCATATTAATAACATTAAATATTGAATAAAGGAAATAATTCATAATAATCTAATTAATTATTGAAATTTAAGGGGTAGAATACTTTATTTTTAATAATTCTTGTAAAAACTTGGGATATTATATTACAATAAATTAAAATCATGGTGGCAACTCATATAAACACTTAAAAAGATGAAATTAGGTACTAAATTCATAAAAAACTAATAAAATATTGAAAATTTATTGGTAGAATACAACAATTTTAACAAAACTTGTAAAAACTTGGTGTGTTATAATACAATAAATAAATATCATTGTGGTAAACAATATTAAACACTTAAAATGATGAAATTAGGAAATATATTCATTAAATTTTAATTAAATATTCAAATTTATTGGGTAAAATACAACTATTTTAAGCTATCTTGTAAAAACTTGGGGTATTACAATACAATAAATTAATATCATGGTGGTAAACCATATTAATAACCTTAAATAATGAAATAAGGATTAAATTCATAATAATCTAATTAAATATTGAAAGTTATGGGGTAAAATACAACAATTTTAACAAAAGTTGTAAAAACTTGGTGTATTATAATACAATAAATAAATATCATGGTGGTAAACCATATTCATAACCTGAAATATTGAATAAAGGAAATAATTCATAATAATCTAATTAATTATTGAAATTTAAGGGGTAGAATATTTCATTTTTAATAATTCTTGTAAAAACTTGGGATATTATATTACAATAAATTAAAATCATGGTGGCAAATCATATTAAACACTTAATATGATGAAATTACAAACTATATTCATTAAAATTTAATTAATTATTGAAATTTAAGGGGTAGAATACTGACTTTTTAATAATTCTTGTAATAACTTGGGGTAATATAATAAATTAAATTAAAATCATGGTGCAAACCATAATAAACACATAACAGATGAAATTAGGTATTAAATTAATAAAAATCTCATATAATTTAGTAATTTTTAAAGGGTACGGTACAACATTTTTAACACATCTTGTAAAAACTTGGGATATTATATTACAATAAATTAAAATCATGGTGGCAAATCATATTAAACACTTAAAATGATGAAATTAGGAAATATATTCATTAAATTTTAATTAAATATTGAAATTTATTGGGTAAAATACAACTATTATAAGCTATCTTGTAAAAACTTGGGGTATTACAATACAATAAATTAATATCATGATGGTAAATCATATAAATCACTTAAAATGATGAAATTACAAACTATATTCATTAAAATTTAATTAATTATTGAAATTTAAGGGGTAGAGTACTTCATTTTTAAAAATCCTTGTAAAAACTTGGTGTGTTATAATACAATAAATAAATATCATTGTGGTAAACAATATTAAACACTTAAAATGATGAAATTAGGAAATATATTCATTAAATTTTAATTAAATATTGAAATTTATTGGGTAAAATACAACTATTTTAAGCTATCTTGTAAAACTTGGGATATTACAATAAAATAAATTAATATCATGGTGGTAAACCATATTAATAACCTTAAATAATGAAATAAGGATTAAATTCATAATAATCTAATTAAAAATTGAAAGTTATGGGGTAAAATACAACAATTTTAACAAAACTTGTAAAAACTTGGTGTGTTATAAAACAATAAATAAATATCATGGTGGTAAACCATATTAATAACCTGAAATATTGAATAAAGGAAATAATTCATAATAATCTAATTAATTATTGAAATTTAAGGGGTAGAATACTTCATTTTAAATAATTCTTGTAAAAACTTGGGATATTATATTACAATAAATTAAAATCATGGTGGCAAATCATATTAAACACTTAAAATGATGAAATTACAAACTATATTCATTAAAATTTAATTAATTATTGAAATTTAAGGGGTAGAATACTTACTTTTTAATAATTCTTGTAATAACTTGGGGTAATATAATAAATTAAATTAAAATCATGGTGCAAACCATAATAAACACATAACAGATGAAATTAGGTATTAAATTAATAAAAATCTCATATAATTTAGTAATTTTTAAAGGGTACGGTACAACATTTTTAACACATCTTGTAAAAACTTGGGATATTATATTACAATAAATTAAAATCATGGTGGCAAATCATATTAAACACTTAAAATGATGAAATTAGGAAATATATTCCTTAAATTTTAATTAAATATTGAAATTTATTGGGTAAAATACAACTATTATAAGCTATCTTGTAAAAACTGTGGGTATTACAATACAATAAATTATTATCATGGTAGTAAACCATATTAATAACATTAAATATTGAATAAAGGAAATAATTCATAATAATCTAATTAATTATTGAAATTTAAGGGGTAGAATACTTTATTTTTAATAATTCTTGTAAAAACTTGGGATATTATATTACAATAAATTAAAATCATGGTGGCAACTCATATAAACACTTAAAAAGATGAAATTAGGTACTAAATTCATAAAAAACTAATAAAATATTGAAAATTTATTGGTAGAATACAACAATTTTAACAAAACTTGTAAAAACTTGGTGTGTTATAATACAATAAATAAATATCATTGTGGTAAACAATATTAAACACTTAAAATGATGAAATTAGGAAATATATTCATTAAATTTTAATTAAATATTGAAATTTATTGGGTAAAATACAACTATTATAAGCTATCTTGTAAAAACTTGGGGTATTACAATACAATAAATTAATATCATGATGGTAAATCATATAAATCACTTAAAATGATGAAATTACAAACTGTATTCATTAAAATTTAATTAATTATTGAAATTTAAGGGGTAGAGTACTTCATTTTTAAAAATCCTTGTAAAAACTTGGTGTGTTATAATACAATAAATAAATATCATTGTGGTAAACAATATTAAACACTTAAAATGATGAAATTAGGAAATATATTCATTAAATTTTAATTAAATATTGAAATTTATAGGGTAAAATACAACTATTTTAAGCTATCTTGTAAAAACTTGGGGTATTACAATACAATAAATTAATATCATGGTGGTAAACCATATAAATAACCTTAAATATTGAATAAAGGAAATAATTCATAATAATCTAATTAATTATTGAAATTTAAGGGGTAGAATACTTCATTTTTAATAATTCTTGTAAAAACTTGGGATATTATATTACAATAAATTAAAATCATGGTGGCAACCATAATAAACACATAACAGATGAAATTAGGTATTAAATTAATAAAAATCTCTTATAATTTAGTAATTTTTAAAGGGTACGGTACAACATTTTTAACACATCTTGTAAAAACATGGGGTATTACAATACAATAAATTAATATCATGGTGGCAAGTCATATAAACACTTAAAAAGATGAAATTAGGTACTAAATTCATAAAAAACTAATAAAATACTAAAAATTAAGTGGTAGAATACAACAATTTTAACAAAACTTGTAAAAACTTGGTGTGTTATAAAACAATAAATAAATATCATGGTGGTAAACCATATAAATAACCTGAAATATTGAATAAAGGAAATAATTCATAATAATCTAATTAAATATTGAAAGTTATGGGGTAAAATACAACATTTTTAACACATCTTGTAAAAACTTGGGATATTATATTACAATAAATTAAAATCATGGTGGCAAATCATATTAAACACTTAAAATGATGAAATTAGGAAATATATTCCTTAAATTTTAATTAAATATTGAAATTTATTGGGTAAAATACAACTATTATAAGCTATCTTGTAAAAACTGTGGGTATTACAATACAATAAATTATTATCATGGTAGTAAACCATATTAATAACATTAAATATTGAATAAAGGAAATAATTCATAATAATCTAATTAATTATTGAAATTTAAGGGGTAGAATACTTTATTTTTAATAATTCTTGTAAAAACTTGGGATATTATATTACAATAAATTAAAATCATGGTGGCAACTCATATAAACACTTAAAAAGATGAAATTAGGTACTAAATTCATAAAAAACTAATAAAATATTGAAAATTTATTGGTAGAATACAACAATTTTAACAAAACTTGTAAAAACTTGGTGTGTTATAATACAATAAATAAATATCATTGTGGTAAACAATATTAAACACTTAAAATGATGAAATTAGGAAATATATTCATTAAATTTTAATTAAATATTCAAATTTATTGGGTAAAATACAACTATTTTAAGCTATCTTGTTAAACTTGGGGTATTACAATACAATAAATTAATATCATGGTGGTAAACCATATTAATAACCTTAAATAATGAAATAAGGATTAAATTCATAATAATCTAATTAAAAATTGAAAGTTATGGGGTAAAATACAACAATTTTAACAAAAGTTGTAAAAACTTGGTGTATTATAATACAATAAATAAATATCATGGTGGTAAACCATATTCATAACCTGAAATATTGAATAAAGGAAATAATTCATAATAATCTAATTAATTATTGAAATTTAAGGGGTAGAATACTTCATTTTTAATAATCCTTGTAAAAACTTGGGATATTATATTACAATAAATTAAAATCATGGTGGCAAATCATATTAAACACTTAAAATGATGAAATTAGGAAATATATTCATTAAATTTTAATTAAATATTGAAATTTATAGGGTAAAATACAACTATTTTAAGCTATCTTGTAAAAACTTGGGGTATTACAATACAATAAATTAATATCATGGTGGTAAACCATATAAATAACCTTAAATAATGAAATAAGGATTAAATTCATAATAATCTAATTAAATATTGAAAGTTATGGGGTAAAATACAACAATTTTAACAAAGCTTGTAAAAACTTGGTGTATTATAATACAATAAATAAATATCATGGTGGTAAACCATATTAATAACCTGAAATATTGAATAAAGGAAATAATTCATAATAATCTAATTAATTATTGAAATTAAAGGGGTAGAATACTTCATTTTTAATAATTCTTGTAAAAACTTGGGATATTATATTACAATAAATTAAAATCATGGTGGCAAATCATATTAAACACTTAAAATGATGAAATTACAAACTATATTCATTAAAATTTAATTAATTATTGAAATTTAAGGGGTAGAATACTTACTTTTTAATAATTCTTGTAATAACTTACGGTAATATAATAAATTAAATTAAAATCATGGTGCAAACCATAATAAACACATAACAGATGAAATTAGGTATTAAATTAATAAAAATCTCATATAATTTAGTAATTTTTAAAGGGTACGGTACAACATTTTTAACACATCTTGTTAAATCTTGGGATATTATATTACAATAAATTAAAATCATGGTGGCAAATCATATTAAACACTTAAAATGATGAAATTAGGAAATATATTCCTTAAATTTTAATTAAATATTGAAATTTATTGGGTAAAATACAACTATTATAAGCTATCTTGTAAAAACTGTGGGTATTACAATACAATAAATTATTATCATGGTAGTAAACCATATTAATAACATTAAATATTGAATAAAGGAAATAATTCATAATAATCTAATTAATTATTGAAATTTAAGGGGTAGAATACTTTATTTTTAATAATTCTTGTAAAAACTTGGGATATTATATTACAATAAATTAAAATCATGGTGGCAACTCATATAAACACTTAAAAAGATGAAATTAGGTACTAAATTCATAAAAAACTAATAAAATATTGAAAATTTATTGGTAGAATACAACAATTTTAACAAAACTTGTAAAAACTTGGTGTGTTATAATACAATAAATAAATATCATTGTGGTAAACAATATTAAACACTTAAAATGATGAAATTAGGAAATATATTCATTAAATTTTAATTAAATATTGAAATTTATTGGGTAAAATACAACTATTTTAAGCTATCTTGTTAAACTTGGGGTATTACAATACAATAAATTAATATCATGGTGGTAAACCATATTAATAACCTTAAATAATGAAATAAGGATTAAATTCATAATAATCTAATTAAAAATTGAAAGTTATGGGGTAAAATACAACAATTTTAACAAAAGTTGTAAAAACTTGGTGTATTATAATACAATAAATAAATATCATGGTGGTAAACCATATTCATAACCTGAAATATTGAATAAAGGAAATAATTCATAATAATCTAATTAATTATTGAAATTTAAGGGGTAGAATACTTCATTTTTAATAATCCTTGTAAAAACTTGGGATATTATATTACAATAAATTAAAATCATGGTGGCAAATCATATTAAACACTTAAAATGATGAAATTAGGAAATATATTCATTAAATTTTAATTAAATATTGAAATTTATAGGGTAAAATACAACTATTTTAAGCTATCTTGTAAAAACTTGGGGTATTACAATACAATAAATTAATATCATGGTGGTAAACCATATAAATAACCTTAAATAATGAAATAAGGATTAAATTCATAATAATCTAATTAAATATTGAAAGTTATGGGGTAAAATACAACAATTTTAACAAAGCTTGTAAAAACTTGGTGTATTATAATACAATAAATAAATATCATGGTGGTAAACCATATTAATAACCTGAAATATTGAATAAAGGAAATAATTCATAATAATCTAATTAATTATTGAAATTAAAGGGGTAGAATACTTCATTTTTAATAATTCTTGTAAAAACTTGGGATATTATATTACAATAAATTAAAATCATGGTGGCAAATCATATTAAACACTTAAAATGATGAAATTACAAACTATATTCATTAAAATTTAATTAATTATTGAAATTTAAGGGGTAGAATACTTACTTTTTAATAATTCTTGTAATAACTTGGGGTAATATAATAAATTAAATTAAAATCATGGTGCAAACCATAATAAACACATAACAGATGAAATTAGGTATTAAATTAATTAAAATCTCATATAATTTAGTAATTTTTAAAGGGTACGGTACAACATTTTTAACACATCTTGTAAAAACTTGCGATATTATATTACAATAAATTAAAATCATGGTGGCAAATCATATTAAACACTTAAAATGATGAAATTAGGAAATATATTCATTAAATTTTAATTAAATATTGAAATTTATAGGGTAAAATACAACTATTTTAAGCTATCTTGTAAAAACTTGGGGTATTACAATACAATAAATTAATATCATGGTGGTAAACCATATAAATAACCTTAAATAATGAAATAAGGATTAAATTCATAATAATCTAATTAAATATTGAAAGTTATGGGGTAAAATACAACAATTTTAACAAAGCTTGTAAAAACTTGGTGTATTATAATACAATAAATAAATATCATGGTGGTAAACCATATTAATAACCTGAAATATTGAATAAAGGAAATAATTCATAATAATCTAATTAATTATTGAAATTAAAGGGGTAGAATACTTCATTTTTAATAATTCTTGTAAAAACTTGGGATATTATATTACAATAAATTAAAATCATGGTGGCAAATCATATTAAACACTTAAAATGATGAAATTACAAACTATATTCATTAAAATTTAATTAATTATTGAAATTTAAGGGGTAGAATACTTACTTTTTAATAATTCTTGTAATAACTTGGGGTAATATAATAAATTAAATTAAAATCATGGTGCAAACCATAATAAACACATAACAGATGAAATTAGGTATTAAATTAATTAAAATCTCATATAATTTAGTAATTTTTAAAGGGTACGGTACAACATTTTTAACACATCTTGTAAAAACTTGCGATATTATATTACAATAAATTAAAATCATGGTGGCAAATCATATTAAACACTTAAAATGATGAAATTAGGAAATATATTCATTAAATTTTAATTAAATATTGAAATTTATAGGGTAAAATACAACTATTTTAAGCTATCTTGTAAAAACTTGGGGTATTACAATACAATAAATTAATATCATGGTGGTAAACCATATAAATAACCTTAAATAATGAAATAAGGATTAAATTCATAATAATCTAATTAAATATTGAAAGTTATGGGGTAAAATACAACAATTTTAACAAAGCTTGTAAAAACTTGGTGTATTATAATACAATAAATAAATATCATGGTGGTAAACCATATTAATAACCTGAAATATTGAATAAAGGAAATAATTCATAATAATCTAATTAATTATTGAAATTAAAGGGGTAGAATACTTCATTTTTAATAATTCTTGTAAAAACTTGGGATATTATATTACAATAAATTAAAATCATGGTGGCAAATCATATTAAACACTTAAAATGATGAAATTACAAACTATATTCATTAAAATTTAATTAATTATTGAAATTTAAGGGGTAGAATACTTACTTTTTAATAATTCTTGTAATAACTTGGGGTAATATAATAAATTAAATTAAAATCATGGTGCAGACCATAATAAACACATAACAGATGAAATTAGGTATTAAATTAATAAAAATCTCATATAATTTAGTAATTTTTAAAGGGTACGGTACAACATTTTTAACACATCTTGTTAAATCTTGGGATATTATATTACAATAAATTAAAATCATGGTGGCAAATCATATTAAACACTTAAAATGATGAAATTAGGAAATATATTCATTAAATTTTAATTAAATATTGAAATTTATTGGGTAAAATACAACTATTATAAGCTATCTTGTAAAAACTTGGGGTATTACAATACAATAAATTAAAATCATGGTGGCAACTCATATAAACACTTAAAAAGATGAAATTAGGTACTAAATTCATAAAAAACTAATAAAATATTGAAAATTTATTGGTAGAATACAACAATTTTAACAAAACTTGTAAAAACTTGGTGTGTTATAATACAATAAATAAATATCATTGTGGTAAACAATATTAAACACTTAAAATAATGAAATTAGGAAATATATTCATTAAATTTTAATTAAATATTCAAATTTATTGGGTAAAATACAACTATTTTAAGCTATCTTGTTAAACTTGGGGTATTACAATACAATAAATTAATATCATGGTGGTAAACCATATTAATAACCTTAAATAATGAAATAAGGATTAAATTCATAATAATCTAATTAAAAATTGAAAGTTATGGGGTAAAATACAACAATTTTAACAAAAGTTGTAAAAACTTGGTGTATTATAATACAATAAATAAATATCATGGTGGTAAACCATATTCATAACCTGAAATATTGAATAAAGGAAATAATTCATAATAATCTAATTAATTATTGAAATTTAAGGGGTAGAATACTTCATTTTTAATAATCCTTGTAAAAACTTGGGATATTATATTACAATAAATTAAAATCATGGTGGCAAATCATATTAAACACTTAAAATGATGAAATTAGGAAATATATTCATTAAATTTTAATTAAATATTGAAATTTATAGGGTAAAATACAACTATTTTAAGCTATCTTGTAAAAACTTGGGGTATTACAATACAATAAATTAATATCATGGTGGTAAACCATATAAATAACCTTAAATAATGAAATAAGGATTAAATTCATAATAATCTAATTAAATATTGAAAGTTATGGGGTAAAATACAACAATTTTAACAAAGCTTGTAAAAACTTGGTGTATTATAATACAATAAATAAATATCATGGTGGTAAACCATATTAATAACCTGAAATATTGAATAAAGGAAATAATTCATAATAATCTAATTAATTATTGAAATTTAAGGGGTAGAATACTTCATTTTTAATAATCCTTGTAAAAACTTGGGATATTATATTACAATAAATTAAAATCATGGTGGCAAATCATATTAAACACTTAAAATGATGAAATTAGGAAATATATTCATTAAATTTTAATTAATTATTGAAATTTAAGGGGTAGAATACTTACTTTTTAATAATTATTGTAATAACTTGGGGTAATATAATAAATTAAATTAAAATCATGGTGCAAACCATAATAAACACATAACAGATGAAATTAGGTATTAAATTAATTAAAATCTCATATAATTTAGTAATTTTTAAAGGGTACGGTACAACATTTTTAACACATCTTGTAAAAACTTGCGATATTATATTACAATAAATTAAAATCATGGTGGCAAATCATATTAAACACTTAAAATGATGAAATTAGGAAATATATTCATTAAATTTTAATTAAATATTGAAATTTATTGGGTAAAATACAACTATTATAAGCTATCTTGTAAAAACTGTGGGTATTACAATACAATAAATTATTATCATAGTAGTAAACCATATTAATAACCTTAAATATTGAATAAAGGAAATAATTCATAATAATCTAATTAATTATTGAAATTTAAGGGGTAGAATACTTCATTTTTAATAATTCTTGTAAAAACTTGGGATATTATATTACAATAAATTAAAATCATGGTGGCAACTCATATAAACACTTAAAAAGATGAAATTAGGTATTAAATTCATAAAAAACTAATAAAATATTGAAAATTAATTGGTAGAATACAACAATTTTAACAAAACTTGTAAAAACTAGGTGTGTTATAATACAATAAATAAATATCATTGTGGTAAACAATATTAAACACTTAAAATGATGAAATTAGGAAATATATTCATTAAATTTTAATTAAATATTGAAATTTATAAGGTAAAATACAACTATTTTAAGCTATCTTGTAAAAACTTGGGGTATTACAATACAATAAATTAATATCATGGTGGTAAACCATATAAATAACCTTAAATAATGAAATAAGGATTAAATTCATAATAATCTAATTAAATATTGAAAGTTATGGGGTAAAATACAACAATTTTAACAAAGCTTGTAAAAACTTGGTGTATTATAATACAATAAATAAATATCATGGTGGTAAACCATATTAATAACCTGAAATATTGAATAAAGGAAATAATTCATAATAATCTAATTAATTATTGAAATTAAAGGGGTAGAATACTTCATTTTTAATAATTCTTGTAAAAACTTGGGATATTATATTACAATAAATTAAAATCATGGTGGCAAATCATATTAAACACTTAAAATGATGAAATTACAAACTATATTCATTAAAATTTAATTAATTATTGAAATTTAAGGGGTAGAATACTTACTTTTTAATAATTCTTGTAATAACTTGGGGTAATATAATAAATTAAATTAAAATCATGGTGCAAACCATAATAAACACATAACAGATGAAATTAGGTATTAAATTAATAAAAATCTCATATAATTTAGTAATTTTTAAAGGGTACGGTACAACATTTTTAACACATCTTGTAAAAACTTGGGATATTATATTACAATAAATTAAAATCATGGTGGCAAATCATATTAAACACTTAAAATGATGAAATTAGGAAATATATTCATTAAATTTTAATTAAATATTGAAATTTATTGGGTAAAATACAACTATTATAAGCTATCTTGTAAAAACTGTGGGTATTACAATACAATAAATTAATATCATGATGGTAAATCATATAAATCACTTAAAATGATGAAATTACAAACTATATTCATTAAAATTTAATTAATTATTGAAATTTAAGGGGTAGAGTACTTCATTTTTAAAAATCCTTGTAAAAACTTGGGATATTATATTACAATAAATTAAAATCATGGTGGCAAATCATATTAAACACTTAAAATGATGAAATTAGGAAATATATTCATTAAATTTTAATTAAATATTGAAATTTATTGGGTAAAATACAACTATTATAAGCTATCTTGTAAAAACTGTGGGTATTACAATACAATAAATTATTATCATGGTAGTAAACCATATTAATAACATTAAATATTGAATAAAGGAAATAATTCATAATAATCTAATTAATTATTGAAATTTAAGGGGTAGAATACTTTATTTTTAATAATTGTTGTAAAAACTTGGGATATTATATTACAATAAATTAAAATCATAGTGGCAACTCATATAAACACTTAAAAAGATGAAATTAGGTACTAAATTCATAAAAAACTAATAAAATATTGAAAATTTATTGGTAGAATACAACAATTTTAACAAAACTTGTAAAAACTTGGTGTGTTATAATACAATAAATAAATATCATTGTGGTAAACAATATTAAACACTTAAAATGATGAAATTAGGAAATATATTCATTAAATTTTAATTAAATATTCAAATTTATTGGGTAAAATACAAATATTTTAAGCTATCTTGTAAAAACTTGGGGTATTACAATACAATAAATTAATATCATGGTGGTAAACCATATTAATAACCTTTAATATTGAATAAAGGAAATAATTCATAATAATCTAATTAAATATTGAAAGTTATGGGGTAAAATACAACATTTTTAACACATCTTGTAAAAACTTGGGATATTATATTACAATAAATTAAAATCATGGTGGCAAATCATATTAAACACTTAAAATGATGAAATTAGGAAATATATTCCTTAAATTTTAATTAAATATTGAAATTTATTGGGTAAAATACAACTATTATAAGCTATCTTGTAAAAACTGTGGGTATTACAATACAATAAATTATTATCATGGTAGTAAACCATATTAATAACATTAAATATTGAATAAAGGAAATAATTCATAATAATCTAATTAATTATTGAAATTTAAGGGGTAGAATATTTCATTTTTAATAATTCTTGTAAAAACTTGGGATATTATATTACAATAAATTAAAATCATGGTGGCAAATCATATTAAACACTTAATATGATGAAATTACAAACTATATTCATTAAAATTTAATTAATTATTGAAATTTAAGGGGTAGAATACTGACTTTTTAATAATTCTTGTAATAACTTGGGGTAATATAATAAATTAAATTAAAATCATGGTGCAAACCATAATAAACACATAACAGATGAAATTAGGTATTAAATTAATAAAAATCTCATATAATTTAGTAATTTTTAAAGGGTACGGTACAACATTTTTAACACATCTTGTAAAAACTTGGGATATTATATTACAATAAATTAAAATCATGGTGGCAAATCATATTAAACACTTAAAATGATGAAATTACAAACTATATTCATTAAAATTTAATTAATTATTGAAATTTAAGGGGTAGAGTACTTCATTTTTAAAAATCCTTGTAAAAACTTGGTGTGTTATAATACAATAAATAAATATCATTGTGGTAAACAATATTAAACACTTAAAATGATGAAATTAGGAAATATATTCATTAAATTTTAATTAAATATTCAAATTTATTGGGTAAAATACAACTATTTTAAGCTATCTTGTAAAAACTTGGGGTATTACAATACAATAAATTAATATCATGGTGGTAAACCATATTAATAACCTTAAATAATGAAATAAGGATTAAATTCATAATAATCTAATTAAAAATTGAAAGTTATGGGGTAAAATACAACAATTTTAACAAAAGTTGTAAAAACTTGGTGTATTATAATACAATAAATAAATATCATGGTGGTAAACCATATTCATAACCTGAAATATTGAATAAAGGAAATAATTCATAATAATCTAATTAATTATTGAAATTTAAGGGGTAGAATACTTCATTTTTAATAATCCTTGTAAAAACTTGGGATATTATATTACAATAAATTAAAATCATGGTGGCAAATCATATTAAACACTTAAAATGATGAAATTAGGAAATATATTCATTAAATTTTAATTAAATATTGAAATTTATAGGGTAAAATACAACTATTTTAAGCTATCTTGTAAAAACTTGGGGTATTACAATACAATAAATTAATATCATGGTGGTAAACCATATAAATAACCTTAAATAATGAAATAAGGATTAAATTCATAATAATCTAATTAAATATTGAAAGTTATGGGGTAAAATACAACAATTTTAACAAAGCTTGTAAAAACTTGGTGTATTATAATACAATAAATAAATATCATGGTGGTAAACCATATTAATAACCTGAAATATTGAATAAAGGAAATAATTCATAATAATCTAATTAATTATTGAAATTAAAGGGGTAGAATACTTCATTTTTAATAATTCTTGTAAAAACTTGGGATATTATATTACAATAAATTAAAATCATGGTGGCAAATCATATTAAACACTTAAAATGATGAAATTACAAACTATATTCATTAAAATTTAATTAATTATTGAAATTTAAGGGGTAGAATACTTACTTTTTAATAATTCTTGTAATAACTTACGGTAATATAATAAATTAAATTAAAATCATGGTGCAAACCATAATAAACACATAACAGATGAAATTAGGTATTAAATTAATAAAAATCTCATATAATTTAGTAATTTTTAAAGGGTACGGTACAACATTTTTAACACATCTTGTTAAATCTTGGGATATTATATTACAATAAATTAAAATCATGGTGGCAAATCATATTAAACACTTAAAATGATGAAATTAGGAAATATATTCCTTAAATTTTAATTAAATATTGAAATTTATTGGGTAAAATACAACTATTATAAGCTATCTTGTAAAAACTGTGGGTATTACAATACAATAAATTATTATCATGGTAGTAAACCATATTAATAACATTAAATATTGAATAAAGGAAATAATTCATAATAATCTAATTTATTATTGAAATTTAAGGGGTAGAATACTTTATTTTTAATAATTCTTGTAAAAACTTGGGATATTATATTACAATAAATTAAAATCATGGTGGCAACTCATATAAACACTTAAAAAGATGAAATTAGGTACTAAATTCATAAAAAACTAATAAAATATTGAAAATTTATTGGTAGAATACAACAATTTTAACAAAACTTGTAAAAACTTGGTGTGTTATAATACAATAAATAAATATCATTGTGGTAAACAATATTAAACACTTAAAATGATGAAATTAGGAAATATATTCATTAAATTTTAATTAAATATTGAAATTTATTGGGTAAAATACAACTATTTTAAGCTATCTTGTTAAACTTGGGGTATTACAATACAATAAATTAATATCATGGTGGTAAACCATATTAATAACCTTAAATAATGAAATAAGGATTAAATTCATAATAATCTAATTAAAAATTGAAAGTTATGGGGTAAAATACAACAATTTTAACAAAAGTTGTAAAAACTTGGTGTATTATAATACAATAAATAAATATCATGGTGGTAAACCATATTCATAACCTGAAATATTGAATAAAGGAAATAATTCATAATAATCTAATTAATTATTGAAATTTAAGGGGTAGAATACTTCATTTTTAATAATCCTTGTAAAAACTTGGGATATTATATTACAATAAATTAAAATCATGGTGGCAAATCATATTAAACACTTAAAATGATGAAATTAGGAAATATATTCATTAAATTTTAATTAAATATTGAAATTTATAGGGTAAAATACAACTATTTTAAGCTATCTTGTAAAAACTTGGGGTATTACAATACAATAAATTAATATCATGGTGGTAAACCATATAAATAACCTTAAATAATGAAATAAGGATTAAATTCATAATAATCTAATTAAATATTGAAAGTTATGGGGTAAAATACAACAATTTTAACAAAGCTTGTAAAAACTTGGTGTATTATAATACAATAAATAAATATCATGGTGGTAAACCATATTAATAACCTGAAATATTGAATAAAGGAAATAATTCATAATAATCTAATTAATTATTGAAATTAAAGGGGTAGAATACTTCATTTTTAATAATTCTTGTAAAAACTTGGGATATTATATTACAATAAATTAAAATCATGGTGGCAAATCATATTAAACACTTAAAATGATGAAATTACAAACTATATTCATTAAAATTTAATTAATTATTGAAATTTAAGGGGTAGAATACTTACTTTTTAATAATTCTTGTAATAACTTGGGGTAATATAATAAATTAAATTAAAATCATGGTGCAAACCATAATAAACACATAACAGATGAAATTAGGTATTAAATTAATTAAAATCTCATATAATTTAGTAATTTTTAAAGGGTACGGTACAACATTTTTAACACATCTTGTAAAAACTTGCGATATTATATTACAATAAATTAAAATCATGGTGGCAAATCATATTAAACACTTAAAATGATGAAATTAGGAAATATATTCATTAAATTTTAATTAAATATTGAAATTTATAGGGTAAAATACAACTATTTTAAGCTATCTTGTAAAAACTTGGGGTATTACAATACAATAAATTAATATCATGGTGGTAAACCATATAAATAACCTTAAATAATGAAATAAGGATTAAATTCATAATAATCTAATTAAATATTGAAAGTTATGGGGTAAAATACAACAATTTTAACAAAGCTTGTAAAAACTTGGTGTATTATAATACAATAAATAAATATCATGGTGGTAAACCATATTAATAACCTGAAATATTGAATAAAGGAAATAATTCATAATAATCTAATTAATTATTGAAATTAAAGGGGTAGAATACTTCATTTTTAATAATTCTTGTAAAAACTTGGGATATTATATTACAATAAATTAAAATCATGGTGGCAAATCATATTAAACACTTAAAATGATGAAATTACAAACTATATTCATTAAAATTTAATTAATTATTGAAATTTAAGGGGTAGAATACTTACTTTTTAATAATTCTTGTAATAACTTGGGGTAATATAATAAATTAAATTAAAATCATGGTGCAGACCATAATAAACACATAACAGATGAAATTAGGTATTAAATTAATAAAAATCTCATATAATTTAGTAATTTTTAAAGGGTACGGTACAACATTTTTAACACATCTTGTTAAATCTTGGGATATTATATTACAATAAATTAAAATCATGGTGGCAAATCATATTAAACACTTAAAATGATGAAATTAGGAAATATATTCATTAAATTTTAATTAAATATTGAAATTTATTGGGTAAAATACAACTATTATAAGCTATCTTATAAAAACTTGGGGTATTACAATACAATAAATTAAAATCATGGTGGCAACTCATATAAACACTTAAAAAGATGAAATTAGGTACTAAATTCATAAAAAACTAATAAAATATTGAAAATTTATTGGTAGAATACAACAATTTTAACAAAACTTGTAAAAACTTGGTGTGTTATAATACAATAAATAAATATCATTGTGGTAAACAATATTAAACACTTAAAATGATGAAATTAGGAAATATATTCATTAAATTTTAATTAAATATTCAAATTTATTGGGTAAAATACAACTATTTTAAGCTATCTTGTTAAACTTGGGGTATTACAATACAATAAATTAATATCATGGTGGTAAACCATATTAATAACCTTAAATAATGAAATAAGGATTAAATTCATAATAATCTAATTAAAAATTGAAAGTTATGGGGTAAAATACAACAATTTTAACAAAAGTTGTAAAAACTTGGTGTATTATAATACAATAAATAAATATCATGGTGGTAAACCATATTCATAACCTGAAATATTGAATAAAGGAAATAATTCATAATAATCTAATTAATTATTGAAATTTAAGGGGTAGAATACTTCATTTTTAATAATCCTTGTAAAAACTTGGGATATTATATTACAATAAATTAAAATCATGGTGGCAAATCATATTAAACACTTAAAATGATGAAATTAGGAAATATATTCATTAAATTTTAATTAAATATTGAAATTTATAGGGTAAAATACAACTATTTTAAGCTATCTTGTAAAAACTTGGGGTATTACAATACAATAAATTAATATCATGGTGGTAAACCATATAAATAACCTTAAATAATGAAATAAGGATTAAATTCATAATAATCTAATTAAATATTGAAAGTTATGGGGTAAAATACAACAATTTTAACAAAGCTTGTAAAAACTTGGTGTATTATAATACAATAAATAAATATCATGGTGGTAAACCATATTAATAACCTGAAATATTGAATAAAGGAAATAATTCATAATAATCTAATTAATTATTGAAATTAAAGGGGTAGAATACTTCATTTTTAATAATTCTTGTAAAAACTTGGGATATTATATTACAATAAATTAAAATCATGGTGGCAAATCATATTAAACACTTAAAATGATGAAATTACAAACTATATTCATTAAAATTTAATTAATTATTGAAATTTAAGGGGTAGAATACTTACTTTTTAATAATTATTGTAATAACTTGGGGTAATATAATAAATTAAATTAAAATCATGGTGCAAACCATAATAAACACATAACAGATGAAATTAGGTATTAAATTAATTAAAATCTCATATAATTTAGTAATTTTTAAAGGGTACGGTACAACATTTTTAACACATCTTGTAAAAACTTGCGATATTATATTACAATAAATTAAAATCATGGTGGCAAATCATATTAAACACTTAAAATGATGAAATTAGGAAATATATTCATTAAATTTTAATTAAATATTGAAATTTATTGGGTAAAATACAACTATTATAAGCTATCTTGTAAAAACTGTGGGTATTACAATACAATAAATTATTATCATAGTAGTAAACCATATTAATAACCTTAAATATTGAATAAAGGAAATAATTCATAATAATCTAATTAATTATTGAAATTTAAGGGGTAGAATACTTCATTTTTAATAATTCTTGTAAAAACTTGGGATATTATATTACAATAAATTAAAATCATGGTGGCAACTCATATAAACACTTAAAAAGATGAAATTAGGTATTAAATTCATAAAAAACTAATAAAATATTGAAAATTAATTGGTAGAATACAACAATTTTAACAAAACTTGTAAAAACTAGGTGTGTTATAATACAATAAATAAATATCATTGTGGTAAACAATATTAAACACTTAAAATGATGAAATTAGGAAATATATTCATTAAATTTTAATTAAATATTCAAATTTATTGGGTAAAATACAACTATTTTAAGCTATCTTGTAAAAACTTGGGGTATTACAATACAATAAATTAATATCATGGTGGTAAACCATATTAATAACATTAAATAATGAAATAAGGATTAAATTCATAATAATCTAATTAAAAATTGAAAGTTATGGGGTAAAATACAACAATTTTAACAAAAGTTGTAAAAACTTGGTGTATTATAATACAATAAATAAATATCATGGTGGTAAACCATATTCATAACCTGAAATATTGAATAAAGGAAATAATTCATAATAATCTAATTAATTATTGAAATTTAAGGGGTAGAATACTTCATTTTTAATAATCCTTGTAAAAACTTGGGATATTATATTACAATAAATTAAAATCATGGTGGCAAATCATATTAAACACTTAAAATGATGAAATTAGGAAATATATTCATTAAATTTTAATTAAATATTGAAATTTATAGGGTAAAATACAACTATTTTAAGCTATCTTGTAAAAACTTGGGGTATTACAATACAATAAATTAATATCATGGTGGTAAACCATATAAATAACCTTAAATAATGAAATAAGGATTAAATTCATAATAATCTAATTAAATATTGAAAGTTATGGGGTAAAATACAACAATTTTAACAAAGCTTGTAAAAACTTGGTGTATTATAATACAATAAATAAATATCATGGTGGTAAACCATATTAATAACCTGAAATATTGAATAAAGGAAATAATTCATAATAATCTAATTAATTATTGAAATTAAAGGGGTAGAATACTTCATTTTTAATAATTCTTGTAAAAACTTGGGATATTATATTACAATAAATTAAAATCATGGTGGCAAATCATATTAAACACTTAAAATGATGAAATTACAAACTATATTCATTAAAATTTAATTAATTATTGAAATTTAAGGGGTAGAATACTTACTTTTTAATAATTCTTGTAATAACTTGGGGTAATATAATAAATTAAATTAAAATCATGGTGCAAACCATAATAAACACATAACAGATGAAATTAGGTATTAAATTAATAAAAATCTCATATAATTTAGTAATTTTTAAAGGGTACGGTACAACATTTTTAACACATCTTGTAAAAACTTGGGATATTATATTACAATAAATTAAAATCATGGTGGCAAATCATATTAAACACTTAAAATGATGAAATTAGGAAATATATTCATTAAATTTTAATTAAATATTGAAATTTATTGGGTAAAATACAACTATTATAAGCTATCTTGTAAAAACTGTGGGTATTACAATACAATAAATTAATATCATGATGGTAAATCATATAAATCACTTAAAATGATGAAATTACAAACTATATTCATTAAAATTTAATTAATTATTGAAATTTAAGGGGTAGAGTACTTCATTTTTAAAAATCCTTGTAAAAACTTGGGATATTATATTACAATAAATTAAAATCATGGTGGCAAATCATATTAAACACTTAAAATGATGAAATTAGGAAATATATTCATTAAATTTTAATTAAATATTGAAATTTATTGGGTAAAATACAACTATTATAAGCTATCTTGTAAAAACTGTGGGTATTACAATACAATAAATTATTATCATGGTAGTAAACCATATTAATAACATTAAATATTGAATAAAGGAAATAATTCATAATAATCTAATTAATTATTGAAATTTAAGGGGTAGAATACTTTATTTTTAATAATTGTTGTAAAAACTTGGGATATTATATTACAATAAATTAAAATCATAGTGGCAACTCATATAAACACTTAAAAAGATGAAATTAGGTACTAAATTCATAAAAAACTAATAAAATATTGAAAATTTATTGGTAGAATACAACAATTTTAACAAAACTTGTAAAAACTTGGTGTGTTATAATACAATAAATAAATATCATTGTGGTAAACAATATTAAACACTTAAAATGATGAAATTAGGAAATATATTCATTAAATTTTAATTAAATATTCAAATTTATTGGGTAAAATACAAATATTTTAAGCTATCTTGTAAAAACTTGGGGTATTACAATACAATAAATTAATATCATGGTGGTAAACCATATTAATAACCTTTAATATTGAATAAAGGAAATAATTCATAATAATCTAATTAAATATTGAAAGTTATGGGGTAAAATACAACATTTTTAACACATCTTGTAAAAACTTGGGATATTATATTACAATAAATTAAAATCATGGTGGCAAATCATATTAAACACTTAAAATGATGAAATTAGGAAATATATTCCTTAAATTTTAATTAAATATTGAAATTTATTGGGTAAAATACAACTATTATAAGCTATCTTGTAAAAACTGTGGGTATTACAATACAATAAATTATTATCATGGTAGTAAACCATATTAATAACATTAAATATTGAATAAAGGAAATAATTCATAATAATCTAATTAATTATTGAAATTTAAGGGGTAGAATATTTCATTTTTAATAATTCTTGTAAAAACTTGGGATATTATATTACAATAAATTAAAATCATGGTGGCAAATCATATTAAACACTTAATATGATGAAATTACAAACTATATTCATTAAAATTTAATTAATTATTGAAATTTAAGGGGTAGAATACTGACTTTTTAATAATTCTTGTAATAACTTGGGGTAATATAATAAATTAAATTAAAATCATGGTGCAAACCATAATAAACACATAACAGATGAAATTAGGTATTAAATTAATAAAAATCTCATATAATTTAGTAATTTTTAAAGGGTACGGTACAACATTTTTAACACATCTTGTAAAAACTTGGGATATTATATTACAATAAATTAAAATCATGGTGGCAAATCATATTAAACACTTAAAATGATGAAATTACAAACTATATTCATTAAAATTTAATTAATTATTGAAATTTAAGGGGTAGAGTACTTCATTTTTAAAAATCCTTGTAAAAACTTGGTGTGTTATAATACAATAAATAAATATCATTGTGGTAAACAATATTAAACACTTAAAATGATGAAATTAGGAAATATATTCATTAAATTTTAATTAAATATTCAAATTTATTGGGTAAAATACAACTATTTTAAGCTATCTTGTAAAAACTTGGGGTATTACAATACAATAAATTAATATCATGGTGGTAAACCATATTAATAACCTTAAATAATGAAATAAGGATTAAATTCATAATAATCTAATTAAAAATTGAAAGTTATGGGGTAAAATACAACAATTTTAACAAAAGTTGTAAAAACTTGGTGTATTATAATACAATAAATAAATATCATGGTGGTAAACCATATTCATAACCTGAAATATTGAATAAAGGAAATAATTCATAATAATCTAATTAATTATTGAAATTTAAGGGGTAGAATACTTCATTTTTAATAATCCTTGTAAAAACTTGGGATATTATATTACAATAAATTAAAATGATGGTGGCAAATCATATTAAACACTTAAAATGATGAAATTAGGAAATATATTCATTAAATTTTAAATAATATTGAAATTTATAGGGTAAAATACAACTATTTTAAGCTATCTTGTAAAAACTTGGGGTATTACAATACAATAAATTAATATCATGGTGGTAAACCATATAAATAACCTTAAATAATGAAATAAGGATTAAATTCATAATAATCTAATTAAATATTGAAAGTTATGGGGTAAAATACAACAATTTTAACAAAGCTTGTAAAAACTTGGTGTATTATAATACAATAAATAAATATCATGGTGGTAAACCATATTAATAACCTGAAATATTGAATAAAGGAAATAATTCATAATAATCTAATTAATTATTGAAATTAAAGGGGTAGAATACTTCATTTTTAATAATTCTTGTAAAAACTTGGGATATTATATTACAATAAATTAAAATCATGGTGGCAAATCATATTAAACACTTAAAATGATGAAATTACAAACTATATTCATTAACATTTAATTAATTATTGAAATTTAAGGGGTAGAATACTTACTTTTTAATAATTCTTGTAATAACTTGGGGTAATATAATAAATTAAATTAAAATCATGGTGCAAACCATAATAAACACATAACAGATGAAATTAGGTATTAAATTAATTAAAATCTCATATAATTTAGTAATTTTTAAAGGGTACGGTACAACATTTTTAACACATCTTGTAAAAACTTGGGATATTATATTACAATAAATTAAAATCATGGTGGCAAATCATATTAAACACTTAAAATGATGAAATTAGGAAATATATTCATTAAATTTTAATTAAATATTGAAATTTATTGGGTAAAATACAACTATTATAAGCTATCTTGTAAAAACTGTGGGTATTACTATACAATAAATTATTATCATGGTAGTAAACCATATTAATAACCTTAAATATTGAATAAAAGAAATAATTCATAATAATCTAATTAATTATTGAAATTTAAGGGGTAGGATACTTCATTTTTAATAATTCTTGTAAAAACTTGGGATATTATATTACAATAAATTAAAATCATGGTGGCAACCATAATAAACACATAACAGATGAAATTAGGTATTAAATTAATAAAAATCTCTTATAATTTAGTAATTTTTAAAGGGTACGGTACAACATTTTTAACACATCTTGTAAAAACATGGGGTATTACAATACAATAAATTAATATCATGGTGGCAAGTCATATAAACACTTAAAAAGATGAAATTAGGTACTAAATTCATAAAAAACTAATAAAATACTAAAAATTAAGTGGTAGAATACAACAATTTTAACAAAACTTGTAAAAACTTGGTGTGTTATAAAACAATAAATAAATATCATGGTGGTAAACCATATAAATAACCTGAAATATTGAATAAAGGAAATAATTCATAATAATCTAATTAAATATTGAAAGTTATGGGGTAAAATACAACATTTTTAACACATCTTGTAAAAACTTGGGATATTATATTACAATAAATTAAAATCATGGTGGCAAATCATATTAAACACTTAAAATGATGAAATTAGGAAATATATTCCTTAAATTTTAATTAAATATTGAAATTTATTGGGTAAAATACAACTATTATAAGCTATCTTGTAAAAACTGTGGGTATTACAATACAATAAATTATTATCATGGTAGTAAACCATATTAATAACATTAAATATTGAATAAAGGAAATAATTCATAATAATCTAATTAATTATTGAAATTTAAGGGGTAGAATACTTTATTTTTAATAATTCTTGTAAAAACTTGGGATATTATATTACAATAAATTAAAATCATGGTGGCAACTCATATAAACACTTAAAAAGATGAAATTAGGTACTAAATTCATAAAAAACTAATAAAATATTGAAAATTTATTGGTAGAATACAACAATTTTAACAAAACTTGTAAAAACTTGGTGTGTTATAATACAATAAATAAATATCATTGTGGTAAACAATATTAAACACTTAAAATGATGAAATTAGGAAATATATTCATTAAATTTTAATTAAATATTCAAATTTATTGGGTAAAATACAACTATTTTAAGCTATCTTGTAAAAACTTGGGGTATTACAATACAATAAATTAATATCATGGTGGTAAACCATATTAATAACCTTAAATAATGAAATAAGGATTAAATTCATAATAATCTAATTAAATATTGAAAGTTATGGGGTAAAATACAACAATTTTAACAAAAGTTGTAAAAACTTGGTGTATTATAATACAATAAATAAATATCATGGTGGTAAACCATATTCATAACCTGAAATATTGAATAAAGGAAATAATTCATAATAATCTAATTAATTATTGAAATTTAAGGGGTAGAATATTTCATTTTTAATAATTCTTGTAAAAACTTGGGATATTATATTACAATAAATTAAAATCATGGTGGCAAATCATATTAAACACTTAATATGATGAAATTACAAACTATATTCATTAAAATTTAATTAATTATTGAAATTTAAGGGGTAGAATACTGGCTTTTTAATAATTCTTGTAATAACTTGGGGTAATATAATAAATTAAATTAAAATCATGGTGCAAACCATAATAAACACATAACAGATGAAATTAGGTATTAAATTAATAAAAATCTCATATAATTTAGTAATTTTTAAAGGGTACGGTACAACATTTTTAACACATCTTGTTAAATCTTGGGATATTATATTACAATAAATTAAAATCATGGTGGCAAATCATATTAAACACTTAAAATGATGAAATTAGGAAATATATTCATTAAATTTTAATTAAATATTGAAATTTATTGGGTAAAATACAACTATTATAAGCTATCTTGTAAAAACTTGGGGTATTACAATACAATAAATTAATATCATGATGGTAAATCATATAAATCACTTAAAATGATGAAATTACAAACTATATTCATTAAAATTTAATTAATTATTGAAATTTAAGGGGTAGAGTACTTCATTTTTAAAAATCCTTGTAAAAACTTGGGATATTATATTACAATAAATTAAAATCATGGTGGCAAATCATATTAAACACTTAAAATGATGAAATTAGGAAATATATTCATTAAATTTTAATTAAATATTCAAATTTATTGGGTAAAATACAACTATTTTAAGCTATCTTGTTAAACTTGGGGTATTACAATACAATAAATTAATATCATGGTGGTAAACCATATTAATAACCTTAAATAATGAAATAAGGATTAAATTCATAATAATCTAATTAAAAATTGAAAGTTATGGGGTAAAATACAACAATTTTAACAAAAGTTGTAAAAACTTGGTGTATTATAATACAATAAATAAATATCATGGTGGTAAACCATATTCATAACCTGAAATATTGAATAAAGGAAATAATTCATAATAATCTAATTAATTATTGAAATTTAAGGGGTAGAATACTTCATTTTTAATAATCCTTGTAAAAACTTGGGATATTATATTACAATAAATTAAAATCATGGTGGCAAATCATATTAAACACTTAAAATGATGAAATTAGGAAATATATTCATTAAATTTTAATTAAATATTGAAATTTATAGGGTAAAATACAACTATTTTAAGCTATCTTGTAAAAACTTGGGGTATTACAATACAATAAATTAATATCATGGTGGTAAACCATATAAATAACCTTAAATAATGAAATAAGGATTAAATTCATAATAATCTAATTAAATATTGAAAGTTATGGGGTAAAATACAACAATTTTAACAAAGCTTGTAAAAACTTGGTGTATTATAATACAATAAATAAATATCATGGTGGTAAACCATATTAATAACCTGAAATATTGAATAAAGGAAATAATTCATAATAATCTAATTAATTATTGAAATTAAAGGGGTAGAATACTTCATTTTTAATAATTCTTGTAAAAACTTGGGATATTATATTACAATAAATTAAAATCATGGTGGCAAATCATATTAAACACTTAAAATGATGAAATTACAAACTATATTCATTAAAATTTAATTAATTATTGAAATTTAAGGGGTAGAATACTTACTTTTTAATAATTCTTGTAATAACTTGGGGTAATATAATAAATTAAATTAAAATCATGGTGCAAACCATAATAAACACATAACAGATGAAATTAGGTATTAAATTAATTAAAATCTCATATAATTTAGTAATTTTTAAAGGGTACGGTACAACATTTTTAACACATCTTGTAAAAACTTGCGATATTATATTACAATAAATTAAAATCATGGTGGCAAATCATATTAAACACTTAAAATGATGAAATTAGGAAATATATTCATTAAATTTTAATTAAATATTGAAATTTATTGGGTAAAATACAACTATTATAAGCTATCTTGTAAAAACTGTGGGTATTACAATACAATAAATTATTATCATGGTAGTAAACCATATTAATAACCTTAAATATTGAATAAAGGAAATAATTCATAATAATCTAATTAATTATTGAAATTTAAGGGGTAGAATACTTCATTTTTAATAATTCTTGTAAAAACTTGGGATATTATATTACAATAAATTAAAATCATGGTGGCAACTCATATAAACACTTAAAAAGATGAAATTAGGTATTAAATTCATAAAAAACTAATAAAATATTGAAAATTAATTGGTAGAATACAACAATTTTAACAAAACTTGTAAAAACTAGGTGTGTTATAATACAATAAATAAATATCATTGTGGTAAACAATATTAAACACTTAAAATGATGAAATTAGGAAATATATTCATTAAATTTTAATTAAATATTCAAATTTATTGGGTAAAATACAACTATTTTAAGCTATCTTGTAAAAACTTGGGGTATTACAATACAATAAATTAATATCATGGTGGTAAACCATATTAATAACATTAAATAATGAAATAAGGATTAAATTCATAATAATCTAATTAAATATTGAAAGTTATGGGGTAAAATACAACAATTTTAACAAAAGTTGTAAAAACTTGGTGTATTATAATACAATAAATAAATATCATGGTGGTAAACCATATTCATAACCTGAAATATTGAATAAAGGAAATAATTCATAATAATCTAATTAATTATTGAAATTTAAGGGGTAGAATATTTCATTTTTAATAATTCTTGTAAAAACTTGGGATATTATATTACAATAAATTAAAATCATGGTGGCAAAACATATTAAACACTTAATATGATGAAATTACAAACTATATTCATTAAAATTTAATTAATTATTGAAATTTAAGGGGTAGAATACTGACTTTTTAATAATTCTTGTAATAACTTGGGGTAATATAATAAATTAAATTAAAATCATGGTGCAAACCATAATAAACACATAACAGATGAAATTAGGTATTAAATTAATAAAAATCTCATATAATTTAGTAATTTTTAAAGGGTACGGTACAACATTTTTAACACATCTTGTAAAAACTTGGGATATTATATTACAATAAATTAAAATCATGGTGGCAAATCATATTAAACACTTAAAATGATGAAATTAGGAAATATATTCATTAAATTTTAATTAAATATTGAAATTTATTGGGTAAAATACAACTATTATAAGCTATCTTGTAAAAACTGTGGGTATTACAATACAATAAATTAATATCATGATGGTAAATCATATAAATCACTTAAAATGATGAAATTACAAACTATATTCATTAAAATTTAATTAATTATTGAAATTTAAGGGGTAGAGTACTTCATTTTTAAAAATCCTTGTAAAAACTTGGGATATTATATTACAATAAATTAAAATCATGGTGGCAAATCATATTAAACACTTAAAATGATGAAATTAGGAAATATATTCATTAAATTTTAATTAAATATTGAAATTTATTGGGTAAAATACAACTATTTTAAGCTATCTTGTTAAACTTGGGGTATTACAATACAATAAATTAATATCATGGTGGTAAACCATATTAATAACCTTAAATAATGAAATAAGGATTAAATTCATAATAATCTAATTAAAAATTGAAAGTTATGGGGTAAAATACAACAATTTTAACAAAAGTTGTAAAAACTTGGTGTATTATAATACAATAAATAAATATCATGGTGGTAAACCATATTAATAACCTGAAATATTGAATAAAGGAAATAATTCATAATAATCTAATTAATTATTGAAATTTAAGGGGTAGAATACTTCATTTTTAATAATCCTTGTAAAAACTTGGGATATTATATTACAATAAATTAAAATCATGGTGGCAAATCATATTAAACACTTAAAATGATGAAATTAGGAAATATATTCATTAAATTTTAATTAAATATTGAAATTTATTGGGTAAAATACAACTATTATAAGCTATCTTGTAAAAACTGTGGGTATTACAATACAATAAATTATTATCATGGTAGTAAACCATATTAATAACCTTAAATATTGAATAAAGGAAATAATTCATAATAATCTAATTAATTATTGAAATTTAAGGGGTAGAATACTTCATTTTTAATAATTCTTGTAAAAACTTGGGATATTATATTACAATAAATTAAAATCATGGTGGCAACTCATATAAACACTTAAAAAGATGAAATTAGGTATTAAATTCATAAAAAACTAATAAAATATTGAAAATTAATTGGTAGAATACAACAATTTTAACAAAACTTGTAAAAACTAGGTGTGTTATAATACAATAAATAAATATCATTGTGGTAAACAATATTAAACACTTAAAATGATGAAATTAGGAAATATATTCATTAAATTTTAATTAAATATTCAAATTTATTGGGTAAAATACAACTATTTTAAGCTATCTTGTAAAAACTTGGGGTATTACAATACAATAAATTAATATCATGGTGGTAAACCATATTAATAACATTAAATAATGAAATAAGGATTAAATTCATAATAATCTAATTAAATATTGAAAGTTATGGGGTAAAATACAACAATTTTAACAAAAGTTGTAAAAACTTGGTGTATTATAATACAATAAATAAATATCATGGTGGTAAACCATATTCATAACCTGAAATATTGAATAAAGGAAATAATTCATAATAATCTAATTAATTATTGAAATTTAAGGGGTAGAATATTTCATTTTTAATAATTCTTGTAAAAACTTGGGATATTATATTACAATAAATTAAAATCATGGTGGCAAATCATATTAAACACTTAAAATGATGAAATTACAAACTATATTCATTAAAATTTAATTAATTATTGAAATTTAAGGGGTAGAATACTGACTTTTTAATAATTCTTGTAATAACTTGGGGTAATATAATAAATTAAATTAAAATCATGGTGCAAACCATAATAAACACATAACAGATGAAATTAGGTATTAAATTAATAAAAATCTCATATAATTTAGTAATTTTTAAAGGGTACGGTACAACATTTCTAACACATCTTGTAAAAACTTGGGATATTATATTATAATAAATTAAAATCATGGTGGCAAATCATATTAAACACTTAAAATGATGAAATTAGTAAATATATTCATTAAATTTTAATTAAATATTGAAATTTATTGGGTAAAATACAACTATTATAAGCTATCTTGTAAAAACTTGGGGTATTACAATACAATAAATTAATAACATGATGGTAAATCATATAAATCACTTAAAATGATGAAATTACAAACTATATTCATTAAAATTTAATTAATTATTGAAATTTAAGGGGTAGAATACTTACTTTTTAATAATTCTTGTAATAACTTGGGGTAATATAATAAATTAAATTAAAATCATGGTGCAAACCATAATAAACACATAACAGATGAAATTAGGTATTAAATTAATAAAAATCTCATATAATTTAGTAATTTTTAAAGGGTACGGTACAACATTTTTAACACATCTTGTAAAAACATGGGGTATTACAATACAATAAATTAATATCATGGTGGCAAGTCATATAAACACTTAAAAAGATGAAATTGGGTACTAAATTCATAAAAAACTAATAAAATACTAAAAATTAAGTGGTAGAATACAACAATTTTAACAAAACTTGTAAAAACTTTGTGTGTTATAAAACAAATAATATATATCATGGTGGTAAACCATATAAATAACCTGAAATATTGAATAAAGGAAATAATTCATAATAATCTAATTAATTATTGAAATTTAAGGGGTAGAATACTTCATTTTTAATAATTCTTGTAAAAACTTGGGATATTATATTACAATAAATTAAAATCATGGTGGCAAATCATATTAAACACATAAAAAGATGAAATTAGGTACTAAATTCATAAAAAACTAATAAAATATTGAAAATTAATTGGTAGAATACAACAATTTTAACAAAGCTTGTAAAAACTTAGTGTGTTATAATACAATAAATAAATATCATGGTGGTAAACCATATTATTAAACTTAAATATTGAATAAAGGAAATAATTCATAATAATCTAATTAATTATTGAAATTTAAGGGGTAGAATACTTCATTTTTAATAATTCTTGTAAAAACTTGGGATATTATATTACAATAAATTAAAATCATGGTGGCAAATCATATTAAACACTTAAAATGATGAAATTACAAACTATATTCATTAAAATTTAATTAATTATTGAAATTTAAGGGGTAGAATACTTACTTTTTAATAATTCTTGTAATAACTTGGGGTAATATAATAAATTAAATTAAAATCATGGTGGCAACTCATATAAACACTTAAAAAGATGAAATTAGGTACTAAATTCATAAAAAACTAATAAAATATTGAAAATTAATTGGTAGAATACAACAATTTTAACAAAGCTTGTAAAAACTTAGTGTGTTATAATACAATAAATAAATATCATGGTGGTAAACCATATTATTAAACTTAAATATTGAATAAAGGAAATAATTCATAATAATCTAATTAATTATTGAAATTTAAGGGGTAGAATACTTCATTTTTAATAATTCTTGTAAAAACTTGGGATATTATATTACAATAAATTAAAATCATGGTGGCAAATCATATTAAACACTTAAATTGATGAAATTACAAACTATATTCATTAAAATTTAATTAATTATTGAAATTTAAGGGGTAGAATACTTACTTTTTAATAATTCTTGTAATAACTTGGGGTAATATAATAAATTAAATTAAAATCATGGTGGCAACTCATATAAACACTTAAAAAGATGAAATTAGGTACTAAATTCATAAAAAACTAATAAAATATTGAAAATTAATTGGTAGAATACAACAATTTTAACAAAACTTGTAAAAACTTGGTGTGTTATAATACAATAAATAAATATCATTGTGGTAAACAATATTAAACACTTAAAATGATGAAATTAGGAAATATATTCATTAAATTTTAATTAAATATTCAAATTTATTGGGTAAAATACAACTATTTTAAGCTATCTTGTTAAAACTTGGGGTATTACAATACAATAAATTAATATCATGGTGGTAAACCATATTAATAACCTTAAATAATGAAATAAGGATTAAATTCATAATAATCTAATTAAATATTGAAAGTTATGGAGTAAAATAAAACAATTTTAACAAAACTTGTAAAAACTTGGGATATTATATTAAAATAAATTAAAATCATTGTGGCAAATCATATTAAACACTTAAAATGATGAAATTACAAACTATATTCATTAAAATTTAATTAATTATTGAAATTTAAGGGGTACAATACTTACTTTTTCATAATTCTTGTTATAAATTGGGGTAATATAATAAATTAAATTAAAATCATGGTGCAAACCATAATAAACACATAACAGATGAAATTAGGTATTAAATTAATAAAAATCTCATATAATTTAGTAATTTTTAAAGGGTACGGTACAACATTTTTAACACATCTTGTAAAAACATGGGGTATTACAATACAATAAATTAATATCATGGTGGCAAGTCATATAAACACTTAAAAAGATGAAATAAGGTACTAAATTCATAAAAAACTAATAAAATACTAAAAATTAAGTGGTAGAATACAACAATTTTAACAAAACTTGTAAAAACTTTGTGTGTTATAAAACAATAAATAAATATCATGGTGGTAAACCATATAAATAACCTGAAATATTGAATAAAGGAAATAATTCATAATAATCTAATTAATTATTGAAATTTAAGGGGTAGAATACTTCATTTTTAATAATTCTTGTAAAAACTTGGAATATTATATTACAATAAATTAAAATCATGGTGGCAAATCATATTAAACACATAAAAAGATGAAATTAGGTACTAAATTCATAAAAAACTAATAAAATATTGAAAATTAATTGGTAGAATACAACAATTTTAACAAAGCTTGTAAAAACTTGGTGTGTTATAATACAATAAATAAATATCATGGTGGTAAACCATATTATTAACCTTAAATATTGAATAAAGGAAATGATTCATAATAATCTAATTAATTATTGAAATTTAAGGGGTAGAATACTTCATTTTTAATAATTCTTGTAAAAACTTGGGATATTATATTACAATAAATTAAAATCATGGTGGCAAATCATATTAAACACTTAAAATGATGAAATTACAAACTATATTCATTAAAATTTAATTAATTATTGAAATTTAAGGGGTAGAATACTTACTTTTTAATAATTCTTGTAATAACTTGGGGTAATATAATAAATTAAATTAAAATCATGGTGCAAACCATAATAAACACATAACAGATGAAATTAGGTATTAAATTAATTAAAATCTCATATAATTTAGTAATTTTTAAAGGGTACGGTACAACATTTTTAACACATCTTGTAAGAACTTGGGATATTATATTACAATAAATTAAAATCATGGTGGCAAATCATATTAAACACTTAAAATGATGAAATTAGGAAATATATTCATTAAATTTTAATTAAATATTGAAATTTATTGGGTAAAATACAACTATTATAAGCTATCTTGTAAAAACTGTGGGTATTACAATACAATAAATTATTATCATGGTAGTAAACCATATTAATAACCTTAAATATTGAATAAAGGAAATAATTCATAATAATCTAATTAATTATTGAAATTTAAGGGGTAGAATACTTCATTTTTAATAATTCTTGTAAAAACTTGGGATATTATATTACAATAAATTAAAATCATGGTGGCAACTCATATAAACACTTAAAAAGATGAAATTAGGTATTAAATTCATAAAAAACTAATAAAATATTGAAAATTAATTGGTAGAATACAACAATTTTAACAAAACTTGTAAAAACTAGGTGTGTTATAATACAATAAATAAATATCATTGTGGTAAACAATATTAAACACTTAAAATGATGAAATTAGGAAATATATTCATTAAATTTTAATTAAATATTCAAATTTATTGGGTAAAATACAACTATTTTAAGCTATCTTGTAAAAACTTGGGGTATTACAATACAATAAATTAATATCATGGTGGTAAACCATATTAATAACATTAAATAATGAAATAAGGATTAAATTCATAATAATCTAATTAAATATTGAAAGTTATGGGGTAAAATACAACAATTTTAACAAAAGTTGTAAAAACTTGGTGTATTATAATACAATAAATAAATATCATGGTGGTAAACCATATTCATAACCTGAAATATTGAATAAAGGAAATAATTCATAATAATCTAATTAATTATTGAAATTTAAGGGGTAGAATATTTCATTTTTAATAATTCTTGTAAAAACTTGGGATATTATATTACAATAAATTAAAATCATGGTGGCAAATCATATTAAACACTTAAAATGATGAAATTACAAACTATATTCATTAAAATTTAATTAATTATTGAAATTTAAGGGGTAGAATACTGACTTTTTAATAATTCTTGTAATAACTTGGGGTAATATAATAAATTAAATTAAAATCATGGTGCAAACCATAATAAACACATAACAGATGAAATTAGGTATTAAATTAATAAAAATCTCATATAATTTAGTAATTTTTAAAGGGTACGGTACAACATTTCTAACACATCTTGTAAAAACTTGGGATATTATATTACAATAAATTAAAATCATGGTGGCAAATCATATTAAACACTTAAAATGATGAAATTAGGAAATATATTCATTAAATTTTAATTAAATATTGAAATTTATTGGGTAAAATACAACTATTATAAGCTATCTTGTAAAAACTTGGGGTATTACAATACAATAAATTAATAACATGATGGTAAATCATATAAATCACTTAAAATGATGAAATTACAAACTATATTCATTAAAATTTAATTAATTATTGAAATTTAAGGGGTAGAATACTTACTTTTTAATAATTCTTGTAATAACTTGGGGTAATATAATAAATTAAATTAAAATCATGGTGCAAACCATAATAAACACATAACAGATGAAATTAGGTATTAAATTAATAAAAATCTCATATAATTTAGTAATTTTTAAAGGGTACGGTACAACATTTTTAACACATCTTGTAAAAACATGGGGTATTACAATACAATAAATTAATATCATGGTGGCAAGTCATATAAACACTTAAAAAGATGAAATTGGGTACTAAATTCATAAAAAACTAATAAAATACTAAAAATTAAGTGGTAGAATACAACAATTTTAACAAAACTTGTAAATACTTTGTGTGTTATAAAACAAATAATATATATCATGGTGGTAAACCATATAAATAACCTGAAATATTGAATAAAGGAAATAATTCATAATAATCTAATTAATTATTGAAATTTAAGGGGTAGAATACTTCATTTTTAATAATTCTTGTAAAAACTTGGGATATTATATTACAATAAATTAAAATCATGGTGGCAAATCATATTAAACACATAAAAAGATGAAATTAGGTACTAAATTCATAAAAAACTAATAAAATATTGAAAATTAATTGGTAGAATACAACAATTTTAACAAAGCTTGTAAAAACTTAGTGTGTTATAATACAATAAATAAATATCATGGTGGTAAACCATATTATTAAACTTAAATATTGAATAAAGGAAATAATTCATAATAATCTAATTAATTATTGAAATTTAAGGGGTAGAATACTTCATTTTTAATAATTCTTGTAAAAACTTGGGATATTATATTACAATAAATTAAAATCATGGTGGCAAATCATATTAAACACTTAAAATGATGAAATTACAAACTATATTCATTAAAATTTAATTAATTATTGAAATTTAAGGGGTAGAATACTTACTTTTTAATAATTCTTGTAATAACTTGGGGTAATATAATAAATTAAATTAAAATCATGGTGGCAACTCATATAAACACTTAAAAAGATGAAATTAGGTACTAAATTCATAAAAAACTAATAAAATATTGAAAATTAATTGGTAGAATACAACAATTTTAACAAAGCTTGTAAAAACTTAGTGTGTTATAATACAATAAATAAATATCATGGTGGTAAACCATATTATTAAACTTAAATATTGAATAAAGGAAATAATTCATAATAATCTAATTAATTATTGAAATTTAAGGGGTAGAATACTTCATTTTTAATAATTCTTGTAAAAACTTGGGATATTATATTACAATAAATTAAAATCATGGTGGCAAATCATATTAAACACTTAAATTGATGAAATTACAAACTATATTCATTAAAATTTAATTAATTATTGAAATTTAAGGGGTAGAATACTTACTTTTTAATAATTCTTGTAATAACTTGGGGTAATATAATAAATTAAATTAAAATCATGGTGGCAACTCATATAAACACTTAAAAAGATGAAATTAGGTACTAAATTCATAAAAAACTAATAAAATATTGAAAATTAATTGGTAGAATACAACAATTTTAACAAAACTTGTAAAAACTTGGTGTGTTATAATACAATAAATAAATATCATTGTGGTAAACAATATTAAACACTTAAAATGATGAAATTAGGAAATATATTCATTAAATTTTAATTAAATATTCAAATTTATTGGGTAAAATACAACTATTTTAAGCTATCTTGTTAAAACTTGGGGTATTACAATACAATAAATTAATATCATGGTGGTAAACCATATTAATAACCTTAAATAATGAAATAAGGATTAAATTCATAATAATCTAATTAAATATTGAAAGTTATGGAGTAAAATAAAACAATTTTAACAAAACTTGTAAAAACTTGGGATATTATATTAAAATAAATTAAAATCATTGTGGCAAATCATATTAAACACTTAAAATGATGAAATTACAAACTATATTCATTAAAATTTAATTAATTATTGAAATTTAAGGGGTACAATACTTACTTTTTCATAATTCTTGTTATAAATTGGGGTAATATAATAAATTAAATTAAAATCATGGTGCAAACCATAATAAACACATAACAGATGAAATTAGGTATTAAATTAATAAAAATCTCATATAATTTAGTAATTTTTAAAGGGTACGGTACAACATTTTTAACACATCTTGTAAAAACATGGGGTATTACAATACAATAAATTAATATCATGGTGGCAAGTCATATAAACACTTAAAAAGATGAAATAAGGTACTAAATTCATAAAAAACTAATAAAATACTAAAAATTAAGTGGTAGAATACAACAATTTTAACAAAACTTGTAAAAACTTTGTGTGTTATAAAACAATAAATAAATATCATGGTGGTAAACCATATAAATAACCTGAAATATTGAATAAAGGAAATAATTCATAATAATCTAATTAATTATTGAAATTTAAGGGGTAGAATACTTCATTTTTAATAATTCTTGTAAAAACTTGGAATATTATATTACAATAAATTAAAATCATGGTGGCAAATCATATTAAACACATAAAAAGATGAAATTAGGTACTAAATTCATAAAAAACTAATAAAATATTGAAAATTAATTGGTAGAATACAACAATTTTAACAAAGCTTGTAAAAACTTGGTGTGTTATAATACAATAAATAAATATCATGGTGGTAAACCATATTATTAACCTTAAATATTGAATAAAGGAAATGATTCATAATAATCTAATTAATTATTGAAATTTAAGGGGTAGAATACTTCATTTTTAATAATTCTTGTAAAAACTTGGGATATTATATTACAATAAATTAAAATCATGGTGGCAAATCATATTAAACACTTAAAATGATGAAATTACAAACTATATTCATTAAAATTTAATTAATTATTGAAATTTAAGGGGTAGAATACTTACTTTTTAATAATTCTTGTAATAACTTGGGGTAATATAATAAATTAAATTAAAATCATGGTGCAAACCATAATAAACACATAACAGATGAAATTAGGTATTAAATTAATTAAAATCTCATATAATTTAGTAATTTTTAAAGGGTACGGTACAACATTTTTAACACATCTTGTAAGAACTTGGGATATTATATTACAATAAATTAAAATCATGGTGGCAAATCATATTAAACACTTAAAATGATGAAATTAGGAAATATATTCATTAAATTTTAATTAA
Source organism: Rhopalosiphum nymphaeae (assembly GCA_036289425.1). Taxonomy (NCBI): domain Eukaryota; kingdom Metazoa; phylum Arthropoda; class Insecta; order Hemiptera; family Aphididae; genus Rhopalosiphum; species Rhopalosiphum nymphaeae. The sequence continues at coordinate 12,289,663 of JAZAQC010000019.1, read as the reverse complement.
ATATTGAAATTTATTGGGTAAAATACAACTATTATAAGCTATCTTGTAAAAACTGTGGGTATTACAATACAATAAATTATTATCATGGTAGTAAACCATATTAATAACCTTAAATATTGAATAAAGGAAATAATTCATAATAATCTAATTAATTATTGAAATTTAAGGGGTAGAATACTTCATTTTTAATAATTCTTGTAAAAACTTGGGATATTATATTACAATAAATTAAAATCATGGTGGCAACTCATATAAACACTTAAAAAGATGAAATTAGGTATTAAATTCATAAAAAACTAATAAAATATTGAAAATTAATTGGTAGAATACAACAATTTTAACAAAACTTGTAAAAACTAGGTGTGTTATAATACAATAAATAAATATCATTGTGGTAAACAATATTAAACACTTAAAATGATGAAATTAGGAAATATATTCATTAAATTTTAATTAAATATTCAAATTTATTGGGTAAAATACAACTATTTTAAGCTATCTTGTAAAAACTTGGGGTATTACAATACAATAAATTAATATCATGGTGGTAAACCATATTAATAACATTAAATAATGAAATAAGGATTAAATTCATAATAATCTAATTAAATATTGAAAGTTATGGGGTAAAATACAACAATTTTAACAAAAGTTGTAAAAACTTGGTGTATTATAATACAATAAATAAATATCATGGTGGTAAACCATATTCATAACCTGAAATATTGAATAAAGGAAATAATTCATAATAATCTAATTAATTATTGAAATTTAAGGGGTAGAATATTTCATTTTTAATAATTCTTGTAAAAACTTGGGATATTATATTACAATAAATTAAAATCATGGTGGCAAATCATATTAAACACTTAAAATGATGAAATTACAAACTATATTCATTAAAATTTAATTAATTATTGAAATTTAAGGGGTAGAATACTTACTTTTTAATAATTCTTGTAATAACTTGGGGTAATATAATAAATTAAATTAAAATCATGGTGCAAACCATAATAAACACATAACAGATGAAATTAGGTATTAAATTAATAAAAATCTCATATAATTTAGTAATTTTTAAAGGGTACGGTACAACATTTTTAACACATCTTGTAAAAACATGGGGTATTACAATACAATAAATTAATATCATGGTGGCAAGTCATATAAACACTTAAAAAGATGAAATTGGGTACTAAATTCATAAAAAACTAATAAAATACTAAAAATTAAGTGGTAGAATACAACAATTTTAACAAAACTTGTAAATACTTTGTGTGTTATAAAACAAATAATATATATCATGGTGGTAAACCATATAAATAACCTGAAATATTGAATAAAGGAAATAATTCATAATAATCTAATTAATTATTGAAATTTAAGGGGTAGAATACTTCATTTTTAATAATTCTTGTAAAAACTTGGGATATTATATTACAATAAATTAAAATCATGGTGGCAAATCATATTAAACACATAAAAAGATGAAATTAGGTACTAAATTCATAAAAAACTAATAAAATATTGAAAATTAATTGGTAGAATACAACAATTTTAACAAAGCTTGTAAAAACTTAGTGTGTTATAATACAATAAATAAATATCATGGTGGTAAACCATATTATTAAACTTAAATATTGAATAAAGGAAATAATTCATAATAATCTAATTAATTATTGAAATTTAAGGGGTAGAATACTTCATTTTTAATAATTCTTGTAAAAACTTGGGATATTATATTACAATAAATTAAAATCATGGTGGCAAATCATATTAAACACTTAAAATGATGAAATTACAAACTATATTCATTAAAATTTAATTAATTATTGAAATTTAAGGGGTAGAATACTTACTTTTTAATAATTCTTGTAATAACTTGGGGTAATATAATAAATTAAATTAAAATCATGGTGGCAACTCATATAAACACTTAAAAAGATGAAATTAGGTACTAAATTCATAAAAAACTAATAAAATATTGAAAATTAATTGGTAGAATACAACAATTTTAACAAAGCTTGTAAAAACTTAGTGTGTTATAATACAATAAATAAATATCATGGTGGTAAACCATATTATTAAACTTAAATATTGAATAAAGGAAATAATTCATAATAATCTAATTAATTATTGAAATTTAAGGGGTAGAATACTTCATTTTTAATAATTCTTGTAAAAACTTGGGATATTATATTACAATAAATTAAAATCATGGTGGCAAATCATATTAAACACTTAAAATGATGAAATTAGGAAATATATTCATTAAATTTTAATTAAATATTGAAATTTATTGGGTAAAATACAACTATTATAAGCTATCTTGTAAAAACTTGGGGTATTACAATACAATAAATTAATAACATGATGGTAAATCATATAAATCACTTAAAATGATGAAATTACAAACTATATTCATTAAAATTTAATTAATTATTGAAATTTAAGGGGTACAATACTTACTTTTTCATAATTCTTGTTATAAATTGGGGTAATATAATAAATTAAATTAAAATCATGGTGCAAACCATAATAAACACATAACAGATGAAATTAGGTATTAAATTAATAAAAATCTCATATAATTTAGTAATTTTTAAAGGGTACGGTACAACATTTTTAACACATCTTGTAAAAACATGGGGTATTACAATACAATAAATAAATATCATTGTGGTAAACAATATTAAACACTTAAAATGATGAAATTAGGAAATATATTCATTAAATTTTAATTAAATATTCAAATTTATTGGGTAAAATACAACTATTTTAAGCTATCTTGTTAAAACTTGGGGTATTACAATACAATAAATTAATATCATGGTGGTAAACCATATTAATAACCTTAAATAATGAAATAAGGATTAAATTCATAATAATCTAATTAAATATTGAAAGTTATGGAGTAAAATAAAACAATTTTAACAAAACTTGTAAAAACTTGGGATATTATATTAAAATAAATTAAAATCATTGTGGCAAATCATATTAAACACTTAAAATGATGAAATTACAAACTATATTCATTAAAATTTAATTAATTATTGAAATTTAAGGGGTACAATACTTACTTTTTCATAATTCTTGTTATAAATTGGGGTAATATAATAAATTAAATTAAAATCATGGTGCAAACCATAATAAACACATAACAGATGAAATTAGGTATTAAATTAATAAAAATCTCATATAATTTAGTAATTTTTAAAGGGTACGGTACAACATTTTTAACACATCTTGTAAAAACATGGGGTATTACAATACAATAAATTAATATCATGGTGGCAAGTCATATAAACACTTAAAAAGATGAAATAAGGTACTAAATTCATAAAAAACTAATAAAATACTAAAAATTAAGTGGTAGAATACAACAATTTTAACAAAACTTGTAAAAACTTTGTGTGTTATAAAACAATAAATAAATATCATGGTGGTAAACCATATAAATAACCTGAAATATTGAATAAAGGAAATAATTCATAATAATCTAATTAATTATTGAAATTTAAGGGGTAGAATACTTCATTTTTAATAATTCTTGTAAAAACTTGGAATATTATATTACAATAAATTAAAATCATGGTGGCAAATCATATTAAACACATAAAAAGATGAAATTAGGTACTAAATTCATAAAAAACTAATAAAATATTGAAAATTAATTGGTAGAATACAACAATTTTAACAAAGCTTGTAAAAACTTGGTGTGTTATAATACAATAAATAAATATCATGGTGGTAAACCATATTATTAACCTTAAATATTGAATAAAGGAAATGATTCATAATAATCTAATTAATTATTGAAATTTAAGGGGTAGAATACTTCATTTTTAATAATTCTTGTAAAAACTTGGGATATTATATTACAATAAATTAAAATCATGGTGGCAAATCATATTAAACACTTAAAATGATGAAATTACAAACTATATTCATTAAAATTTAATTAATTATTGAAATTTAAGGGGTAGAATACTTACTTTTTAATAATTCTTGTAATAACTTGGGGTAATATAATAAATTAAATTAAAATCATGGTGCAAACCATAATAAACACATAACAGATGAAATTAGGTATTAAATTAATTAAAATCTCATATAATTTAGTAATTTTTAAAGGGTACGGTACAACATTTTTAACACATCTTGTAAGAACTTGGGATATTATATTACAATAAATTAAAATCATGGTGGCAAATCATATTAAACACTTAAAATGATGAAATTAGGAAATATATTCATTAAATTTTAATTAAATATTGAAATTTATTGGGTAAAATACAACTATTATAAGCTATCTTGTAAAAACTGTGGGTATTACAATACAATAAATTATTATCATGGTAGTAAACCATATTAATAACCTTAAATATTGAATAAAGGAAATAATTCATAATAATCTAATTAATTATTGAAATTTAAGGGGTAGAATACTTCATTTTTAATAATTCTTGTAAAAACTTGGGATATTATATTACAATAAATTAAAATCATGGTGGCAAATCATATTAAACACATAAAAAGATGAAATTAGGTACTAAATTCATAAAAAACTAATAAAATATTGAAAATTAATTGGTAGAATACAACAATTTTAACAAAGCTTGTAAAAACTTAGTGTGTTATAATACAATAAATAAATATCATGGTGGTAAACCATATTATTAAACTTAAATATTGAATAAAGGAAATAATTCATAATAATCTAATTAATTATTGAAATTTAAGGGGTAGAATACTTCATTTTTAATAATTCTTGTAAAAACTTGGGATATTATATTACAATAAATTAAAATCATGGTGGCAAATCATATTAAACACTTAAAATGATGAAATTACAAACTATATTCATTAAAATTTAATTAATTATTGAAATTTAAGGGGTAGAATACTTACTTTTTAATAATTCTTGTAATAACTTGGGGTAATATAATAAATTAAATTAAAATCATGGTGGCAACTCATATAAACACTTAAAAAGATGAAATTAGGTACTAAATTCATAAAAAACTAATAAAATATTGAAAATTAATTGGTAGAATACAACAATTTTAACAAAGCTTGTAAAAACTTAGTGTGTTATAATACAATAAATAAATATCATGGTGGTAAACCATATTATTAAACTTAAATATTGAATAAAGGAAATAATTCATAATAATCTAATTAATTATTGAAATTTAAGGGGTAGAATACTTCATTTTTAATAATTCTTGTAAAAACTTGGGATATTATATTACAATAAATTAAAATCATGGTGGCAAATCATATTAAACACTTAAAATGATGAAATTAGGAAATATATTCATTAAATTTTAATTAAATATTGAAATTTATTGGGTAAAATACAACTATTATAAGCTATCTTGTAAAAACTTGGGGTATTACAATACAATAAATTAATAACATGATGGTAAATCATATAAATCACTTAAAATGATGAAATTACAAACTATATTCATTAAAATTTAATTAATTATTGAAATTTAAGGGGTACAATACTTACTTTTTCATAATTCTTGTTATAAATTGGGGTAATATAATAAATTAAATTAAAATCATGGTGCAAACCATAATAAACACATAACAGATGAAATTAGGTATTAAATTAATAAAAATCTCATATAATTTAGTAATTTTTAAAGGGTACGGTACAACATTTTTAACACATCTTGTAAAAACATGGGGTATTACAATACAATAAATAAATATCATTGTGGTAAACAATATTAAACACTTAAAATGATGAAATTAGGAAATATATTCATTAAATTTTAATTAAATATTCAAATTTATTGGGTAAAATACAACTATTTTAAGCTATCTTGTTAAAACTTGGGGTATTACAATACAATAAATTAATATCATGGTGGTAAACCATATTAATAACCTTAAATAATGAAATAAGGATTAAATTCATAATAATCTAATTAAATATTGAAAGTTATGGAGTAAAATAAAACAATTTTAACAAAACTTGTAAAAACTTGGGATATTATATTAAAATAAATTAAAATCATTGTGGCAAATCATATTAAACACTTAAAATGATGAAATTACAAACTATATTCATTAAAATTTAATTAATTATTGAAATTTAAGGGGTACAATACTTACTTTTTCATAATTCTTGTTATAAATTGGGGTAATATAATAAATTAAATTAAAATCATGGTGCAAACCATAATAAACACATAACAGATGAAATTAGGTATTAAATTAATAAAAATCTCATATAATTTAGTAATTTTTAAAGGGTACGGTACAACATTTTTAACACATCTTGTAAAAACATGGGGTATTACAATACAATAAATTAATATCATGGTGGCAAGTCATATAAACACTTAAAAAGATGAAATAAGGTACTAAATTCATAAAAAACTAATAAAATACTAAAAATTAAGTGGTAGAATACAACAATTTTAACAAAACTTGTAAAAACTTTGTGTGTTATAAAACAATAAATAAATATCATGGTGGTAAACCATATAAATAACCTGAAATATTGAATAAAGGAAATAATTCATAATAATCTAATTAATTATTGAAATTTAAGGGGTAGAATACTTCATTTTTAATAATTCTTGTAAAAACTTGGAATATTATATTACAATAAATTAAAATCATGGTGGCAAATCATATTAAACACATAAAAAGATGAAATTAGGTACTAAATTCATAAAAAACTAATAAAATATTGAAAATTAATTGGTAGAATACAACAATTTTAACAAAGCTTGTAAAAACTTGGTGTGTTATAATACAATAAATAAATATCATGGTGGTAAACCATATTATTAACCTTAAATATTGAATAAAGGAAATGATTCATAATAATCTAATTAATTATTGAAATTTAAGGGGTAGAATACTTCATTTTTAATAATTCTTGTAAAAACTTGGGATATTATATTACAATAAATTAAAATCATGGTGGCAAATCATATTAAACACTTAAAATGATGAAATTACAAACTATATTCATTAAAATTTAATTAATTATTGAAATTTAAGGGGTAGAATACTTACTTTTTAATAATTCTTGTAATAACTTGGGGTAATATAATAAATTAAATTAAAATCATGGTGCAAACCATAATAAACACATAACAGATGAAATTAGGTATTAAATTAATTAAAATCTCATATAATTTAGTAATTTTTAAAGGGTACGGTACAACATTTTTAACACATCTTGTAAGAACTTGGGATATTATATTACAATAAATTAAAATCATGGTGGCAAATCATATTAAACACTTAAAATGATGAAATTAGGAAATATATTCATTAAATTTTAATTAAATATTGAAATTTATTGGGTAAAATACAACTATTATAAGCTATCTTGTAAAAACTGTGGGTATTACAATACAATAAATTATTATCATGGTAGTAAACCATATTAATAACCTTAAATATTGAATAAAGGAAATAATTCATAATAATCTAATTAATTATTGAAATTTAAGGGGTAGAATACTTCATTTTTAATAATTCTTGTAAAAACTTGGGATATTATATTACAATAAATTAAAATCATGGTGGACACTCATATAAACACTTAAAAAGATGAAATTAGGTATTAAATTCATAAAAAACTAATAAAATATTGAAAATTAATTGGTAGAATACAACAATTTTAACAAAACTTGTAAAAACTAGGTGTGTTATAATACAATAAATAAATATCATTGTGGTAAACAATATTAAACACTTAAAATGATGAAATTAGGAAATATATTCATTAAATTTTAATTAAATATTCAAATTTATTGGGTAAAATACAACTATTTTAAGCTATCTTGTAAAAACTTGGGGTATTACAATACAATAAATTAATATCATGGTAGTAAACCATATTAATAACATTAAATAATGAAATAAGGATTAAATTCATAATAATCTAATTAAATATTGAAAGTTATGGGGTAAAATACAACAATTTTAACAAAAGTTGTAAAAACTTGGTGTATTATAATACAATAAATAAATATCATGGTGGTAAACCATATTCATAACCTGAAATATTGAATAAAGGAAATAATTCATAATAATCTAATTAATTATTGAAATTTAAGGGGTAGAATATTTCATTTTTAATAATTCTTGTAAAAACTTGGGATATTATATTACAATAAATTAAAATCATGGTGGCAAATCATATTAAACACTTAAAATGATGAAATTACAAACTATATTCATTAAAATTTAATTAATTATTGAAATTTAAGGGGTAGAATACTGACTTTTTAATAATTCTTGTAATAACTTGGGGTAATATAATAAATTAAATTAAAATCATGGTGCAAACCATAATAAACACATAACAGATGAAATTAGGTATTAAATTAATAAAAATCTCATATAATTTAGTAATTTTTAAAGGGTACGGTACAACATTTCTAACACATCTTGTAAAAACTTGGGATATTATATTACAATAAATTAAAATCATGGTGGCAAATCATATTAAACACTTAAAATGATGAAATTAGGAAATATATTCATTAAATTTTAATTAAATATTGAAATTTATTGGGTAAAATACAACTATTATAAGCTATCTTGTAAAAACTTGGGGTATTACAATACAATAAATTAATAACATGATGGTAAATCATATAAATCACTTAAAATGATGAAATTACAAACTATATTCATTAAAATTTAATTAATTATTGAAATTTAAGGGGTAGAATACTTACTTTTTAATAATTCTTGTAATAACTTGGGGTAATATAATAAATTAAATTAAAATCATGGTGCAAACCATAATAAACACATAACAGATGAAATTAGGTATTAAATTAATAAAAATCTCATATAATTTAGTAATTTTTAAAGGGTACGGTACAACATTTTTAACACATCTTGTAAAAACATGGGGTATTACAATACAATAAATTAATATCATGGTGGCAAGTCATATAAACACTTAAAAAGATGAAATTGGGTACTAAATTCATAAAAAACTAATAAAATACTAAAAATTAAGTGGTAGAATACAACAATTTTAACAAAACTTGTAAAAACTTTGTGTGTTATAAAACAAATAATATATATCATGGTGGTAAACCATATAAATAACCTGAAATATTGAATAAAGGAAATAATTCATAATAATCTAATTAATTATTGAAATTTAAGGGGTAGAATACTTCATTTTTAATAATTCTTGTAAAAACTTGGGATATTATATTACAATAAATTAAAATCATGGTGGCAAATCATATTAAACACATAAAAAGATGAAATTAGGTACTAAATTCATAAAAAACTAATAAAATATTGAAAATTAATTGGTAGAATACAACAATTTTAACAAAGCTTGTAAAAACTTAGTGTGTTATAATACAATAAATAAATATCATGGTGGTAAACCATATTATTAAACTTAAATATTGAATAAAGGAAATAATTCATAATAATCTAATTAATTATTGAAATTTAAGGGGTAGAATACTTCATTTTTAATAATTCTTGTAAAAACTTGGGATATTATATTACAATAAATTAAAATCATGGTGGCAAATCATATTAAACACTTAAAATGATGAAATTACAAACTATATTCATTAAAATTTAATTAATTATTGAAATTTAAGGGGTAGAATACTTACTTTTTAATAATTCTTGTAATAACTTGGGGTAATATAATAAATTAAATTAAAATCATGGTGGCAACTCATATAAACACTTAAAAAGATGAAATTAGGTACTAAATTCATAAAAAACTAATAAAATATTGAAAATTAATTGGTAGAATACAACAATTTTAACAAAGCTTGTAAAAACTTAGTGTGTTATAATACAATAAATAAATATCATGGTGGTAAACCATATTATTAAACTTAAATATTGAATAAAGGAAATAATTCATAATAATCTAATTAATTATTGAAATTTAAGGGGTAGAATACTTCATTTTTAATAATTCTTGTAAAAACTTGGGATATTATATTACAATAAATTAAAATCATGGTGGCAAATCATATTAAACACTTAAATTGATGAAATTACAAACTATATTCATTAAAATTTAATTAATTATTGAAATTTAAGGGGTAGAATACTTACTTTTTAATAATTCTTGTAATAACTTGGGGTAATATAATAAATTAAATTAAAATCATGGTGGCAACTCATATAAACACTTAAAAAGATGAAATTAGGTACTAAATTCATAAAAAACTAATAAAATATTGAAAATTAATTGGTAGAATACAACAATTTTAACAAAACTTGTAAAAACTTGGTGTGTTATAATACAATAAATAAATATCATTGTGGTAAACAATATTAAACACTTAAAATGATGAAATTAGGAAATATATTCATTAAATTTTAATTAAATATTCAAATTTATTGGGTAAAATACAACTATTTTAAGCTATCTTGTTAAAACTTGGGGTATTACAATACAATAAATTAATATCATGGTGGTAAACCATATTAATAACCTTAAATAATGAAATAAGGATTAAATTCATAATAATCTAATTAAATATTGAAAGTTATGGAGTAAAATAAAACAATTTTAACAAAACTTGTAAAAACTTGGGATATTATATTAAAATAAATTAAAATCATTGTGGCAAATCATATTAAACACTTAAAATGATGAAATTACAAACTATATTCATTAAAATTTAATTAATTATTGAAATTTAAGGGGTACAATACTTACTTTTTCATAATTCTTGTTATAAATTGGGGTAATATAATAAATTAAATTAAAATCATGGTGCAAACCATAATAAACACATAACAGATGAAATTAGGTATTAAATTAATAAAAATCTCATATAATTTAGTAATTTTTAAAGGGTACGGTACAACATTTTTAACACATCTTGTAAAAACATGGGGTATTACAATACAATAAATTAATATCATGGTGGCAAGTCATATAAACACTTAAAAAGATGAAATAAGGTACTAAATTCATAAAAAACTAATAAAATACTAAAAATTAAGTGGTAGAATACAACAATTTTAACAAAACTTGTAAAAACTTTGTGTGTTATAAAACAATAAATAAATATCATGGTGGTAAACCATATAAATAACCTGAAATATTGAATAAAGGAAATAATTCATAATAATCTAATTAATTATTGAAATTTAAGGGGTAGAATACTTCATTTTTAATAATTCTTGTAAAAACTTGGAATATTATATTACAATAAATTAAAATCATGGTGGCAAATCATATTAAACACATAAAAAGATGAAATTAGGTACTAAATTCATAAAAAACTAATAAAATATTGAAAATTAATTGGTAGAATACAACAATTTTAACAAAGCTTGTAAAAACTTGGTGTGTTATAATACAATAAATAAATATCATGGTGGTAAACCATATTATTAACCTTAAATATTGAATAAAGGAAATGATTCATAATAATCTAATTAATTATTGAAATTTAAGGGGTAGAATACTTCAATTTTAATAATTCTTGTAAAAACTTGGGATATTATATTACAATAAATTAAAATCATGGTGGCAAATCATATTAAACACTTAAAATGATGAAATTACAAACTATATTCATTAAAATTTAATTAATTATTGAAATTTAAGGGGTAGAATACTTACTATTTAATAATTCTTGTAATAACTTGGGGTAATATAATAAATTAAATTAAAATCATGGTGCAAACCATAATAAACACATAACAGATGAAATTAGGTATTAAATTAATTAAAATCTCATATAATTTAGTAATTTTTAAAGGGTACGGTACAACATTTTTAACACATCTTGTAAGAACTTGGGATATTATATTACAATAAATTAAAATCATGGTGGCAAATCATATTAAACACTTAAAATGATGAAATTAGGAAATATATTCATTAAATTTTAATTAAATATTGAAATTTATTGGGTAAAATACAACTATTATAAGCTATCTTGTAAAAACTGTGGGTATTACAATACAATAAATTATTATCATGGTAGTAAACCATATTAATAACCTTAAATATTGAATAAAGGAAATAATTCATAATAATCTAATTAATTATTGAAATTTAAGGGGTAGAATACTTCATTTTTAATAATTCTTGTAAAAACTTGGGATATTATATTACAATAAATTAAAATCATGGTGGCAACTCATATAAACACTTAAAAAGATGAAATTAGGTATTAAATTCATAAAAAACTAATAAAATATTGAAAATTAATTGGTAGAATACAACAATTTTAACAAAACTTGTAAAAACTAGGTGTGTTATAATACAATAAATAAATATCATTGTGGTAAACAATATTAAACACTTAAAATGATGAAATTAGGAAATATATTCATTAAATTTTAATTAAATATTCAAATTTATTGGGTAAAATACAACTATTTTAAGCTATCTTGTAAAAACTTGGGGTATTACAATACAATAAATTAATATCATGGTAGTAAACCATATTAATAACATTAAATAATGAAATAAGGATTAAATTCATAATAATCTAATTATATATTGAAAGTTATGGGGTAAAATACAACAATTTTAACAAAAGTTGTAAAAACTTGGTGTATTATAATACAATAAATAAATATCATGGTGGTAAACCATATTCATAACCTGAAATATTGAATAAAGGAAATAATTCATAATAATCTAATTAATTATTGAAATTTAAGGGGTAGAATATTTCATTTTTAATAATTCTTGTAAAAACTTGGGATATTATATTACAATAAATTAAAATCATGGTGGCAAATCATATTAAACACTTAAAATGATGAAATTAGGAAATATATTCATTAAATTTTAATTAAATATTGAAATTTATTGGGTAAAATACAACTATTATAAGCTATCTTGTAAAAACTTGGGGTATTACAATACAATAAATTAATAACATGATGGTAAATCATATAAATCACTTAAAATGATGAAATTACAAACTATATTCATTAAAATTTAATTAATTATTGAAATTTAAGGGGTAGAATACTTACTTTTTAATAATTCTTGTAATAACTTGGGGTAATATAATAAATTAAATTAAAATCATGGTGCAAACCATAATAAACACATAACAGATGAAATTAGGTATTAAATTAATAAAAATCTCATATAATTTAGTAATTTTTAAAGGGTACGGTACAACATTTTTAACACATCTTGTAAAAACATGGGGTATTACAATACAATAAATTAATATCATGGTGGCAAGTCATATAAACACTTAAAAAGATGAAATTGGGTACTAAATTCATAAAAAACTAATAAAATACTAAAAATTAAGTGGTAGAATACAACAATTTTAACAAAACTTGTAAAAACTTTGTGTGTTATAAAACAAATAATATATATCATGGTGGTAAACCATATAAATAACCTGAAATATTGAATAAAGGAAATAATTCATAATAATCTAATTAATTATTGAAATTTAAGGGGTAGAATACTTCATTTTTAATAATTCTTGTAAAAACTTGGGATATTATATTACAATAAATTAAAATCATGGTGGCAAATCATATTAAACACATAAAAAGATGAAATTAGGTACTAAATTCATAAAAAACTAATAAAATATTGAAAATTAATTGGTAGAATACAACAATTTTAACAAAGCTTGTAAAAACTTAGTGTGTTATAATACAATAAATAAATATCATGGTGGTAAACCATATTATTAAACTTAAATATTGTATAAAGGAAATAATTCATAATAATCTAATTAATTATTGAAATTTAAGGGGTAGAATACTTCATTTTTAATAATTCTTGTAAAAACTTGGGATATTATATTACAATAAATTAAAATCATGGTGGCAAATCATATTAAACACTTAAAATGATGAAATTACAAACTATATTCATTAAAATTTAATTAATTATTGAAATTTAAGGGGTAGAATACTTACTTTTTAATAATTCTTGTAATAACTTGGGGTAATATAATAAATTAAATTAAAATCATGGTGGCAACTCATATAAACACTTAAAAAGATGAAATTAGGTACTAAATTCATAAAAAACTAATAAAATATTGAAAATTAATTGGTAGAATACAACAATTTTAACAAAGCTTGTAAAAACTTAGTGTGTTATAATACAATAAATAAATATCATGGTGGTAAACCATATTATTAAACTTAAATATTGAATAAAGGAAATAATTCATAATAATCTAATTAATTATTGAAATTTAAGGGGTAGAATACTTCATTTTTAATAATTCTTGTAAAAACTTGGGATATTATATTACAATAAATTAAAATCATGGTGGCAAATCATATTAAACACTTAAATTGATGAAATTACAAACTATATTCATTAAAATTTAATTAATTATTGAAATTTAAGGGGTAGAATACTTACTTTTTAATAATTCTTGTAATAACTTGGGGTAATATAATAAATTAAATTAAAATCATGGTGGCAACTCATATAAACACTTAAAAAGATGAAATTAGGTACTAAATTCATAAAAAACTAATAAAATATTGAAAATTAATTGGTAGAATACAACAATTTTAACAAAACTTGTAAAAACTTGGTGTGTTATAATACAATAAATAAATATCATTGTGGTAAACAATATTAAACACTTAAAATGATGAAATTAGGAAATATATTCATTAAATTTTAATTAAATATTCAAATTTATTGGGTAAAATACAACTATTTTAAGCTATCTTGTTAAAACTTGGGGTATTACAATACAATAAATTAATATCATGGTGGTAAACCATATTAATAACCTTAAATAATGAAATAAGGATTAAATTCATAATAATCTAATTAAATATTGAAAGTTATGGAGTAAAATAAAACAATTTTAACAAAACTTGTAAAAACTTGGGATATTATATTAAAATAAATTAAAATCATTGTGGCAAATCATATTAAACACTTAAAATGATGAAATTACAAACTATATTCATTAAAATTTAATTAATTATTGAAATTTAAGGGGTACAATACTTACTTTTTCATAATTCTTGTTATAAATTGGGGTAATATAATAAATTAAATTAAAATCATGGTGCAAACCATAATAAACACATAACAGATGAAATTAGGTATTAAATTAATAAAAATCTCATATAATTTAGTAATTTTTAAAGGGTACGGTACAACATTTTTAACACATCTTGTAAAAACATGGGGTATTACAATACAATAAATTAATATCATGGTGGCAAGTCATATACACACTTAAAAAGATGAAATAAGGTACTAAATTCATAAAAAACTAATAAAATACTAAAAATTAAGTGGTAGAATACAACAATTTTAACAAAACTTGTAAAAACTTTGTGTGTTATAAAACAATAAATAAATATCATGGTGGTAAACCATATAAATAACCTGAAATATTGAATAAAGGAAATAATTCATAATAATCTAATTAATTATTGAAATTTAAGGGGTAGAATACTTCATTTTTAATAATTCTTGTAAAAACTTGGGATATTATATTACAATAAATTAAAATCATGGTGGCAAATCATATTAAACACTTAAAATGATGAAATTACAAACTATATTCATTAAAATTTAATTAATTATTGAAATTTAAGGGGTAGAATACTTACTTTTTAATAATTCTTGTAATAACTTGGGGTAATATAATAAATTAAATTAAAATCATGGTGCAAACCATAATAAACACATAACAGATGAAATTAGGTATTAAATTAATTAAAATCTCATATAATTTAGTAATTTTTAAAGGGTATGGTACAACATTTTTAACACATCTTGTAAGAACTTGGGATATTATATTACAATAAATTAAAATCATGGTGGCAAATCATATTAAACACTTAAAATGATGAAATTAGGAAATATATTCATTAAATTTTAATTAAATATTGAAATTTATTGGGTAAAATACAACTATTATAAGCTATCTTGTAAAAACTGTGGGTATTACAATACAATAAATTATTATCATGGTAGTAAACCATATTAATAACCTTAAATATTGAATAAAGGAAATAATTCATAATAATCTAATTAATTATTGAAATTTAAGGGGTAGAATACTTCATTTTTAATAATTCTTGTAAAAACTTGGGATATTATATTACAATAAATTAAAATCATGGTGGCAACTCATATAAACACTTAAAAAGATGAAATTAGGTATAAAATTCATAAAAAACTAATAAAATATTGAAAATTAATTGGTAGAATACAACAATTTTAACAAAACTTGTAAAAACTAGGTGTGTTATAATACAATAAATAAATATCATTGTGGTAAACAATATTAAACACTTAAAATGATGAAATTAGGAAATATATTCATTAAATTTTAATTAAATATTCAAATTTATTGGGTAAAATACAACTATTTTAAGCTATCTTGTAAAAACTTGGGGTATTACAATACAATAAATTAATATCATGGTGGTAAACCATATTAATAACATTAAATAATGAAATAAGGATTAAATTCATAATAATCTAATTAAATATTGAAAGTTATGGGGTAAAATACAACAATTTTAACAAAAGTTGTAAAAACTTGGTGTATTATAATACAATAAATAAATATCATGGTTGTAAACCATATTCATAACCTGAAATATTGAATAAAGGAAATAATTCATAATAATCTAATTAATTATTGAAATTTAAGGGGTAGAATATTTCATTTTTAATAATTCTTGTAAAAACTTGGGATATTATATTACAATAAATTAAAATCATGGTGGCAAATCATATTAAACACTTAAAATGATGAAATTACAAACTATATTCATTAAAATTTAATTAATTATTGAAATTTAAGGGGTAGAATACTGACTTTTTAATAATTCTTGTAATAACTTGGGGTTATATAATAAATTAAATTAAAATCATGGTGCAAACCATAATAAACACATAACAGATGAAATTAGGTATTAAATTAATAAAAATCTCATATAATTTAGTAATTTTTAAAGGGTACGGTACAACATTTCTAACACATCTTGTAAAAACTTGGGATATTATATTACAATAAATTAAAATCATGGTGGCAAATCATATTAAACACTTAAAATGATGAAATTAGGAAATATATTCATTAAATTTTAATTAAATATTGAAATTTATTGGGTAAAATACAACTATTATAAGCTATCTTGTAAAAACTTGGGGTATTACAATACAATAAATTAATAACATGATGGTAAATCATATAAATCACTTAAAATGATGAAATTACAAACTATATTCATTAAAATTTAATTAATTATTGAAATTTAAGGGGTAGAATACTTACTTTTTAATAATTCTTGTAATAACTTGGGGTAATATAATAAATTAAATTAAAATCATGGTGCAAACCATAATAAACACATAACAGATGAAATTAGGTATTAAATTAATAAAAATCTCATATAATTTAGTAATTTTTAAAGGGTACGGTACAACATTTTTAACACATCTTGTAAAAACATGGGGTATTACAATACAATAAATTAATATCATGGTGGCAAGTCATATAAACACTTAAAAAGATGAAATTGGGTACTAAATTCATAAAAAACTAATAAAATACTAAAAATTAAGTGGTAGAATACAACAATTTTAACAAAACTTGTAAAAACTTTGTGTGTTATAAAACAAATAATATATATCATGGTGGTAAACCATATAAATAACCTGAAATATTGAATAAAGGAAATAATTCATAATAATCTAATTAATTATTGAAATTTAAGGGGTAGAATACTTCATTTTTAATAATTCTTGTAAAAACTTGGGATATTATATTACAATAAATTAAAATCATGGTGGCAAATCATATTAAACACATAAAAAGATGAAATTAGGTACTAAATTCATAAAAAACTAATAAAATATTGAAAATTAATTGGTAGAATACAACAATTTTAACAAAGCTTGTAAAAACTTAGTGTGTTATAATACAATAAATAAATATCATGGTGGTAAACCATATTATTAAACTTAAATATTGAATAAAGGAAATAATTCATAATAATCTAATTAATTATTGAAATTTAAGGGGTAGAATACTTCATTTTTAATAATTCTTGTAAAAACTTGGGATATTATATTACAATAAATTAAAATCATGGTGGCAAATCATATTAAACACTTAAAATGATGAAATTACAAACTATATTCATTAAAATTTAATTAATTATTGAAATTTAAGGGGTAGAATACTTACTTTTTAATAATTCTTGTAATAACTTGGGGTAATATAATAAATTAAATTAAAATCATGGTGCAAACCATAATAAACACATAACAGATGAAATTAGGTATTAAATTAATAAAAATCTCATATAATTTAGTAATTATTAAAGGGTACGGTACAACATTTTTAACACATCTTGTAAAAACATGGGGTATTACAATACAATAAATTAATATCATGGTAGCAAGTCATATAAACACTTAAAAAGATGAAATTAGGAAATATATTCATTAAATTTTAATTAAATATTGAAATTTATTGGGTAAAAAACAACTATTATAAGCTATCTTGTAAAAACTTGGGGTATTACAATACAATAAATTAATATCATGATGGTAAATCATATAAATCACTTAAAATGATGAAATTACAAACTATATTCATTAAAATTTAATTAATTATTGAAATTTAAGGGGTAGAATACTTACTTTTTCATAATTCTTGTTATAAATTGGGGTAATATAATAAATTAAATTAAAATCATGGTGCAAACCATAATAAACACATAACAGATGAAATTAGGTATTAAATTAATAAAAATCTCATATAATTTAGTAATTTTTAAAGGGTACGGTACAACATTTTTAACACATCTTGTAAAAACATGGGGTATTACAATACAATAAATTAATATCATGGTGGCAAATCATATTAAACACATAAAAAGATGAAATTAGGTACTAAATTCATAAAAAACTAATAAAATATTGAAAATTAATTGGTAGAATACAACAATTTTAACAAAGCTTGTAAAAACTTGGTGTGTTATAATACAATAAATAAATATCATGGTGGTAAACCATATTATTAACCTTAAATATTGAATAAAGGAAATAATTCATAATAATCTAATTAATTATTGAAATTTAAGGGGTAGAATACTTCATTTTAAATAATTCTTGTAAAAACTTGGAATATTATATTACAATAAATTAAAATCATGGTGGCAAATCATATTAAACACATAAAAAGATGAAATTAGGTACTAAATTCATAAAAAACTAATAAAATATTGAAAATTAATTGGTAGAATACAACAATTTTAACAAAGCTTGTAAAAACTTGGTGTGTTATAATACAATAAATAAATATCATGGTGGTAAACCATATTATTAACCTTAAATATTGAATAAAGGAAATAATTCATAATAATCTAATTAATTATTGAAATTTAAGGGGTAGAATACTTCATTTTAAATAATTCTTGTAAAAACTTGGGATATTATATTACAATAAATTAAAATCATGGTGGCAAATCATATTAAACACTTAAAATGATGAAATTACAAACTATATTCATTAAAATTTAATTAATTATTGAAATTTAAGGGGTAGAATACTTACTTTTTAATAATTCTTGTAATATCTTGGGGTAATATAATAAATTAAATTAAAATCATGGTGCAAACCATAATAAACACATAACAGATGAAATTAGGTATTAAATTAATAAAAATCTCATATAATTTAGTAATTTTTAAAGGGTACGGTACAACATTTTTAACACATCTTGTAAAAACTTGGGATATTATATTACAATAAATTAAAATCATGGTGGCAAATCATATTAAACACTTAAAATGATGAAATCAGGAAATATATTCATTAAATTTTAATTAAATATTGAAATTTATTGGGTAAAATACAACTATTTTAAGCTATCTTGTAAAAACTTGGGGTATTACAATACAATAAATTAATATCATGATGGTAAATCATATAAATCACTTAAAATGATGAAATTACAAACTATATTCATTAAAATTTAATTAATTATTGAAATTTAAGGGGTAGAATACTTACTTTTTCATAATTCTTGTTATAAATTGGGGTAATATAATAAATTAAATTAAAATCATGGTGCAAACCATAATAAACACATAACAGATGAAATTAGGTATTAAATTAATAAAAATCTCATATAATTTAGTAATTTTTAAAGGGTACGGTACAACATTTTTAACACATCTTGTAAAAACATGGGGTATTACAATACAATAAATTAATATCATGGTGGCAAATCATATTAAACACATAAAAAGATGAAATTAGGTACTAAATTCATAAAAAACTAATAAAATATTGAAAATTAATTGGTAGAATACAACAATTTTAACAAAGCTTGTAAAAACTTGGTGTGTTATAATACAATAAATAAATATCATGGTGGTAAACCATATTATTAACCTTAAATATTGAATAAAGGAAATAATTCATAATAATCTAATTAATTATTGAAATTTAAGGGGTAGAATACTTCATTTTAAATAATTCTTGTAAAAACTTGGAATATTATATTACAATAAATTAAAATCATGGTGGCAAATCATATTAAACACATAAAAAGATGAAATTAGGTACTAAATTCATAAAAAACTAATAAAATATTGAAAATTAATTGGTAGAATACAACAATTTTAACAAAGATTGTAAAAACTTGGTGTGTTATAATACAATAAATAAATATCATGGTGGTAAACCATATTATTAACCTTAAATATTGAATAAAGGAAATAATTCATAATAATCTAATTAATTATTGAAATTTAAGGGGTAGAATACTTCATTTTAAATAATTGTTGTAAAAACTTGGGATATTATATTACAATAAATTAAAATCATGGTGGCAAATCATATTAAACACTTAAAATGATGAAATTACAAACTATATTCATTAAAATTTAATTAATTATTGAAATTTAAGGGGTAGAATACTTACTTTTTAATAATTCTTGTAATATCTTGGGGTAATATAATAAATTAAATTAAAATCATGGTGGCAAATCATATTAAACACATAAAAAGATGAAATTAGGTACTAAATTCATAAAAAACTAATAAAATATTGAAAATTAATTGGTAGAATACAACAATTTTAACAAAGCTTGTAAAAACTTGGTGTATTATAATACAATAAATAAATATCATGGTGGTAAACCATATTATTAACCTTAAATATTGAATAAAGGAAATAATTCATAATAATCTAATTAATTATTGAAATTTAAGGGGTAGAATACTTCATTTTAAATAATTCTTGTAAAAACTTGGGATATTATATTACAATAAATTAAAATCATGGTGGCAAATCATATTAAACACTTAAAATGATGAAATTACAAACTATATTCATTAAAATTTAATTAATTATTGAAATTTAAGGGGTAGAATACTTACTTTTTAATAATTCTTGTAATATCTTGGGGTAATATAATAAATTAAATTAAAATCATGGTGCAAACCATAATAAACACATAACAGATGAAATTAGGTATTAAATTATTAAAAATCTCATATAATTTAGTAATTTTTAAAGGGTACGGTACAACATTTTTAACACATCTTGTAAAAACTTGGGATATTATATTACAATAAATTAAAATCATGGTGGCAAATCATATTAAACACTTAAAATGATGAAATTAGGAAATATATTCATTAAATTTTAATTAAATATTGAAATTTATTGGGTAAAATACAACTATTTTAAGCTATCTTGTTAAACTTGGGGTATTACAATACAATAAATTAATATCATGGTGGTAAACCATATTAATAACCTTAAATAATGAAATAAGGATTAAATTCATAATAATCTAATTAAAAATTGAAAGTTATGGGGTAAAATACAACAATTTTAACAAAAGTTGTAAAAACTTGGTCTATTATAATACAATAAATAAATATCATGGTGGTAAACCATATTATTAACCTTAAATATTGAATAAAGGAAATAGTCCATAATAATCTAATTAATTATTGAAATTTAAGGGGTAGAATACTTCATTTTTAATAATCCTTGTAAAAACTTGGGATATTATATTACAATAAATTAAAATCATGGTGGCAAATCATATTAAACACTTAAAATGATGAAATTAGGAAATATATTCATTAAATTTTAATTAAATATTGAAATTTATAGGGTAAAATACAACTATTTTAAGCTATCTTGTAAAAACTTGGGGTATTACAATACAACAAATTAAAATCATGGTGGCAAATCATATTAAACACTTAAAATGATGAAATAACAAACTATATTCATTAAAATTTAATTAATTATTGAAATTTAAGGGGTAGAATACTTACTTTTTAATAATTCTTGTAATAACTTGGGGTAATATAATAAATTAAATTAAAATCATGGTGCAAACCATAATAAACACATAACAGATGAAATTAGGTATTAAATTAATAAAAATCTCATATAATTTAGTAATTTTTAAAGGGTACGGTACAACATTTTTAACACATCTTGTAAAAACTTGGGATATTATATTACAATAAATTAAAATCATGGTGGCAAATCATATTAAACACTTAAAATGATGAAATTAGGAAATATATTCATTAAATTTTAATTAAATATTGAAATTTATTGGGTAAAATACAACTATTTTAAGCTATCTTGTAAAAACTTGGGGTATTACAATACAATAAATTAATATCATGGTGGTAAACCATATTAATAACCTTAAATAATGAAATAAGGATTAAATTCATAATAATCTAATTAAATATTGAAATTTATTGGGTAAAATACAACTATTTTAAGCTATCTTGTTAAACTTGGGGTATTACAATACAATAAATTAATATCATGGTGGTAAACCATATTAATAACCTTAAATAATGAAATAAGGATTAAATTCATAATAATCTAATTAAAAATTGAAAGTTATGGGGTAAAATACAACAATTTTAACAAAAGTTGTAAAAACTTGGTGTATTATAATTAAATAAATAAATATCATGGTGGTAAACCATATTATTAACCTTAAATATTGAATAAAGGAAATAATTCATAATAATCTAATTAATTATTGAAATTTAAGGGGTAGAATACTTCATTTTTAATAATCCTTGTAAAAACTTGGGATATTATATTACAATAAATTAAAATCATGGTGGCAAATCATATTAAACACTTTAAATGATGAAATTAGGAAATATATTCATTAAATTTTAATTAAATATTGAAATTTATTGGGTAAAATACAACTATTATAAGCTATCTTGTAAAAACTTGGGGTATTACAATACAATAAATTAATATCATGATGGTAAATCATATAAATCACTTAAAATGATGAAATTACAAACTATATTCATTAAAATTTAATTAATTATTGAAATTTAAGGGGTAGAATACTTACTTTTTCATAATTCTTGTTATAAATTGGGGTAATATAATAAATTAAATTAAAATCATGGTGCAAACCATAATAAACACATAACAGATGAAATTAGGTATTAAATTAATAAAAATCTCATATAATTTAGTAATTTTTAAAGGGTACGGTACAACATTTTTAACACATCTTGTAAAAACATGGGGTATTACAATACAATAAA
Organism: Rhopalosiphum nymphaeae; assembly: GCA_036289425.1. NCBI lineage: Eukaryota > Metazoa > Arthropoda > Insecta > Hemiptera > Aphididae > Rhopalosiphum > Rhopalosiphum nymphaeae. Next base: position 12,266,093 of record JAZAQC010000019.1, on the reverse strand, counting down.
TTAATATCATGGTGGCAAGTCATATAAACACTTAAAAAGATGAAATTAGGTACTAAATTCATAAAAAACTAATAAAATACTAAAAATTAAGTGGTAGAATACAACAATTTTAACAAAACTTGTAAAAACTTGGTGTGTTATAATACAATAAATAAATATCATGGTGGTAAACCATATTATTAACCTTAAATATTGAATAAAGGAAATAATTCATAATAATCTAATTAATTATTGAAATTTAAGGGGTAGAATACTTACTTTTTAATAATTCTTGTAATAACTTGGGGTAATATAATAAATTAAATTAAAATCATGGTGCAAACCATAATAAACACATAACAGATGAAATTAGGTATTAAATTAATAAAAATCTCATATAATTTAGTAATTTTTAAAGGGTACGGTACAACATTTTTAACACATCTTGTAAAAACTTGGGATATTATATTACAATAAATTAAAATCATGGTGGCAAATCATATTAAACACTTAAAATGATGAAATTAGGAAGATATTCATTAAATTTTAATTAAATATTGAAATTTATTGGGTAAAATACAACTATTTTAAGCTATCTTGTAAAACTTGGGGTATTACAATACAATAAATTAATATCATGGTGGTAAACCATATTAATAACCTTAAATAATGAAATAAGGATTAAATTCATAATAATCTAATTAAAAATTGAAAGTTATGGGGTAAAATACAACAATTTTAACAAAACTTGTAAAAACTTGGTGTGTTATAACACAATAAATAAATATCATGGTGGTAAACCATATTAATAACCTGAAATATTGAATAAAGGAAATAATTCATAATAATCTAATTAATTATTGATATTTAAGGGGTAGAATACTTCATTTTTAATAATCCTTGTAAAAACTTGGGATATTATATTACAATAAATTAAAATCATGGTGGCAAATCATATTAAACACTTAAAATGATGAAATTAGGAAATATATTCATTAAATTTTAATTAAATATTGAAATTTATAGGGTAAAATACAACTATTTTAAGCTATCTTGTAAAAACTTGGGGTATTACAATACAATAAATTAATATCATGGTGGTAAACCATATAAATAACCTTAAATAATGAAATAAGGATTAAATTCATAATAATCTAATTAAATATTGAAAGTTATGGGGTAAAATACACCAATTTTAACAATGCTTGTAAAAACTTGGTGTATTATAATACAATAAATAAATATCATGGTGGTAAACCATATTAATAACCTGAAATATTGAATAAAGGAAATAATTCATAATAATCTAATTAATTATTGAAATTTAAGGGGTAGAATACTTCATTTTTAATAATTCTTGTAAAAACTTGGTATATTATATTAAAATAAATTAAAATCATTGTGGCAAATCATATTAAACACTTAAAATGATGAAATTACAAACTATATTCATTAAAATTTAATTAATTATTGAAATTTAAGGGGTAGAATATTTACTTTTTAATAATTCTTGTTATAAATTGGGGTAATATAATAAATTAAATTAAAATCATGGTGCAAACCATAATAAACACATAACAGATGAAATTAGGTATTAAATTAATAAAAATCTCATATAATTTAGTAATTTTTAAAGGGTACGGTACAACATTTTTAACACATCTTGTAAAAACATGGGGTATTACAATACAATAAATTAATATCATGGTGGCAAATCATATTAAACACATAAAAAGATGAAATTAGGTACTAAATTCATAAAAAACTAATAAAATATTGAAAACTAATTGGTAGAATACAACAATTTTAACAAAACTTGTAAAAACTTGGTGTGTTAAAATACAATAAATAAATATCACGGTGGTAAACCATATTAATAACCTGAAATATTGAATAATGGAAATAATTCATAATAATCTAATTAATTATTGAAATTTAAGGGGTAGAATACTTCATTTTTAATAATTCTTGTAAAAACTTGGGATATTACATTACAATAAATTAAAATCATGGTGGCAAATCATATTAAACACTTAAAATGATGAAATTACAAACTATATTCATTAAAATTTAATTAATTATTGAAATTTAAGGGGTAGAATACTTACTTTTTCATAATTCTTGTTTTAAATTGGGGTAATATAATAAATTAAATTAAAATCATGGTGCAAACCATAATAAACACATAACAGATGAAATTAGGTATTAAATTAATAAAAATCTCATATAATTTAGAAATTTTTAAGGGGTACGATACAACATTTTTAACAAATCTTGTAAAAACATGGGGTATTACAATACAATAAATTAATATCATAGTGGCAAGTCATATAAACACTTAAAAAGATGAAATTAGGTACTAAATTCATAAAAAACTAATAAAATACTGAAAATTAAGTGGTAGAATACAACAATTTTAACAAAACTTGTAAAAACTTGGGATATTACAATACAATAAATTAATATCATGGTGGAAAATCATATAAACACTTAAAAAGATGAAATTAGGTACTAAATTCATAAAAAACTAATAAAATATTGAAAATTAAGTGGTAGAATACAACAATTTTAACAAAACTTGTAAAAACTTGGGATATTATATTACAAAAAATTAAAATCATGGTGGTAAACCATATTAATAACCTTAAATAATGAAATTAGGTACTAAATTCATAAAAAACTAATAAAATATTGAAAATTAAGAGGTAAAATACAACAATTTTAACAAAACTTGTAAAAACTTGGTGTGTTATAATACAATAAATTAATATCATGGTGGTAAACCATATTAATAACCTTAAATATTGAGTAAAGGAAATAATTCATAATAATCTAATTAATTATTGAAATTTAAGGGGTAGAATACTTCATTTTTAATAATTCTTGTAAAAACTTGGGATATTATATTACAATAAATTAAAATCATGGTGGCAACTCATATAAACACTTAAAATGATGAAATTAGGTACTAAATTCATAAAAAACTAATAAAATATTGAAAATTAAGTGGTAGAATACAACAATTTTAACAAAACTTGTAAAAACTTGGTGTGTTAAAATACAATAAATAAATATCACGGTGGTAAACCATATTAATAACCTGAAATATTGAATAATGGAAATAATTCATAATAATCTAATTAATTATTGAAATTTAAGGGGTAGAATACTTCATTTTTAATAATTCTTGTAATAACTTGGGGTTTTACAATACAATAAATTAATATCATGGTGGCAAATCATATAAACACTTAAAAAGATGAAATTAGGAACTATATTCATAAAAACTTAATTAAATATTGAAATTAAAGAGGTAAAATAAAACAATTTTAACAAAACTTGTAAAAACTTGGTGTGTTATAATACAATAAATAAATATCATGGTGGCAAGTCATATAAAAACTTAAAAAGATGAAATTAGGTACTAAATTCATAAAAAACTAATAAAATACTGAAAATTAAGTGGTAGAATACAACAATTTTAACAAAACTTGTAAAAACTTGGGATATTACAATACAATAAATTAATATCATGGTGGAAAATCATATTAAACACTTAAAATGATGAAATTACAAACTATATTCATTAAAATTTAATTAATTATTGAAATTTAAGGGGTACAATACTTACTTTTTCATAATTCTTGTTATAAATTGGGGTAATATAATAAATTAAATTAAAATCATGGTGCAAACCATAATAAACACATAACAGATGAAATTAGGTATTAAATTAATAAAAATCTCATATAATTTAGAAATTTTTAAGGGGTACGATACAACATTTTTAACAAATCTTGTAAAAACATGGGGTATTACAATACAATAAATTAATATCATGGTGGCAAATCATATTAAACACTTAAAATGATGAAATTAGGAAATATATTCATTAAATTTTAATTAAATATTGAAATTTATTGGGTAAAATACAACTATTATAAGCTGTCTTGTAAAAACTTGGGGTATTACAATACAATAAATTAATATCATGATAGTAAATCATATAAATCACTTAAAATGATGAAATTACAAACTATATTCATAAAAACTTAATTAAATATTGAAATTAAAGAGGTAAAATACAACAATTTTAACAAAACTTGTAAAAACTTGGTGTGTTATAATACAATAAATAAATATCATGGTGGCAAGTCATATAAAAACTTAAAAAGATGAAATTAGGTACTAAATTCATAAAAAACTAATAAAATACTGAAAATTAAGTGGTAGAATACAACAATTTTAACAAAACTTGTAAAAACTTGGGATATTACAATACAATAAATTAATTTCATGGTGGAAAATCATATAAACACTTAAAAAGATGAAATTAGGTACTAAATTCATAAAAAACTAATAAAATATTGAAAATTAAGTGGTAGAATACAACAATTTTAACAAAACTTGTAAAAACTTGGTATATTATATTACAAAAAATTAAAATCATGGTGGTAAACCATATTAATAACCTTAAATAATGAAATTAGGTACTAAATTCATAAAAAACTAATAAAATATTGAAAATTAAGTGGTAAAATACAACAATTTTAACAAAACTTGTAAAAACTTGGTGTATTATGATACAATAAATAAATATCATGGTGGTAAACCATATTAATAACCTGAAATATTGAATTAAGGAAATAATTCATAATAATCTTATTAATTATTGAAATTTAAGGGGTTGAATACTTCATTTTTAATAATTCTTGTAAAAACTTGGGATATTATATTACAATAAAATAAAATCATGGTGGCAAATCATATTAAACACTTAAAATGATGAAATTACAAACTATATTCATTAAAATTTAATTAATTATTGAAATTTAAGGGGTACAATACTTACTTTTTCATAATTCTTGTTTTAAATTGGGGTAATATAATAAATTAAATTAAAATCATGGTGCAAACCATAATAAACACATAACAGATGAAATTAGGTATTAAATTAATAAAAATCTCATATAATTTAGAAATTTTTAAGGGGTACGATACAACATTTTTAACAAATCTTGTAAAAACATGGGGTATTACAATACAATAAATTAATATCATGGTGGCAAATCATATTAAACACTTAAAATGATGAAATTAGGAAATATATTCATTAAATTTTAATTAAATATTGAAATTTATTGGGTAGAATACTTACTTTTTAATAATTCTTGTAATAACTTGGGGTAATATAATAAATTAAATTAAAATCATGGTGCAAACCATAATAAACACATAACAGATGAAATTAGGTATTAAATTAATAAAAATCTCATATAATTTAGTAATTTTTAAAGGGTACGGTACAACATTTTTAACACATCTTGTAAAAACTTGGGATATTATATTACAATAAATTAAAATCATGGTGGCAAATCATATTAAACACTTAAAATGATGAAATTAGGAAATATATTCATTAAATTTTAATTAAATATTGAAATTTATTGGGTAAAATACAACTATTATAAGCTATCTTGTAAAAACTGTGGGTATTACAATACAATAAATTATTATCATGGTAGTAAACCATATTAATAACCTTAAATATTGAATAAAGGAAATAATTTATAATAATCTAATTAATTATTGAAATTTAAGGGGTAGAATACTTCATTTTTAATAATTCTTGTAAAAACTTGGGATATTATATTACAATACATTAAAATCATGGTGGCAACTCATATAAACACTTAAAATGATGAAATTAGGTACTAAATTCATAAAAAACTAATAAAATATTGAAAATTAATTGGTGGAATACAACAATTTTAACAAAACTTGTAAAAACTTGGTGTGTTATAATACAATAAATAAATATCATTGTGGTAAACAATATTAAACACTTAAAATGATGAAATTAGGAAATATATTCATTAAATTTTAATTAAATATTCAAATTTATTGGGTAAAATACAACTATTTTAAGCTATCTTGTAAAAACTTGGGGTATTACAATACAATAAATTAATATCATGGCGGTAAACCATATTAATAACCTTAAATAATGAAATAAGGATTAAATTCATAATAATCTAATTAAATATTGAAAGTTATGGGGTAAAATACAACAATTTTAACAAAACTTGTAAAAACTTGGTATATTATATTAATATAAATTAAAATCATTGTGGCAAATCATATTAAACACTTAAAATGATGAAATTACAAACTATATTCATTAAAATTTAATTAATTATTGAAATTTAAGGGGTACAATACTTACTTTTTCATAATTCTTGTTATAAATTGGGGTAATATAATAAATTAAATTAAAATCATGGTGCAAACCATAATAAACACATAACAGATGAAATTAGGTATTAAATTAATAAAAATCTCATATAATTTAGTAATTTTTAAAGGGTACGGTACAACATTTTTAACACATCTTGTAAAAACATGGGGTATTACAATACAATAAATTAATATCATGGTGGCAAGTCATATAAACACTTAAAAAGATGAAATTAGGTACTAAATTCATAAAAAACTAATAAAATACTGAAAATTAAGTGGTAGAATACAACAATTTTAACAAAACTTGTAAAAACTTGGTGTGTTATAATACAATAAATAAATATCATGATGGTAAACCAAATTCATAACCTGAAATATTGAATAAAGGAAATAATTCATAATAATCTAATTAATTATTGAAATTTAAGGGGTAGAATACTTCATTTTTAATAATTCTTGTAAAAACTTGGGATATTATATTACAATAAATTAAAATCATGGTGGCAAATCATATTAAACACTTAAAATGATGAAATTACAAACTATATTCATTAAAATTTAATTAATTATTGAAATTTAAGGGGTAGAATACTTACTTTTTAATAATTCTTGTAATAACTTGGGGTAATATAATAAATTAAATTAAAATCATGGTGCAAACCATAATAAACACATAACAGATGAAATTAGGTATTAAATTAATAAAAATCTCATATAATTTAGTAATTTTTAAAGGGTACGGTACAACATTTTTAACACATCTTGTAAAAACTTGGGATATTATATTACAATAAATTAAAATCATGGTGGCAACTCATATAAACACTTAAAAAGATGAAATTAGGTACTAAATTCATAAAAAACTAATAAAATACTGAAAATTAAGTGGTAGAATACAACAATTTTAACAAAACTTGTAAAAACTTGGGATATTACAATACAATAAATTAATATCATGGTGGAAAATCATATAAACACTTAAAAAGATGAAATTAGGTACTAAATTCATAAAAAACTAATAAAATATTGAAAATTAAGTGGTAGAATACAACAATTTTAACAAAACTTGTAAAAACTTGGTATATTATATTACAAAAAATTAAAATCATGGTGGTAAACCATATTAATAACCTTAAATAATGAAATTAGGTACTAAATTCATAAAAAACTAATAAAATATTGAAAATTAAGTGGTAAAATACAAAAATTTTAACAAAACTTGTAAAAACTTGGTGTATTATGATACAATAAATAAATATCATGGTGGTAAACCATATTAATAACCTGAAATATTGAATTAAGGAAATAATTCATAATAATCTTATTAATTATTGAAATTTAAGGGGTAGAATACTTCATTTTTAATAATTCTTGTAAAAACTTGGGATATTATATTACAATAAATTAAAATCATGGTGGCAACTCATATAAACACTTAAAATGATGAAATTAGGTACTAAATTCATAAAAAACTAATAAAATATTGAAAACTAATTGGTAGAATACAACAATTTTAACAAAACTTGTAAAAACTTGGTGTGTTAAAATACAATAAATAAATATCACGGTGGTAAACCATATTAATAACCTGAAATATTGAATAATGGAAATAATTCATAATAATCTAATTAATTATTGAAATTTAAGGGGTAGAATACTTCATTTTTAATAATTCTTGTAATAACTTGGGGTTTTACAATACAATAAATTAATATCATGTTCGCAAATCATATAAACACTTAAAAAGATGAAATTAGGTACTAAATTCATAAAAAACTAATAAAATACTGAAAATTAAGTGGTAGAATACAACAATTTTAACAAAACTTGTAAAAACTTGGGATATTACAATACAATAAATTAATATAATGGTGGAAAATCATATTAAACACTTAAAATGATGAAATTACAAACTATATTCATTAAAATTTAATTAATTATTGAAATTTAAGGGGTACAATACTTACTTTTTCATAATTCTTGTTATAAATTGGGGTAATATAATAAATTAAATTAAAATCATGGTGCAAACCATAATAAACACATAACAGATGAAATTAGGTATTAAATTAATAAAAATCTCATATAATTTAGAAATTTTTAAGGGGTACGATACAACATTTTTAACAAATCTTGTAAAAACATGGGGTATTACAATACAATAAATTAATATCATGGTGGCAAATCATATTAAACACTTAAAATGATGAAATTAGGAAATATATTCATTAAATTTTAATTAAATATTGAAATTTATTGGGTAAAATACAACTATTATAAGCTGTCTTGTAAAAACTTGGGGTATTACAATACAATAAATTAATATCATGATGGTAAATCATATAAATCACTTAAAATGATGAAATTACAAACTATATTCATTAAAATTTAATTAATTATTGAAATTTAAGGGGTAGAATACTTACTTTTTCATAATTCTTGTTATAAATTGGGGTAATATAATAAATTAAATTAAAATCATGGTGAAAACCATAATAAACACATAACAGATGAAATTAGGTATTAAATTAATAAAAATCTCATATAATTTAGTAATTTTTAAAGGGTACGGTACAACATGTTTAACAAATCTTGTAAAAACATGGGGTATTACAATACAATAAATTAATATCATGGTGGCAAGTCATATAAACACTTAAAAAGATGAAATTAGGTACTAAATTCATAAAAAACTAATAAAATACTGAAAATTAAGTGGTAGAATACAACAATTTTAACAAAACTTGTAAAAACTTGGGATATTATATTACAAAAAATTAAAATCATGGTGGTAAACCATATTAATAACCTTAAATAATGAAATTAGGTACTAAATTCATAAAAAACTAATAAAATATTGAAAATTAAGTGGTAAAATATAACAATTTTAACAAAACTTGTAAAAACTTGGTGTATTATGATACAATAAATAAATATCATGGTGGTAAACCATATTAATAACCTGAAATATTGAATTAAGGAAATAATTCATAATAATCTAATTAATTATTGAAATTTAAGGGGTAGAATACTTCTTTTTTAATAATTCTTGTAATAACTTGGGGTATTACAATACAATAAATTAATATCATGGTGGCAAATCATATAAACACTTAAAAAGATGAAATTAGGAACTATATTCATAAAAACTTAATTAAATATTGAAATTAAAGAGGTAAAATACAACAATTTTAACAAAACTTGTAAAAACTTGGTGTGTTATAATACAATAAATAAATATCATGGTGGCAAGTCATATAAAAACTTAAAAAGATGAAATTAGGTACTAAATTCATAAAAAACTAATAAAATACTGAAAATTAAGTGGTAGAATACAACAATTTTAACAAAACTTGTAAAAACTTGGGATATTACAATACAATAAATTAATTTCATGGTGGAAAATCATATAAACACTTAAAAAGATGAAATTAGGTACTAAATTCATAAAAAACTAATAAAATATTGAAAATTAAGTGGTAGAATACAACAATTTTAACAAAACTTGTAAAAACTTGGTATATTATATTACAAAAAATTAAAATCATGGTGGTAAACCATATTAATAACCTTAAATAATGAAATTAGGTACTAAATTCATAAAAAACTAATAAAATATTGAAAATTAAGTGGTAAAATACAACAATTTTAACAAAACTTGTAAAAACTTGGTGTATTATGATACAATAAATAAATATCATGGTGGTAAACCATATTAATAACCTGAAATATTGAATTAAGGAAATAATTCATAATAATCTTATTAATTATTGAAATTTAAGGGGTTGAATACTTCATTTTTAATAATTCTTGTAAAAACTTGGGATATTATATTACAATAAAATAAAATCATGGTGGCAAATCATATTAAACACTTAAAATGATGAAATTACAAACTATATTCATTAAAATTTAATTAATTATTGAAATTTAAGGGGTACAATACTTACTTTTTCATAATTCTTGTTTTAAATTGGGGTAATATAATAAATTAAATTAAAATCATGGTGCAAACCATAATAAACACATAACAGATGAAATTAGGTATTAAATTAATAAAAATCTCATATAATTTAGAAATTTTTAAGGGGTAAAATACAACAATTTTAACAAAACTTGTAAAAACTTGGGATATTATATTAAAATAAATTAAAATCATGGTGGCAAATCATATTAAACACTTAAAATGATGAAATTAGGAAATATATTCATTAAATTTTAATTAAATATTGAAATTTATTGGGTAAAATACAACTATTATAAGCTATCTTGTAAAAACTGTGGGTATTACAATACAATAAATTATTATCATGGTAGTAATCCATATTAATAACCTTAAATATTGAATAAAGGAAATAATTTATAATAATCTAATTAATTATTGAAATTTAAGGGGTAGAATACTTCATTTTTAATAATTCTTGTAAAAACTTGGGATATTATATTACAATACATTAAAATCATGGTGGCAACTCATATAAACACTTAAAATGATGAAATTAGGTACTAAATTCATAAAAAACTAATAAAATATTGAAAATTAATTGGTGGAATACAACAATTTTAACAAAACTTGTAAAAACTTGGTGTGTTATAATACAATAAATAAATATCATTGTGGTAAACAATATTAAACACTTAAAATGATGAAATTAGGAAATATATTCATTCAATTTTAATTAAATATTCAAATTTATTGGGTAAAATACAACTATTTTAAGCTATCTTGTAAAAACTTGGGGTATTACAATACAATAAATTAATATCATGGCGGTAAACCATATTAATAACCTTAAATAATGAAATAAGGATTAAATTCATAATAATCTAATTAAATATTGAAAGTTATGGGGTAAAATACAACAATTTTAACAAAACTTGTAAAAACTTGGTATATTATATTAAAATAAATTAAAATCATTGTGGCAAATCATATTAAACACTTAAAATGATGAAATTACAAACTATATTCATTAAAATTTAATTAATTATTGAAATTTAAGGGGTACAATACTTACTTTTTCATAATTCTTGTTATAAATTGGGGTAATATAATAAATTAAATTAAAATCATGGTGCAAACCATAATAAACACATAACAGATGAAATTAGGTATTAAATTAATAAAAATCTCATATAATTTAGTAATTTTTAAAGGGTACGGTACAACATTTTTAACACATCTTGTAAAAACATGGGGTATTACAATACAATAAATTAATATCATGGTGGCAAGTCATATAAACACTTAAAAAGATGAAATTAGGTACTAAATTCATAAAAAACTAATAAAATACTGAAAATTAAGTGGTAGAATACAACAATTTTAACAAAACTTGTAAAAACTTGGTGTGTTATAATACAATAAATAAATATCATGATGGTAAACCATATTCATAACCTGAAATATTGAATAAAGGAAATAATTCATAATAATCTAATTAATTATTGAAATTTAAGGGGTAGAATACTTCATTTTTAATAATTCTTGTAAAAACTTGGGATATTACAATACAATAAATTAATATAATGGTGGAAAATCATATTAAACACTTAAAATGATGAAATTACAAACTATATTCATTAAAATTTAATTAATTATTGAAATTTAAGGGGTACAATACTTACTTTTTCATAATTCTTGTTATAAATTGGGGTAATATAATAAATTATATTAAAATCATGGTGCAAACCATAATAAACACATAACAGATGAAATTAGGTATTAAATTAATAAAAATCTCATATAATTTAGAAATTTTTAAGGGGTACGATACAACATTTTTAACAAATCTTGTAAAAACATGGGGTATTACAATACAATAAATTAATATCATGGTGGCAAATCATATTAAACACTTAAAATGATGAAATTAGGTACTAAATTCATAAAAAACTAATAAAATACTGAAAATTAAGTGGTAGAATACAACAATTTTAACAAAACTTGTAAAAACTTGGGATATTACAATACAATAAATTAATATCATGGTGGAAAATCATATAAACACTTAAAAAGATGAAATTAGGTACTAAATTCATAAAAAACTAATAAAATATTGAAAATTAAGTGGTAGAATACAACAATTTTAACAAAACTTGTAAAAACTTGGTATATTATATTACAAAAAATTAAAATCATGGTGGTAAACCATATTAATAACCTTAAATAATGAAATTAGGTACTAAATTCATAAAAAACTAATAAAATATTGAAAATTAAGTGGTAAAATACAAAAATTTTAACAAAACTTGTAAAAACTTGGTGTATTATGATACAATAAATAAATATCATGGTGGTAAACCATATTAATAACCTGAAATATTGAATTAAGGAAATAATTCATAATAATCTTATTAATTATTGAAATTTAAGGGGTAGAATACTTCATTTTTAATAATTCTTGTAAAAACTTGGGATATTATATTACAATAAATTAAAATCATGGTGGCAACTCATATAAACACTTAAAATGATGAAATTAGGTACTAAATTCATAAAAAACTAATAAAATATTGAAAACTAATTGGTAGAATACAACAATTTTAACAAAACTTGTAAAAACTTGGTGTGTTAAAATACAATAAATAAATATCACGGTGGTAAACCATATTAATAACCTGAAATATTGAATAATGGAAATAATTCATAATAATCTAATTAATTATTGAAATTTAAGGGGTAGAATACTTCATTTTTAATAATTCTTGTAATAACTTGGGGTTTTACAATACAATAAATTAATATCATGGTGGCAAATCATATAAACACTTAAAAAGATGAAATTAGGAACTATATTCATTAAAACTTAATTAAATATTGAAATTAAAGAGGTAAAATACAACAATTTTAACAAAACTTGTAAAAACTTGGTGTGTTATAATACAATAAATAAATATCATGGTGGCAAGTCATATAAAAACTTAAAAAAATGAAATTAGGTACTAAATTCATAAAAAACTAATAAAATACTGAAAATTAAGTGGTAGAATACAACAATTTTAACAAAACTTGTAAAAACTTGGGATATTACAATACAATAAATTAATATAATGGTGGAAAATCATATTAAACACTTAAAATGATGAAATTACAAACTATATTCATTAAAATTTAATTAATTATTGAAATTTAAGGGGTACAATACTTACTTTTTCATAATTCTTGTTATAAATTGGGGTAATATAATAAATTATATTAAAATCATGGTGCAAACCATAATAAACACATAACAGATGAAATTAGGTATTAAATTAATAAAAATCTCATATAATTTAGAAATTTTTAAGGGGTACGATACAACATTTTTAACAAATCTTGTAAAAACATGGGGTATTACAATACAATAAATTAATATCATGGTGGCAAATCATATTAAACACTTAAAATGATGAAATTAGGAAATATATTCATTAAATTTTAATTAAATATTGAAATTTATTGGGTAAAATACAACTATTATAAGCTGTCTTGTAAAAACTTGGGGTATTACAATACAATAAATTAATATCATGATGGTAAATCATATAAATCACTTAAAATGATGAAATTACAAACTATATTCATTAAAATTTAATTAATTATTGAAATTTAAGGGGTAGAATACTTACTTTTTCATAATTCTTGTTATAAATTGGGGTAATATAATAAATTAAATTAAAATCATGGTGAAAACCATAATAAACACATAACAGATGAAATTAGGTATTAAATTAATAAAAATCTCATATAATTTAGTAATTTTTAAAGGGTACGGTACAACATGTTTAACAAATCTTGTAAAAACATGGGGTATTACAATACAATAAATTAATATCATGGTGGCAAGTCATATAAACACTTAAAAAGATGAAATTAGGTACTAAATTCATAAAAAACTAATAAAATACTGAAAATTAAGTGGTAGAATACAACAATTTTAACAAAACTTGTAAAAACTTGGGATATTATATTACAAAAAATTAAAATCATGGTGGTAAACCATATTAATAACCTTAAATAATGAAATTAGGTACTAAATTCATAAAAAACTAATAAAATATTGAAAATTAAGTGGTAAAATATAACAATTTTAACAAAACTTGTAAAAACTTGGTGTATTATGATACAATAAATAAATATCATGGTGGTAAACCATATTAATAACCTGAAATATTGAATTAAGGAAATAATTCATAATAATCTAATTAATTATTGAAATTTAAGGGGTAGAATACTTCTTTTTTAATAATTCTTGTAATAACTTGGGGTATTACAATACAATAAATTAATATCATGGTGGCAAATCATATAAACACTTAAAAAGATGAAATTAGGAACTATATTCATAAAAACTTAATTAAATATTGAAATTAAAGAGGTAAAATACAACAATTTTAACAAAACTTGTAAAAACTTGGTGTGTTATAATACAATAAATAAATATCATGGTGGCAAGTCATATAAAAACTTAAAAAGATGAAATTAGGTACTAAATTCATAAAAAACTAATAAAATACTGAAAATTAAGTGGTAGAATACAACAATTTTAACAAAACTTGTAAAAACTTGGGATATTACAATACAATAAATTAATTTCATGGTGGAAAATCATATAAACACTTAAAAAGATGAAATTAGGTACTAAATTCATAAAAAACTAATAAAATATTGAAAATTAAGTGGTAGAATACAACAATTTTAACAAAACTTGTAAAAACTTGGTATATTATATTACAAAAAATTAAAATCATGGTGGTAAACCATATTAATAACCTTAAATAATGAAATTAGGTACTAAATTCATAAAAAACTAATAAAATATTGAAAATTAAGTGGTAAAATACAACAATTTTAACAAAACTTGTAAAAACTTGGTGTATTATGATACAATAAATAAATATCATGGTGGTAAACCATATTAATAACCTGAAATATTGAATTAAGGAAATAATTCATAATAATCTTATTAATTATTGAAATTTAAGGGGTTGAATACTTCATTTTTAATAATTCTTGTAAAAACTTGGGATATTATATTACAATAAAATAAAATCATGGTGGCAAATCATATTAAACACTTAAAATGATGAAATTACAAACTATATTCATTAAAATTTAATTAATTATTGAAATTTAAGGGGTACAATACTTACTTTTTCATAATTCTTGTTTTAAATTGGGGTAATATAATAAATTAAATTAAAATCATGGTGCAAACCATAATAAACACATAACAGATGAAATTAGGTATTAAATTAATAAAAATCTCATATAATTTAGAAATTTTTAAGGGGTAAAATACAACAATTTTAACAAAACTTGTAAAAACTTGGGATATTATATTAAAATAAATTAAAATCATGGTGGCAAATCATATTAAACACTTAAAATGATGAAATTAGGAAATATATTCATTAAATTTTAATTAAATATTGAAATTTATTGGGTAAAATACAACTATTATAAGCTATCTTGTAAAAACTGTGGGTATTACAATACAATAAATTATTATCATGGTAGTAATCCATATTAATAACCTTAAATATTGAATAAAGGAAATAATTTATAATAATCTAATTAATTATTGAAATTTAAGGGGTAGAATACTTCATTTTTAATAATTCTTGTAAAAACTTGGGATATTATATTACAATACATTAAAATCATGGTGGCAACTCATATAAACACTTAAAATGATGAAATTAGGTACTAAATTCATAAAAAACTAATAAAATATTGAAAATTAATTGGTGGAATACAACAATTTTAACAAAACTTGTAAAAACTTGGTGTGTTATAATACAATAAATAAATATCATTGTGGTAAACAATATTAAACACTTAAAATGATGAAATTAGGAAATATATTCATTCAATTTTAATTAAATATTCAAATTTATTGGGTAAAATACAACTATTTTAAGCTATCTTGTAAAAACTTGGGGTATTACAATACAATAAATTAATATCATGGCGGTAAACCATATTAATAACCTTAAATAATGAAATAAGGATTAAATTCATAATAATCTAATTAAATATTGAAAGTTATGGGGTAAAATACAACAATTTTAACAAAACTTGTAAAAACTTGGTATATTATATTAAAATAAATTAAAATCATTGTGGCAAATCATATTAAACACTTAAAATGATGAAATTACAAACTATATTCATTAAAATTTAATTAATTATTGAAATTTAAGGGGTACAATACTTACTTTTTCATAATTCTTGTTATAAATTGGGGTAATATAATAAATTAAATTAAAATCATGGTGCAAACCATAATAAACACATAACAGATGAAATTAGGTATTAAATTAATAAAAATCTCATATAATTTAGTAATTTTTAAAGGGTACGGTACAACATTTTTAACACATCTTGTAAAAACATGGGGTATTACAATACAATAAATTAATATCATGGTGGCAAGTCATATAAACACTTAAAAAGATGAAATTAGGTACTAAATTCATAAAAAACTAATAAAATACTGAAAATTAAGTGGTAGAATACAACAATTTTAACAAAACTTGTAAAAACTTGGTGTGTTATAATACAATAAATAAATATCATGATGGTAAACCATATTCATAACCTGAAATATTGAATAAAGGAAATAATTCATAATAATCTAATTAATTATTGAAATTTAAGGGGTAGAATACTTCATTTTTAATAATTCTTGTAAAAACTTGGGATATTACAATACAATAAATTAATATAATGGTGGAAAATCATATTAAACACTTAAAATGATGAAATTACAAACTATATTCATTAAAATTTAATTAATTATTGAAATTTAAGGGGTACAATACTTACTTTTTCATAATTCTTGTTATAAATTGGGGTAATATAATAAATTATATTAAAATCATGGTGCAAACCATAATAAACACATAACAGATGAAATTAGGTATTAAATTAATAAAAATCTCATATAATTTAGAAATTTTTAAGGGGTACGATACAACATTTTTAACAAATCTTGTAAAAACATGGGGTATTACAATACAATAAATTAATATCATGGTGGCAAATCATATTAAACACTTAAAATGATGAAATTAGGTACTAAATTCATAAAAAACTAATAAAATACTGAAAATTAAGTGGTAGAATACAACAATTTTAACAAAACTTGTAAAAACTTGGGATATTACAATACAATAAATTAATATCATGGTGGAAAATCATATAAACACTTAAAAAGATGAAATTAGGTACTAAATTCATAAAAAACTAATAAAATATTGAAAATTAAGTGGTAGAATACAACAATTTTAACAAAACTTGTAAAAACTTGGTATATTATATTACAAAAAATTAAAATCATGGTGGTAAACCATATTAATAACCTTAAATAATGAAATTAGGTACTAAATTCATAAAAAACTAATAAAATATTGAAAATTAAGTGGTAAAATACAAAAATTTTAACAAAACTTGTAAAAACTTGGTGTATTATGATACAATAAATAAATATCATGGTGGTAAACCATATTAATAACCTGAAATATTGAATTAAGGAAATAATTCATAATAATCTTATTAATTATTGAAATTTAAGGGGTAGAATACTTCATTTTTAATAATTCTTGTAAAAACTTGGGATATTATATTACAATAAATTAAAATCATGGTGGCAACTCATATAAACACTTAAAATGATGAAATTAGGTACTAAATTCATAAAAAACTAATAAAATATTGAAAACTAATTGGTAGAATACAACAATTTTAACAAAACTTGTAAAAACTTGGTGTGTTAAAATACAATAAATAAATATCACGGTGGTAAACCATATTAATAACCTGAAATATTGAATAATGGAAATAATTCATAATAATCTAATTAATTATTGAAATTTAAGGGGTAGAATACTTCATTTTTAATAATTCTTGTAATAACTTGGGGTTTTACAATACAATAAATTAATATCATGGTGGCAAATCATATAAACACTTAAAAAGATGAAATTAGGAACTATATTCATTAAAACCTAATTAAATATTGAAATTAAAGAGGTAAAATACAACAATTTTAACAAAACTTGTAAAAACTTGGTGTGTTATAATACAATAAATAAATATCATGGTGGCAAGTCATATAAAAACTTAAAAAAATGAAATTAGGTACTAAATTCATAAAAAACTAATAAAATACTGAAAATTAAGTGGTAGAATACAACAATTTTAACAAAACTTGTAAAAACTTGGGATATTACAATACAATAAATTAATATAATGGTGGAAAATCATATTAAACACTTAAAATGATGAAATTACAAACTATATTCATTAAAATTTAATTAATTATTGAAATTTAAGGGGTACAATACTTACTTTTTCATAATTCTTGTTATAAATTGGGGTAATATAATAAATTATATTAAAATCATGGTGCAAACCATAATAAACACATAACAGATGAAATTAGGTATTAAATTAATAAAAATCTCATATAATTTAGAAATTTTTAAGGGGTACGATACAACATTTTTAACAAATCTTGTAAAAACATGGGGTATTACAATACAATAAATTAATATCATGGTGGCAAATCATATTAAACACTTAAAATGATGAAATTAGGAAATATATTCATTAAATTTTAATTAAATATTGAAATTTATTGGGTAAAATACAACTATTATAAGCTGTCTTGTAAAAACTTGGGGTATTACAATACAATAAATTAATATCATGATGGTAAATCATATAAATCACTTAAAATGATGAAATTACAAACTATATTCATTAAAATTTAATTAATTATTGAAATTTAAGGGGTAGAATACTTACTTTTTCATAATTCTTGTTATAAATTGGGGTAATATAATAAATTAAATTAAAATCATGGTGAAAACCATAATAAACACATAACAGATGAAATTAGGTATTAAATTAATAAAAATCTCATATAATTTAGTAATTTTTAAAGGGTACGGTACAACATGTTTAACAAATCTTGTAAAAACATGGGGTATTACAATACAATAAATTAATATCATGGTGGCAAGTCATATAAACACTTAAAAAGATGAAATTAGGTACTAAATTCATAAAAAACTAATAAAATACTGAAAATTAAGTGGTAGAATACAACAATTTTAACAAAACTTGTAAAAACTTGGGATATTATATTACAAAAAATTAAAATCATGGTGGTAAACCATATTAATAACCTTAAATAATGAAATTAGGTACTAAATTCATAAAAAACTAATAAAATATTGAAAATTAAGTGGTAAAATATAACAATTTTAACAAAACTTGTAAAAACTTGGTGTATTATGATACAATAAATAAATATCATGGTGGTAAACCATATTAATAACCTGAAATATTGAATTAAGGAAATAATTCATAATAATCTAATTAATTATTGAAATTTAAGGGGTAGAATACTTCTTTTTTAATAATTCTTGTAATAACTTGGGGTATTACAATACAATAAATTAATATCATGGTGGCAAATCATATAAACACTTAAAAAGATGAAATTAGGAACTATATTCATAAAAACTTAATTAAATATTGAAATTAAAGAGGTAAAATACAACAATTTTAACAAAACTTGTAAAAACTTGGTGTGTTATAATACAATAAATAAATATCATGGTGGCAAGTCATATAAAAACTTAAAAAGATGAAATTAGGTACTAAATTCATAAAAAACTAATAAAATACTGAAAATTAAGTGGTAGAATACAACAATTTTAACAAAACTTGTAAAAACTTGGGATATTACAATACAATAAATTAATATCATGGTGGAAAATCATATAAACACTTAAAAAGATGAAATTAGGTACTAAATTCATAAAAAACTAATAAAATATTGAAAATTAAGTGGTAGAATACAACAATTTTAACAAAACTTGTAAAAACTTGGTATATTATATTACAAAAAATTAAAATCATGGTGGTAAACCATATTAATAACCTTAAATAATGAAATTAGGTACTAAATTCATAAAAAACTAATAAAATATTGAAAATTAAGTGGTAAAATACAACAATTTTAACAAAACTTGTAAAAACTTGGTGTATTATGATACAATAAATAAATATCATGGTGGTAAACCATATTAATAACCTGAAATATTGAATTAAGGAAATAATTCATAATAATCTTATTAATTATTGAAATTTAAGGGGTTGAATACTTCATTTTTAATAATTCTTGTAAAAACTTGGGATATTATATTACAATAAAATAAAATCATGGTGGCAAATCATATTAAACACTTAAAATGATGAAATTACAAACTATATTCATTAAAATTTAATTAATTATTGAAATTTAAGGGGTACAATACTTACTTTTTCATAATTCTTGTTTTAAATTGGGGTAATATAATAAATTAAATTAAAATCATGGTGCAAACCATAATAAACACATAACAGATGAAATTAGGTATTAAATTAATAAAAATCTCATATAATTTAGAAATTTTTAAGGGGTACGATACAACATTTTTAACAAATCTTGTAAAAACATGGGGTATTACAATACAATAAATTAATATCATGGTGGCAAATCATATTAAACACTTAAAATGATGAAATTAGGAAATATATTCATTAAATTTTAATTAAATATTGAAATTTATTGGGTAAAATACAACTATTATAAGCTATCTTGTAAAAACTTGGGGTATTACAATACAATAAATTAATATCATGGCGCTAAACCATATTAATAACCTTAAATAATGAAATAAGGATTAAATTCATAATAATCTAATTAAATATTGAAAGTTATGGGGTAAAATACAACAATTTTAACAAAACTTGTAAAAACTTGGGATATTATATTAAAATAAATTAAAATCATGGTGGCAAATCATATTAAACACTTAAAATGATGAAATTAGGAAATATATTCATTAAATTTTAATTAAATATTGAAATTTATTGGGTAAAATACAACTATTATAAGCTATCTTGTAAAAACTTGGGGTATTACAATACAATAAATTAATATCATGGCGCTAAACCATATTAATAACCTTAAATAATGAAATAAGGATTAAATTCATAATAATCTAATTAAATATTGAAAGTTATGGGGTAAAATACAACAATTTTAACAAAACTTGTAAAAACTTGGGATATTATATTAAAATAAATTAAAATCATGGTGGCAAATCATATTAAACACTTAAAATGATGAAATTAGGAAATATATTCATTAAATTTTAATTAAATATTGAAATTTATTGGGTAAAATACAACTATTTTAAGCTATCTTGTTAAACTTGGGGTATTACAATACAATAAATTAATATCATGGTGGTAAACCATATTAATAACCTTAAATAATGAAATAAGGATTAAATTCATAATAATCTAATTAAAAATTGAAAGTTATGGGGTAAAATACAACAATTTTAACAAAAGTTGTAAAAACTTGGTCTATTATAATACAATAAATAAATATCATGGTGGTAAACCATATTATTAACCTTAAATATTGAATAAAGGAAATAGTCCATAATAATCTAATTAATTATTGAAATTTAAGGGGTAGAATACTTCATTTTTAATAATCCTTGTAAAAACTTGGGATATTATATTACAATAAATTAAAATCATGGTGGCAAATCATATTAAACACTTAAAATGATGAAATTAGGAAATATATTCATTAAATTTTAATTAAATATTGAAATTTATAGGGTAAAATACAACTATTTTAAGCTATCTTGTAAAAACTTGGGGTATTACAATACAACAAATTAAAATCATGGTGGCAAATCATATTAAACACTTAAAATGATGAAATAACAAACTATATTCATTAAAATTTAATTAATTATTGAAATTTAAGGGGTAGAATACTTACTTTTTAATAATTCTTGTAATAACTTGGGGTAATATAATAAATTAAATTAAAATCATGGTGCAAACCATAATAAACACATAACAGATGAAATTAGGTATTAAATTAATAAAAATCTCATATAATTTAGTAATTTTTAAAGGGTACGGTACAACATTTTTAACACATCTTGTAAAAACTTGGGATATTATATTACAATAAATTAAAATCATGGTGGCAAATCATATTAAACACTTAAAATGATGAAATTAGGAAATATATTCATTAAATTTTAATTAAATATTGAAATTTATTGGGTAAAATACAACTATTATAAGCTATCTTGTAAAAACTGTGGGTATTACAATACAATAAATTATTATCATGGTAGTAAACCATATTAATAACCTTAAATATTGAATAAAGGAAATAATTCATAATAATCTAATTAATTATTGAAATTTAAGGGGTAGAATACTTCATTTTTAATAATTCTTGTAAAAACTTGGGATATTATATTACAATAAATTAAAATCATGGTGGCAACTCATATAAACACTTAAAATGATGAAATTAGGTACTAAATTCATAAAAAACTAATAAAATATTGAAAATTAATTGGTAGAATACAACAATTTTAACAAAACTTGTAAAAACTTGGTGTGTTATAATACAATAAATAAGTATCATTGTGGTAAACAATATTAAACACTTAAAATGATGAAATTAGGAAATATATTCATTAAATTTTAATTAAATATTCAAATTTATTGGGTAAAATACAACTATTTTAAGCTATCTTGTAAAAACTTGGGGTATTACAATACAATAAATTAATATCATGGCGGTAAACCATATTAATAACCTTAAATAATGAAATAAGGATTAAATTCATAATAATCTAATTAAATATTGAAAGTTATGGGGTAAAATACAACAATTTTAACAAAACTTGTAAAAACTTGGGATATTATATTAAAATAAATTAAAATCATTTGGCGAATCATATTAAACACTTAAAATGATGAAATTATAAACTATATTCATTAAAATGTAATTAATTATTGAAATTTAAGGGGTACAATACTTACTTTTTCATAATTCTTGTTATAAATTGGGGTAATATAATAAATTAAATTAAAATCATGGTGCAAACCATAATAAACACATAACAGATGAAATTAGGTATTAAATTAATAAAAATCTCATATAATTTAGTAATTTTTAAAGGGTACGGTACAACATTTTTAACATATCTTGTAAAAACATGGGGTATTACAATACAATAAATTAATATCATGGTGGCAAGTCATATAAACACTTAAAAAGATGAAATTAGGTACTAAATTCATAAAAAACTAATAAAATACTGAAAATTAAGTGGTAGAATACAACAATTTTAACAAAACTTGTAAAAACTTGGTGTGTTATAATACAATAAATAAATATCATGGTGGTAAACCATATTCATAACCTGAAATATTGAATAAAGGAAATAATTCATAATAATCTAATTAATTATTGAAATTTAAGGGGTAGAATACAACTATTTTAAGCTATCTTGTAAAAACTTGGGGTATTACAATACAATAAATTAATATCATGGCGGTAAACCATATTAATAACCTTAAATAATGAAATAAGGATTAAATTCATAATAATCTAATTAAATATTGAAAGTTATGGGGTAAAAAACAACAATTTTAACAAAACTTGTAAAAACTTGGTATATTATATTAAAATAAATTAAAATCATTGTGGCAAATCATATTAAACACTTAAAATGATGAAATTACAAACTATATTCATTAAAATTTAATTAATTATTGAAATTTAAGGGGTACAATACTTACTTTTTCATAATTCTTGTTATAAATTGGGGTAATATAATAAATTAAATTAAAATCATGGTGCAAACCATAATAAACACATAACAGATGAAATTAGGTATTAAATTAATAAAAATCTCATATAATTTAGTAATTTTTAAAGGGTACGGTACAACATTTTTAACACATCTTGTAAAAACTTGGGATATTATATTACAATAAATTAAAATCATGGTGGCAAATCATATTAAACACTTAAAATGATGAAATTAGGAAATATATTCATTAAATTTTAATTAAATATTGAAATTTATTGGGTAAAATACAACTATTATAAGCTATCTTGTAAAAACTGTGGGTATTACAATACAATAAATTATTATCATGGTAGTAAACCATATTAATAACCTTAAATATTGAATAAAGGAAATAATTCATAATAATCTAATTAATTATTGAAATTTAAGGGGTAGAATACTTCATTTTTAATAATTCTTGTAAAAACTTGGGATATTATATTACAATAAAATAAAATCATGGTGGCAAATCATATTAAACACTTAAAATGATGAAATTACAAACTATATTCATTAAAATTTAATTAATTATTGAAATTTAAGGGGTACAATACTTACTTTTTCATAATTCTTGTTTTAAATTGGGGTAATATAATAAATTAAATTAAAATCATGGTGCAAACCATAATAAACACATAACAGATGAAATTAGGTATTAAATTAATAAAAATCTCATATAATTTAGAAATTTTTAAGGGGTACGATACAACATTTTTAACAAATCTTGTAAAAACATGGGGTATTACAATACAATAAATTAATATCATGGTGGCAAATCATATTAAACACTTAAAATGATGAAATTAGGAAATATATTCATTAAATTTTAATTAAATATTGAAATTTATTGGGTAAAATACAACTATTATAAGCTATCTTGTAAAAACTTGGGGTATTACAATACAATAAATTAATATCATGGTGGAAAATCATATAAACACTTAAAAAGATGAAATTAGGTACTAAATTCATAAAAAACTAATAAAATATTGAAAATTAAGTGGTAGAATACAACAATTTTAACAAAACTTGTAAAAACTTGGTATATTATATTACAAAAAATTAAAATCATGGTGGTAAACCATATTAATAACCTTAAATAATGAAATTAGGTACTAAATTCATAAAAAACTAATAAAATATTGAAAATTAAGTGGTAAAATACAACAATTTTAACAAAACTTGTAAAAACTTGGTGTATTATGATACAATAAATAAATATCATGGTGGTAAACCATATTAATAACCTGAAATATTGAATTAAGGAAATAATTCATAATAATCTTATTAATTATTGAAATTTAAGGGGTTGAATACTTCATTTTTAATAATTCTTGTAAAAACTTGGGATATTATATTACAATAAAATAAAATCATGGTGGCAAATCATATTAAACACTTAAAATGATGAAATTACAAACTATATTCATTAAAATTTAATTAATTATTGAAATTT
Source organism: Rhopalosiphum nymphaeae (assembly GCA_036289425.1). Classification (NCBI taxonomy): domain Eukaryota; kingdom Metazoa; phylum Arthropoda; class Insecta; order Hemiptera; family Aphididae; genus Rhopalosiphum; species Rhopalosiphum nymphaeae. Next base: position 12,240,691 of record JAZAQC010000019.1, on the reverse strand, counting down.
AAGGGGTACAATACTTACTTTTTCATAATTCTTGTTTTAAATTGGGGTAATATAATAAATTAAATTAAAATCATGGTGCAAACCATAATAAACACATAACAGATGAAATTAGGTATTAAATTAATAAAAATCTCATATAATTTAGAAATTTTTAAGGGGTACGATACAACATTTTTAACAAATCTTGTAAAAACATGGGGTATTACAATACAATAAATTAATATCATGGTGGCAAATCATATTAAACACTTAAAATGATGAAATTAGGAAATATATTCATTAAATTTTAATTAAATATTGAAATTTATTGGGTAAAATACAACTATTATAAGCTATCTTGTAAAAACTTGGGGTATTACAATACAATAAATTAATATCATGGCGCTAAACCATATTAATAACCTTAAATAATGAAATAAGGATTAAATTCATAATAATCTAATTAAATATTGAAAGTTATGGGGTAAAATACAACAATTTTAACAAAACTTGTAAAAACTTGGGATATTATATTAAAATAAATTAAAATCATGGTGGCAAATCATATTAAACACTTAAAATGATGAAATTAGGAAATATATTCATTAAATTTTAATTAAATATTGAAATTTATTGGGTAAAATACAACTATTATAAGCTATCTTGTAAAAACTTGGGGTATTACAATACAATAAATTAATATCATGGCGCTAAACCATATTAATAACCTTAAATAATGAAATAAGGATTAAATTCATAATAATCTAATTAAATATTGAAAGTTATGGGGTAAAATACAACAATTTTAACAAAACTTGTAAAAACTTGGGATATTATATTAAAATAAATTAAAATCATGGTGGCAAATCATATTAAACACTTAAAATGATGAAATTAGGAAATATATTCATTAAATTTTAATTAAATATTGAAATTTATTGGGTAAAATACAACTATTATAAGCTATCTTGTAAAAACTGTGGGTATTACAATACAATAAATTATTATCATGGTAGTAAACCATATTAATAACCTTAAATATTGAATAAAGGAAATAATTTATAATAATCTAATTAATTATTGAAATTTAAGGGGTAGAATACTTCATTTTTAATAATTCTTGTAAAAACTTGGGATATTATATTACAATACATTAAAATCATGGTGGCAACTCATATAAACACTTAAAATGATGAAATTAGGTACTAAATTCATAAAAAACTAATAAAATATTGAAAATTAATTGGTGGAATACAACAATTTTAACAAAACTTGTAAAAACTTGGTGTGTTATAATACAATAAATAAATATCATTGTGGTAAACAATATTAAACACTTAAAATGATGAAATTAGGAAATATATTCATTCAATTTTAATTAAATATTCAAATTTATTGGGTAAAATACAACTATTTTAAGCTATCTTGTAAAAACTTGGGGTATTACAATACAATAAATTAATATCATGGCGGTAAACCATATTAATAACCTTAAATAATGAAATAAGGATTAAATTCATAATAATCTAATTAAATATTGAAAGTTATGGGGTAAAAAACAACAATTTTAACAAAACTTGTAAAAACTTGGTATATTATATTAAAATAAATTAAAATCATTGTGGCAAATCATATTAAACACTTAAAATGATGAAATTACAAACTATATTCATTAAAATTTAATTAATTATTGAAATTTAAGGGGTACAATACTTACTTTTTCATAATTCTTGTTATAAATTGGGGTAATATAATAAATTAAATTAAAATCATGGTGCAAACCATAATAAACACATAACAGATGAAATTAGGTATTAAATTAATAAAAATCTCATATAATTTAGTAATTTTTAAAGGGTACGGTACAACATTTTTAACACATCTTGTAAAAACATGGGGTATTACAATACAATAAATTAATATCATGGTGGCAAGTCATATAAACACTTAAAAAGATGAAATTAGGTACTAAATTCATAAAAAACTAATAAAATACTGAAAATTAAGTGGTAGAATACAACAATTTTAACAAAACTTGTAAAAACTTGGTGTGTTATAATACAATAAATAAATATCATGGTGGTAAACCATATTCATAACCTGAAATATTGAATAAAGGAAATAATTCATAATAATCTAATTAATTATTGAAATTTAAGGGGTAGAATACTTCATTTTTAATAATTCTTGTAAAAACTTGGGATATTATATTACAATAAATTAAAATCATGGTGGCAAATCATATTAAACACTTAAAATGATGAAATTACAAACTATATTCATTAAAATTTAATTAATTATTGAAATTTATGGGGTAGAATACTTACTTTTTAATAATTCTTTTAATAACTTGGGGTAATATAATAAATTAAATTAAAATCATGGTGCAAACCATAATAAACACATAACAGATGAAATTAGGTATTAAATTAATAAAAATCTCATATAATTTAGTAATTTTTAAAGGGTACGGTACAACATTTTTAACACATCTTGTAAAAACTTGGGATATTATATTACAATAAATTAAAATCATGGTGGCAAATCATATTAAACACTTAAAATGATGAAATTAGGAAATATATTCATTAAATTTTAATTAAATATTGAAATTTATTGGGTAAAATACAACTATTATAAGCTATCTTGTAAAAACTGTGGGTATTACAATACAATAAATTATTATCATGGTAGTAAACCATATTAATAACCTTAAATATTGAATAAAGGAAATAATTCATAATAATCTAATTAATTATTGAAATTTAAGGGGTAGAATACTTCATTTTTAATAATTCTTGTAAAAACTTGGGATATTATATTACAATAAATTAAAATCATGGTGGCAACTCATATAAACACTTAAAATGATGAAATTAGGTACTAAATTCATAAAAAACTAATAAAATATTGAAAATTAATTGGTAGAATACAACAATTTTAACAAAACTTGTAAAAACTTGGTGTGTTATAATACAATAAATAAGTATCATTGTGGTAAACAATATTAAACACTTAAAATGATGAAATTAGGAAATATATTCATTAAATTTTAATTAAATATTCAAATTTATTGGGTAAAATACAACTATTTTAAGCTATCTTGTAAAAACTTGGGGTATTACAATACAATAAATTAATATCATGGCGGTAAACCATATTAATAACCTTAAATAATGAAATAAGGATTAAATTCATAATAATCTAATTAAATATTGAAAGTTATGGGGTAAAATACAACAATTTTAACAAAACTTGTAAAAACTTGGGATATTATATTAAAATAAATTAAAATCATTTGGCGAATCATATTAAACACTTAAAATGATGAAATTATAAACTATATTCATTAAAATGTAATTAATTATTGAAATTTAAGGGGTACAATACTTACTTTTTCATAATTCTTGTTATAAATTGGGGTAATATAATAAATTAAATTAAAATCATGGTGCAAACCATAATAAACACATAACAGATGAAATTAGGTATTAAATTAATAAAAATCTCATATAATTTAGTAATTTTTAAAGGGTACGGTACAACATTTTTAACACATCTTGTAAAAACATGGGGTATTACAATACAATAAATTAATATCATGGTGGCAAGTCATATAAACACTTAAAAAGATGAAATTAGGTACTAAATTCATAAAAAACTAATAAAATACTGAAAATTAAGTGGTAGAATACAACAATTTTAACAAAACTTGTAAAAACTTGGTGTGTTATAATACAATAAATAAATATCATGGTGGTAAACCATATTCATAACCTGAAATATTGAATAAAGGAAATAATTCATAATAATCTAATTAATTATTGAAATTTAAGGGGTAGAATACTTCATTTTTAATAATTCTTGTAAAAACTTGGGATATTATATTACAATAAATTAAAATCATGGTGGCAAATCATATTAAACACTTAAAATGATGAAATTACAAACTATATTCATTAAAATTTAATTAATTATTGAAATTTATGGGGTAGAATACTTACTTTTTAATAATTCTTGTAATAACTTGGGGTAATATAATAAATTAAATTAAAATCATGGTGCAAACCATAATAAACACATAACAGATGAAATTAGGTATTAAATTAATAAAAATCTCATATAATTTAGTAATTTTTAAAGGGTACGGTACAACATTTAAACACATCTTGTAAAAACTTGGGATATTATATTACAATAAATTAAAATCATGGTGGCAAATCATATTAAACACTTAAAATGATGAAATTAGGAAATATATTCATTAAATTTTAATTAAATATTGAAATTTATTGGGTAAAATACAACTATTATAAGCTATCTTGTAAAAACTGTGGGTATTACAATACAATAAATTATTATCATGGTAGTAAACCATATTAATAACCTTAAATATTGAATAAAGGAAATAATTCATAATAATCTAATTAATTATTGAAATTTAAGGGGTAGAATACTTCATTTTTAATAATTCTTGTAAAAACTTGGGATATTATATTACAATAAATTAAAATCATGGTGGCAACTCATATAAACACTTAAAATGATGAAATTAGGTACTAAATTCATAAAAAACTAATAAAATATTGAAAATTAATTGGTAGAATACAACAATTTTAACAAAACTTGTAAAAACTTGGTGTGTTATAATACAATAAATAAATATCATTGTGGTAAACAATATTAAACACTTAAAATGATGAAATTAGGAAATATATTCATTAAATTTTAATTAAATATTCAAATTTATTGGGTAAAATACAACTATTTTAAGCTATCTTGTAAAAACTTGGGGTATTACAATACAATAAATTAATATCATGGCGGTAAACCATATTAATAACCTTAAATAATGAAATAAGGATTAAATTCATAATAATCTAATTAAATATTGAAAGTTATGGGGTAAAATACAACAATTTTAACAAAACTTGTAAAAACTTGGGATATTATATTAAAATAAATTAAAATCATTGTGGCAAATCATACTAAACACTTAAAATGATGAAATTACAAACTATATTCATTAAAATGTAATTAATTATTGAAATTTAAGGGGTACAATACTTACTTTTTCATAATTCTTGTTATAAATTGGGGTAATATAATAAATTAAATTAAAATCATGGTGCAAACCATAATAAACACCTAACAGATGAAATTAGGTATTAAATTAATAAAAATCTCATATAATTTAGTAATTTTTAAAGGGTACGGTACAACATTTTTAACACATCTTGTAAAAACATGGGGTATTACAATACAATAAATTAATATCATGGTGGCAAGTCATATAAACACTTAAAAAGATGAAATTAGGTACTAAATTCATAAAAAACTAATAAAATACTGAAAATTAAGTGGTAGAATACAACAATTTTAACAAAACTTGTAAAAACTTGGGATATTATATTACAAAAAATTAAAATCATGGTGGTAAACCATATTAATAACCTTAAATAATGAAATTAGGTACTAAATTCATAAAAAACTAATAAAATATTGAAAATTAAGTGGTAAAATACAACAATTTTTACAAAACTTGTAAAAACTTGGTGTATTATGATACAATAAATAAATATCATGGTTGTAAACCATATTAATAACCTGAAATATTGAATTAAGGAAATAATTCATAATAATCTAATTAATTATTGAAATTTAAGGGGTAGAATACTTCATTTTTAATAATTCTTGTAAAAACTTGGGATATTACATTACAATAAATTAAAATCATGGTGGCAAATCATATAAAACACTTAAAATGATGAAATTACAAACTATATTCATTAAAATTTAATTAATTATTGAAATTTAAGGGGTTGAATACTTACTTTTTAATAATTCTTGTAATAACTTGGGGTAATATAATAAATTAAATTAAAATCATGGTGCAAACCATAATAAACACATAACAGATGAAATTAGGTATTAAATTAATAAAAATCTCATATAATTTAGAAATTTTTAAGGGGTACGATACAACATTTTTAACAAATCTTGTAAAAACATGGGGTATTACAATATTAAACACTTAAAATGATGAAATTAGGAAATATATTCATTAAATTTTAATTAAATATTCAAATTTATTGGGTAAAATACAACTATTATAAGCTATCTTGTAAAAACTTGGGGTATTACAATACAATAAATTAATATCATGATGGTAAATCATATAAATCACTTAAAATGATGAAATTACAAACTATATTCATTAAAATTTAATTAATTATTGAAATTTAAGGGGTAGAATACTTACTTTTTCATAATTCTTGTTATAAATTGGGGTAATATAATAAATTAAATTAAAATCATGGTGAAAACCATAATAAACACATAACAGATGAAATTAGGTATTAAATTAATAAAAATCTCATATAATTTAGTAATTTTTAAAGGGTACGGTACAACATTTTTAACACATCTTGTAAAAACTTGGGATATTATATTACAATAAATTAAAATCATGGTGGCAACTCATATAAACACTTAAAAAGATGAAATTAGGTACTAAATTCATAAAAAACTAATAAAATACTGAAAATTAAGTGGTAGAATACAACAATTTTAACAAAACTTGTAAAAACTTGGGATATTACAATACAATAAATTAATATCATGGTGGAAAATCATATAAACACTTAAAAAGATGAATTTAGGTACTAAATTCATAAAAAACTAATAAAATATTGAAAATTAAGTGGTAGAATACAACAATTTTAACAAAACTTGTCAAAACTTGGTATATTATATTACAAAAAATTAAAATCATGGTGGTAAACCATATTAATAACCTTAAATAATGAAATAAGGTACTAAATTCATAAAAAACTAATAAAATATTGAAAATTAAGTGGTAAAATACAACAATTTTAACAAAACTTGTAAAAACTTGGTGTATTATGATACAATAAATAAATATCATGGTGGTAAACCATATTAATAACCTGAAATATTGAATTAAGGAAATAATTCATAATAATCTTATTAATTATTGAAATTTAAGGGGTTGAATACTTCATTTTTAATAATTCTTGTAAAAACTTGGGATATTATATTACAATAAAATAAAATCATGGTGGCAAATCATATTAAACACTTAAAATGATGAAATTACAAACTATATTCATTAAAATTTAATTAATTATTGAAATTTAAGGGGTAGAATACTTACTTTTTAATAATTCTTGTAATAACTTGGGGTAATATAATAAATTAAATTAAAATCATGGTGCAAACCATAATAAACACATAACAGATGAAATTAGGTATTAAATTAATAAAAATCTCATATAATTTAGAAATTTTTAAGGGGTACGATACAACATTTTTAACAAATCTTGTAAAAACATGGGGTATTACAATATTAAACACTTAAAATGATGAAATTAGGAAATATATTCATTAAATTTTAATTAAATATTCAAATTTATTGGGTAAAATACAACTATTATAAGCTATCTTGTAAAAACTTGGGGTATTACAATACAATAAATTAATATCATGATGGTAAATCATATAAATCACTTAAAATGATGAAATTACAAACTATATTCATTAAAATTTAATTAATTATTGAAATTTAAGGGGTAGAATACTTACTTTTTCATAATTCTTGTTATAAATTGGGGTAATATAATAAATTAAATTAAAATCATGGTGAAAACCATAATAAACACATAACAGATGAAATTAGGTATTAAATTAATAAAAATCTCATATAATTTAGTAATTTTTAAAGGGTACGGTACAACATTTTTAACACATCTTGTAAAAACTTGGGATATTATATTACAATAAATTAAAATCATGGTGGCAACTCATATAAACACTTAAAAAGATGAAATTAGGTACTAAATTCATAAAAAACTAATAAAATACTGAAAATTAAGTGGTAGAATACAACAATTTTAACAAAACTTGTAAAAACTTGGTGTGTTATAATACAATAAATAAATATCATGGTGGTAAACCATATTCATAACCTGAAATATTGAATAAAGGAAATAATTTATAATAATCTAATTAATTATTGAAATTTAAGTGGTAGAATACTTCATTTTTAATAATTCTTGTAAAAACTTGGGATATTATATTACAATAAATTAAAATCATGGTGGCAAATCATATTAAACACTTAAAATGATGAAATTACAAACTATATTCATTAAAATTTAATTAATTATTGAAATTTAAGGGGTACAATACTTACTTTTTCATAATTCTTGTTTTAAATTGGGGTAATATAATAAATTAAATTAAAATCATGGTGCAAACCATAATAAACACATAACAGATGAAATTAGGTATTAAATTAATAAAAATCTCATATAATTTAGAAATTTTTAAGGGGTACGATACAACATTTTTAACAAATCTTGTAAAAACATGGGGTATTACAATACAATAAATTAATATCATGGTGGCAAATCATATTAAACACTTAAAATGATGAAATTAGGAAATATATTCATTAAATTTTAATTAAATATTGAAATTTATTGGGTAAAATACAACTATTATAAGCTATCTTGTAAAAACTTGGGGTATTACAATACAATAAATTAATATCATGATGGTAAATCATATAAATCACTTAAAATGATGAAATTACAAACTATATTCATTAAAATTTAATTAATTATTGAAATTTAAGGGGTAGAATACTTACTTTTTCATAATTCTTGTTATAAATTGGGGTAATATAATAAATTAAATTAAAATCATGGTGAAAACCATAATAAACACATAACAGATGAAATTAGGTATTAAATTAATAAAAATCTCATATAATTTAGTATTTTTTAAAGGGTACGGTACAACATTTTTAACACATCTTGTAAATACTTGGGATATTATATTACAATAAATTAAAATCATGGTGGCAAATCATATTAAACACTTAAAATGATGAAATTAGGAAAAATATTCATTAAATTTTAATTAAATATTGAAATTTATTGGGTAAAATACAACTATTATAAGCTATCTTGTAAAAACTGTGGGTATTACAATACAATAAATTATTATCATGGTAGTAAACCATATTAAAAACCTTAAATATTGAATAAAGGAAATAATTTATAATAATCTAATTAATTATTGAAATTTAAGTGGTAGAATACTTCATTTTTAATAATTCTTGTAAAAACTTGGGATATTATATTACAATACATTAAAATCATGGTGGCAACTCATATAAACACTTAAAATGATGAAATTAGGTACTAAATTCATAAAAAACTAATAAAATATTGAAAATTAATTGGTAGAATACAACAATTTTAACAAAACTTGTAAAAACTTGGTGTGTTATAATACAATAAATAAATATCATTGTGGTAAACAATATTAAACACTTAAAATGATGAAATTAGGAAATATATTCATTAAATTTTAATTAAATATTCAAATTTATTGGGTAAAATACAACTATTTTAAGCTATCTTGTAAAAACTTGGGGTATTACAATACAATAAATTAATATCATGGCGGTAAACCATATTAATAACCTTAAATAATGAAATAAGGATTAAATTCATAATAATCTAATTAAATATTGAAAGTTATGGGGTAAAATACAACAATTTTAACAAAACTTGTAAAAACTTGGTATATTATATTAAAATAAATTAAAATCATTGTGGCAAATCATATTAAACACTTAAAATGATGAAATTACAAACTATATTCATTAAAATGTAATTAATTATTGAAATTTAAGGGGTACAATACTTACTTTTTCATAATTCTTGTTATAAATTGGGGTAATATAATAAATTAAATTAAAATCATGGTGCAAACCATAATAAACACATAACAGATGAAATTAGGTATTAAATTAATAAAAATCTCATATAATTTAGACATTTTTAAGGGGTACGATACAACATTTTTAACAAATCTTGTAAAAACATGGGGTATTACAATACAATAAATTAATATCATGGTGGCAAGTCATATAAACACTTAAAAAGATGAAATTAGGTACTAAATTCATAAAAAACTAATAAAATACTGAAAATTAAGTGGTAGAATACAACAATTTTAACAAAACTTGTAAAAACTTGGTGTGTTATAATACAATAAATAAATATCATGGTGGTAAACCATATTCATAACCTGAAATATTGAATAAAGGAAATAATTCATAATAATCTAATTAATTATTGAAATTTAAGGGGTAGAATACTTCATTTTTAATAATTCTTGTAAAAACTTGGGATATTATATTACAATAAATTAAAATCATGGTGGCAAATCATATTAAACACTTAAAATGATGAAATTACAAACTATATTCATTAAAATTTAATTAATTATTGAAATTTATGGGGTAGAATACTTACTTTTTAATAATTCTTGTAATAACTTGGGGTAATATAATAAATTAAATTAAAATCATGGTGCAAACCATAATAAACACATAACAGATGAAATTAGGTATTAAATTAATAAAAATCTCATATAATTTAGTAATTTTTAAAGGGTACGGTACAACATTTTTAACACATCTTGTAAAAACTTGGGATATTATATTACAATAAATTAAAATCATGGTGGCAAATCATATTAAACACTTAAAATGATGAAATTAGGAAATATATTCATTAAATTTTAATTAAATATTGAAATTTATTGGGTAAAATACAACTATTATAAGCTATCTTGTAAAAACTGTGGGTATTACAATACAATAAATTATTATCATGGTAGTAAACCATATTAATAACCTTAAATATTGAATAAAGGAAATAATTTATAATAATCTAATTAATTATTGAAATTTAAGGGGTAGAATACTTCATTTTTAATAATTCTTGTAAAAACTTGGGATATTATATTACAATAAATTAAAATCATGGTGGCAACTCATATAAACACTTAAAATGATGAAATTAGGTACTAAATTCATAAAAAACTAATAAAATATTGAAAATTAATTGGTAGAATACAACAATTTTAACAAAACTTGTAAAAACTTGGTGTGTTATAATACAATAAATAAATATCATTGTGGTAAACAATATTAAACACTTAAAATGATGAAATTAGGAAATATATTCATTAAATTTTAATTAAATATTCAAATTTATTGGGTAAAATACAACTATTTTAAGCTATCTTGTAAAAACTTGGGGTATTACAATACAATAAATTAATATCATGGCGGTAAACCATATTAATAACCTTAAATAATGAAATAAGGATTAAATTCATAATAATCTAATTAAATATTGAAAGTTATGGGGTAAAATACAACAATTTTAACAAAACTTGTAAAAACTTGGGATATTATATTAAAATAAATTAAAATCATTGTGGCAAATCATACTAAACACTTAAAATGATGAAATTACAAACTATATTCATTAAAATGTAATTAATTATTGAAATTTAAGGGGTACAATACTTACTTTTTCATAATTCTTGTTATAAATTGGGGTAATATAATAAATTAAATTAAAATCATGGTGCAAACCATAATAAACACCTAACAGATGAAATTAGGTATTAAATTAATAAAAATCTCATATAATTTAGTAATTTTTAAAGGGTACGGTACAACATTTTTAACACATCTTGTAAAAACATGGGGTATTACAATACAATAAATTAATATCATGGTGGCAAGTCATATAAACACTTAAAAAGATGAAATTAGGTACTAAATTCATAAAAAACTAATAAAATACTGAAAATTAAGTGGTAGAATACAACAATTTTAACAAAACTTGTAAAAACTTGGTGTGTTATAATACAATAAATAAATATCATGGTGGTAAACCATATTCATAACCTGAAATATTGAATAAAGGAAATAATTCATAATAATCTAATTAATTATTGAAATTTAAGGGGTAGAATACTTCATTTTTAATAATTCTTGTAAAAACTTGGGATATTATATTACAATAAATTAAAATCATGGTGGCAAATCATATTAAACACTTAAAATGATGAAATTACAAACTATATTCATTAAAATTTAATTAATTATTGAAATTTATGGGGTAGAATACTTACTTTTTAATAATTCTTGTAATAACTTGGGGTAATATAATAAATTAAATTAAAATCATGGTGCAAACCATAATAAACACATAACAGATGAAATTAGGTATTAAATTAATAAAAATCTCATATAATTTAGTAATTTTTAAAGGGTACGGTACAACATTTTTAACACATCTTGTAAAAACTTGGGATATTATATTACAATAAATTAAAATCATGGTGGCAAATCATATTAAACACTTAAAATGATGAAATTAGGAAATATATTCATTAAATTTTAATTAAATATTGAAATTTATTGGGTAAAATACAACTATTATAAGCTATCTTGTAAAAACTGTGGGTATTACAATACAATAAATTATTATCATGGTAGTAAACCATATTAATAACCTTAAATATTGAATAAAGGAAATAATTCATAATAATCTAATTAATTATTGAAATTTAAGGGGTAGAATACTTCATTTTTAATAATTCTTGTAAAAACTTGGGATATTATATTACAATAAATTAAAATCATGGTGGCAACTCATATAAACACTTAAAATGATGAAATTAGGTACTAAATTCATAAAAAACTAATAAAATATTGAAAATTAATTGGTAGAATACAACAATTTTAACAAAACTTGTAAAAACTTGGTGTGTTATAATACAATAAATAAATATCATTGTGGTAAACAATATTAAACACTTAAAATGATGAAATTAGGAAATATATTCATTAAATTTTAATTAAATATTCAAATTTATTGGGTAAAATACAACTATTATAAGCTATCTTGTAAAAACTTGGGGTATTACAATACAATAAATTAATATCATGATGGTAAATCATATAAATCACTTAAAATGATGAAATTACAAACTATATTCATTAAAATTTAATTAATTATTGAAATTTAAGGGGTAGAATACTTACTTTTTCATAATTCTTGTTATAAATTGGGGTAATATAATAAATTAAATTAAAATCATGGTGAAAACCATAATAAACACATAACAGATGAAATTAGGTATTAAATTAATAAAAATCTCATATAATTTAGTAATTTTTAAAGGGTACGGTACAACATTTTTAACACATCTTGTAAAAACTTGGGATATTATATTACAATAAATTAAAATCATGGTGGCAACTCATATAAACACTTAAAAAGATGAAATTAGGTACTAAATTCATAAAAAACTAATAAAATACTGAAAATTAAGTGGTAGAATACAACAATTTTAACAAAACTTGTAAAAACTTGGGATATTACAATACAATAAATTAATATCATGGTGGAAAATCATATAAACACTTAAAAAGATGAATTTAGGTACTAAATTCATAAAAAACTAATAAAATATTGAAAATTAAGTGGTAGAATACAACAATTTTAACAAAACTTGTCAAAACTTGGTATATTATATTACAAAAAATTAAAATCATGGTGGTAAACCATATTAATAACCTTAAATAATGAAATAAGGTACTAAATTCATAAAAAACTAATAAAATATTGAAAATTAAGTGGTAAAATACAACAATTTTAACAAAACTTGTAAAAACTTGGTGTATTATGATACAATAAATAAATATCATGGTGGTAAACCATATTAATAACCTGAAATATTGAATTAAGGAAATAATTCATAATAATCTTATTAATTATTGAAATTTAAGGGGTTGAATACTTCATTTTTAATAATTCTTGTAAAAACTTGGGATATTATATTACAATAAAATAAAATCATGGTGGCAAATCATATTAAACACTTAAAATGATGAAATTACAAACTATATTCATTAAAATTTAATTAATTATTGAAATTTAAGGGGTAGAATACTTACTTTTTAATAATTCTTGTAATAACTTGGGGTAATATAATAAATTAAATTAAAATCATGGTGCAAACCATAATAAACACATAACAGATGAAATTAGGTATTAAATTAATAAAAATCTCATATAATTTAGAAATTTTTAAGGGGTACGATACAACATTTTTAACAAATCTTGTAAAAACATGGGGTATTACAATATTAAACACTTAAAATGATGAAATTAGGAAATATATTCATTAAATTTTAATTAAATATTCAAATTTATTGGGTAAAATACAACTATTATAAGCTATCTTGTAAAAACTTGGGGTATTACAATACAATAAATTAATATCATGATGGTAAATCATATAAATCACTTAAAATGATGAAATTACAAACTATATTCATTAAAATTTAATTAATTATTGAAATTTAAGGGGTAGAATACTTACTTTTTCATAATTCTTGTTATAAATTGGGGTAATATAATAAATTAAATTAAAATCATGGTGAAAACCATAATAAACACATAACAGATGAAATTAGGTATTAAATTAATAAAAATCTCATATAATTTAGTAATTTTTAAAGGGTACGGTACAACATTTTTAACACATCTTGTAAAAACTTGGGATATTATATTACAATAAATTAAAATCATGGTGGCAACTCATATAAACACTTAAAAAGATGAAATTAGGTACTAAATTCATAAAAAACTAATAAAATACTGAAAATTAAGTGGTAGAATACAACAATTTTAACAAAACTTGTAAAAACTTGGGATATTACAATACAATAAATTAATATCATGGTGGAAAATCATATAAACACTTAAAAAGATGAATTTAGGTACTAAATTCATAAAAAACTAATAAAATATTGAAAATTAAGTGGTAGAATACAACAATTTTAACAAAACTTGTAAAAACTTGGTATATTATATTACAAAAAATTAAAATCATGGTGGTAAACCATATTAATAACCTTAAATAATGAAATAAGGTACTAAATTCATAAAAAACTAATAAAATATTGAAAATTAAGTGGTAAAATACAACAATTTTAACAAAACTTGTAAAAACTTGGTGTATTATGATACAATAAATAAATATCATGGTGGTAAACCATATTAATAACCTGAAATATTGAATTAAGGAAATAATTCATAATAATCTTATTAATTATTGAAATTTAAGGGGTTGAATACTTCATTTTTAATAATTCTTGTAAAAACTTGGGATATTATATTACAATAAAATAAAATCATGGTGGCAAATCATATTAAACACTTAAAATGATGAAATTACAAACTATATTCATTAAAATTTAATTAATTATTGAAATTTAAGGGGTACAATACTTACTTTTTCATAATTCTTGTTTTAAATTGGGGTAATATAATAAATTAAATTAAAATCATGGTGCAAACCATAATAAACACATAACAGATGAAATTAGGTATTAAATTAATAAAAATCTCATATAATTTAGAAATTTTTAAGGGGTACGATACAACATTTTTAACAAATCTTGTAAAAACATGGGGTATTACAATACAATAAATTAATATCATGGTGGCAAATCATATTAAACACTTAAAATGATGAAATTAGGAAATATATTCATTAAATTTTAATTAAATATTGAAATTTATTGGGTAAAATACAACTATTATAAGCTATCTTGTAAAAACTTGGGGTATTACAATACAATAAATTAATATCATGATGGTAAATCATATAAATCACTTAAAATGATGAAATTACAAACTATATTCATTAAAATTTAATTAATTATTGAAATTTAAGGGGTAGAATACTTACTTTTTCATAATTCTTGTTATAAATTGGGGTAATATAATAAATTAAATTAAAATCATGGTGAAAACCATAATAAACACATAACAGATGAAATTAGGTATTAAATTAATAAAAATCTCATATAATTTAGTAATTTTTAAAGGGTACGGTACAACATTTTTAACACATCTTGTAAATACTTGGGATATTATATTACAATAAATTAAAATCATGGTGGCAAATCATATTAAACACTTAAAATGATGAAATTAGGAAAAATATTCATTAAATTTTAATTAAATATTGAAATTTATTGGGTAAAATACAACTATTATAAGCTATCTTGTAAAAACTGTGGGTATTACAATACAATAAATTATTATCATGGTAGTAAACCATATTAATAACCTTAAATATTGAATAAAGGAAATAATTTATAATAATCTAATTAATTATTGAAATTTAAGTGGTAGAATACTTCATTTTTAATAATTCTTGTAAAAACTTGGGATATTATATTACAATACATTAAAATCATGGTGGCAACTCATATAAACACTTAAAATGATGAAATTAGGTACTAAATTCATAAAAAACTAATAAAATATTGAAAATTAATTGGTAGAATACAACAATTTTAACAAAACTTGTAAAAACTTGGTGTGTTATAATACAATAAATAAATATCATTGTGGTAAACAATATTAAACACTTAAAATGATGAAATTAGGAAATATATTCATTAAATTTTAATTAAATATTCAAATTTATTGGGTAAAATACAACTATTTTAAGCTATCTTGTAAAAACTTGGGGTATTACAATACAATAAATTAATATCATGGCGGTAAACCATATTAATAACCTTAAATAATGAAATAAGGATTAAATTCATAATAATCTAATTAAATATTGAAAGTTATGGGGTAAAATACAGCAATTTTAACAAAACTTGTAAAAACTTGGTATATTATATTAAAATAAATTAAAATCATTGTGGCAAATCATATTAAACACTTAAAATGATGAAATTACAAACTATATCCATTAAAATGTAATTAATTATTGAAATTTAAGGGGTACAATACTTACTTTTTCATAATTCTTGTTATAAATTGGGGTAATATAATAAATTAAATTAAAATCATGGTGCAAACCATAATAAACACATAACAGATGAAATTAGGTATTAAATTAATAAAAATCTCATATAATTTAGACATTTTTAAGGGGTACGATACAACATTTTTAACAAATCTTGTAAAAACATGGGGTATTACAATACAATAAATTAATATCATGGTGGCAAGTCATATAAACACTTAAAAAGATGAAATTAGGTACTAAATTCATAAAAAACTAATAAAATACTGAAAATTAAGTGGTAGAATACAACAATTTTAACAAAACTTGTAAAAACTTGGTGTGTTATAATACAATAAATAAATATCATGGTGGTAAACCATATTCATAACCTGAAATATTGAATAAAGGAAATAATTCATAATAATCTAATTAATTATTGAAATTTAAGGGGTAGAATACTTCATTTTTAATAATTCTTGTAATAACTTGGGGTAATATAATAAATTAAATTAAAATCATGGTGCAAACCATAATAAACACATAACAGATGAAATTAGGTATTAAATTAATAAAAATCTCATATAATTTAGTAATTTTTAAAGGGTACGGTACAACATTTTTAACACATCTTGTAAAAACTTGGGATATTATATTACAATAAATTAAAATCATGGTGGCAAATCATATTAAACACTTAAAATGATGAAATTAGGAAATATATTCATTAAATTTTAATTAAATATTGAAATTTATTGGGTAAAATACAACTATTATAAGCTATCTTGTAAAAACTGTGGGTATTACAATACAATAAATTATTATCATGGTAGTAAACCATATTAATAACCTTAAATATTGAATAAAGGAAATAATTCATAATAATCTAATTAATTATTGAAATTTAAGGGGTAGAATACTTCATTTTTAATAATTCTTGTAAAAACTTGGGATATTATATTACAATAAATTAAAATCATGGTGGCAACTCATATAAACACTTAAAATGATGAAATTAGGTACTAAATTCATAAAAAACTAATAAAATATTGAAAATTAATTGGTAGAATACAACAATTTTAACAAAACTTGTAAAAACTTGGTGTGTTATAATACAATAAATAAATATCATTGTGGTAAACAATATTAAACACTTAAAATGATGAAATTAGGAAATATATTCATTAAATTTTAATTAAATATTCAAATTTATTGGGTAAAATACAACTATTATAAGCTATCTTGTAAAAACTTGGGGTATTACAATACAATAAATTAATATCATGATGGTAAATCATATAAATCACTTAAAATGATGAAATTACAAACTATATTCATTAAAATTTAATTAATTATTGAAATTTAAGGGGTAGAATACTTACTTTTTCATAATTCTTGTTATAAATTGGGGTAATATAATAAATTAAATTAAAATCATGGTGAAAACCATAATAAACACATAACAGATGAAATTAGGTATTAAATTAATAAAAATCTCATATAATTTAGTAATTTTTAAAGGGTACGGTACAACATTTTTAACACATCTTGTAAAAACTTGGGATATTATATTACAATAAATTAAAATCATGGTGGCAACTCATATAAACACTTAAAAAGATGAAATTAGGTACTAAATTCATAAAAAACTAATAAAATACTGAAAATTAAGTGGTAGAATACAACAATTTTAACAAAACTTGTAAAAACTTGGGATATTACAATACAATAAATTAATATCATGGTGGAAAATCATATAAACACTTAAAAAGATGAATTTAGGTACTAAATTCATAAAAAACTAATAAAATATTGAAAATTAAGTGGTAGAATACAACAATTTTAACAAAACTTGTCAAAACTTGGTATATTATATTACAAAAAATTAAAATCATGGTGGTAAACCATATTAATAACCTTAAATAATGAAATAAGGTACTAAATTCATAAAAAACTAATAAAATATTGAAAATTAAGTGGTAAAATACAACAATTTTAACAAAACTTGTAAAAACTTGGTGTATTATGATACAATAAATAAATATCATGGTGGTAAACCATATTAATAACCTGAAATATTGAATTAAGGAAATAATTCATAATAATCTTATTAATTATTGAAATTTAAGGGGTTGAATACTTCATTTTTAATAATTCTTGTAAAAACTTTGGATATTATATTACAATAAAATAAAATCATGGTGGCAAATCATATTAAACACTTAAAATGATGAAATTACAAACTATATTCATTAAAATTTAATTAATTATTGAAATTTAAGGGGTAGAATACTTACTTTTTAATAATTCTTGTAATAACTTGGGGTAATATAATAAATTAAATTAAAATCATGGTGCAAACCATAATAAACACATAACAGATGAAATTAGGTATTAAATTAATAAAAATGTCATATAATTTAGTAATTTTTAAAGGGTACGGTACAACATTTTTAACACATCTTGTAAAAACTTGGGATATTATATTACAATAAATTAAAATCATGGTGGCAAATCATATTAAACACTTAAAATGATGAAATTAGGAAATATATTCATTAAATTTTAATTAAATATTGAAATTTATTGGGTAAAATACAACT
Organism: Rhopalosiphum nymphaeae; assembly: GCA_036289425.1. Classification (NCBI taxonomy): domain Eukaryota; kingdom Metazoa; phylum Arthropoda; class Insecta; order Hemiptera; family Aphididae; genus Rhopalosiphum; species Rhopalosiphum nymphaeae. The sequence continues at coordinate 12,221,387 of JAZAQC010000019.1, read as the reverse complement.
ATTATAAGCTATCTTGTAAAAACTGTGGGTATTACAATACAATAAATTATTATCATGGTAGTAAACCATATTAATAACCTTAAATATTGAATAAAGGAAATAATTCATAATAATCTAATTAATTATTGAAATTTAAGGGGTAGAATACTTCATTTTTAATAATTCTTGTAAAAACTTGGGATATTATATTACAATAAATTAAAATCATGGTGGCAACTCATATAAACACTTAAAATGATGAAATTAGGTACTAAATTCATAAAAAACTAATAAAATATTGAAAATTAATTGGTAGAATACAACAATTTTAACAAAACTTGTAAAAACTTGGTGTGTTATAATACAATAAATAAATATCATTGTGGTAAACAATATTAAACACTTAAAATGATGAAATTAGGAAATATATTCATTAAATTTTAATTAAATATTCAAATTTATTGGGTGAAATACAACTATTTTAAGCTATCTTGTAAAAACTTGGGGTATTACAATACAATAAATTAATATCATGGCGGTAAACCATATTAATAACCTTAAATAATGAAATAAGGATTAAATTCATAATAATCTAATTAAATATTGAAAGTTATGGTGTAAAATACAACAATTTTAACAAAACTTGTAAAAACTTGGGATATTATATTAAAATAAATTAAAATCATTGTGGCAAATCATATTAAACACTTAAAATGATGAAATTACAAACTATATTCATTAAAATGTAATTAATTATTGAAATTTAAGGGGTACAATACTTACTTTTTCATAATTCTTGTTATAAATTGGGGTAATATAATAAATTAAATTAAAATCATGGTGCAAACCATAATAAACACATAACAGATGAAATTAGGTATTAAATTAATAAAAATCTCATATAATTTAGAAATTTTTAAGGGGTACGATACAACATTTTTAACAAATCTTGTAAAAACATGGGGTATTACAATACAATAAATTAATATCATGGTGGCAAGTCATATAAACACTTAAAAAGATGAAATTAGGTACTAAATTCATAAAAAACTAATAAAATACTGAAAATTAAGTGGTAGAATACATCAATTTTAACAAAACTTGTAAAAACTTGGGATATTACAATACAATAAATTAATATCATGGTGGAAAATCATATAAACACTTAAAAAGATGAAATTAGGTACTAAATTCATAAAAAACTAATAAAATATTGAAAATTAAGTGGTAGAATACAACAATTTTAACAAAATTTGTAAAAACTTGGTATATTATATTACAAAAAATTAAAATCATGGTGGTAAACCATATTAATAACCTTAAATAATGAAATTAGGTACTAAATTCATAAAAAACTAATAAAATATTGAAAATTAACTGGTAAAATACAACAATTTTAACAAAACTTGTAAAAACTTGGTGTATTATGATACAATAAATAAATATCATGGTTGTAAACCATATTAATAACCTGAAATATTGAATTAAGGAAATAATTCATAATAATCTAATTAATTATTGAAATTTAAGGGGTAGAATACTTCATTTTTAATAATTCTTGTAAAAACTTGGGATATTACATTACAATAAATTAAAATCATGGTGGCAAATCATATTAAACACTTAAAATGATGAAATTACAAACTATATTCATTAAAATCTAATTAATTATTGAAATTTAAGGGGTAGAATACTTACTTTTTCATAATTCTTGTTATAAATTGGTGTAATATAATAAATTAAATTAAAAGCATGGTGCAAACCATAATAAACACATAACAGATGAAATTAGGTATTAAATTAATAAAATTCTCATATAATTTAGTAATTTTTAAAGGTACGGTACAACATTTTTAACACATCTTGTAAAAACTTGGGATATTATATTACAATAAATTAAAATCATGGTGGCAAATCATATTAAACACTTAAAATGATGAAATTAGGAAATATATTCATTAAATTTTAATTAAATATTGAAATTTATTGTGTAAAATACAACTATTATAAGCTATCTTGTAAAAACTGTGGGTATTACAATACAATAAATTATTATCATGGTAGTAAACCATATTAATAACCTTAAATATTGAATAAAGGAAATAATTCATAATAATCTAATTAGTTATTGAAATTTAAGGGGTAGAATACTTCATTTTTAATAATTCTTGTAAAAACTTGGGATATTATATTACAATAAATTAAAATCATGGTGGCAACTCATATAAACACTTAAAATGATGAAATTAGGTACTAAATTCATAAAAAACTAATAAAATATTGAAAATTAATTGGTAGAATACAACAATTTTAACAAAACTTGTAAAAACTTGGTGTGTTATAATACAATAAATAAATATCATTGTGGTAAACAATATTAAACACTTAAAATGATGAAATTAGGAAATATATTCATTAAATTTTAATTAAATATTCAAATTTATTGGGTAAAATACAACTATTTTAAGCTATCTTGTAAAAACTTGGGGTATTACAATACAATAAATTAATATCATGGCGGTAAACCATATTAATAACCTTAAATAATGAAATAAGGATTAAATTCATAATAATCTAATTAAATATTGAAAGTTATGGGGTAAAATACAACAATTTTAACAAAACTTGTAAAAACTTGGTATATTATATTAAAATAAATTAAAATCATTGTGGCAAATCATATTAAACACTTAAAATGATGAAATTACAAACTATATTCATTAAAATTTAATTAATTATTGAAATTTAAGGGGTACAATACTTACTTTTTCATAATTCTTGTTATAAATTGGGGTAATATAATAAATTAAATTAAAATCATGGTGCAAACCATAATAAACACATAACAGATGAAATTAGGTATTAAATTAATAAAAATCTCATATAATTTAGTAATTTTTAATGGGTACGGTACAACATTTTTAACACATCTTGTAAAAACATGGGGTATTACAATACAATAAATTAATATCATGGTGGCAAGTCATATAAACACTTAAAAAGATGAAATTAGGTACTAAATTCATAAAAAACTAATAAAATACTGAAAATTAAGTGGTAGAATACAACAATTTTAACAAAACTTGTAAAAACTTGGTGTGTTATAATACAATAAATAAATATCATGGTGGTAAACCATATTAATAACCTTAAATAATGAAATAAGGATTAAATTCATAATAATCTAATTAAATATTGAAAGTTATGGGGTAAAATACAACAATTTTAACAAAACTTGTAAAAACTTGGGATATTATATTAAAATAAATTAAAATCATTGTGGCAAATCATATTAAACACTTAAAATGATGAAATTACAAACTATATTCATTAAAATGTAATTAATTATTGAAATTTAAGGGGTACAATACTTACTTTTTCATAATTCTTGTTATAAATTGGGGTAATATAATAAATTAAATTAAAATCATGGTGCAAACCATAATAAACACATAACAGATAAAATTAGGTATTAAATTAATAAAAATCTCATATAATATAGAAATTTTTAAGGGGTACGATACAACATTTTTAACAAATCTTGTAAAAACATGGGGTATTACAATACAATAAATTAATATCATGGTGGCAAGTCATATAAACACTTAAAAAGATGAAATTAGGTACTAAATTCATAAAAAACTAATAAAATACTGAAAATTAAGTGGTAGAATACAACAATTTTAACAAAACTTGTAAAAACTTGGGATATTACAATACAATAAATTAATATCATGGTGGAAAATCATATAAACACTTAAAAAGATGAAATTAGGTACTAAATTCATAAAAAACTAATAAAATATTGAAAATTAAGTGGTAGAATACAACAATTTTAACAAAACTTGTAAAAACTTGGTATATTATATTACAAAAAATTAAAATCATGGTGGTAAACCATATTAATAACCTTAAATAATGAAATTAGGTACTAAATTCATAAAAAACTAATAAAATATTGAAAATTAAGTGGTAAAATACAACAATTTTAACAAAACTTGTAAAAACTTGGTGTATTATGATACAATAAATAAATATCATGGTTGTAAACCATATTAATAACCTGAAATATTGAATTAAGGAAATAATTCATAATAATCTAATTAATTATTGAAATTTAAGGGGTAGAATACTTCATTTTTAATAATTCTTGTAAAAACTTGGGATATTACATTACAATAAATTAAAATCATGGTGGCAAATCATATTAAACACTTAAAATGATGAAATTACAAACTATATTCATTAAAATTTAATTAATTATTGAAATTTAAGGGGTAGAATACTTACTTTTTAATAATTCTTGTAATAATTTGGGGTAATATAATAAATTAAATTAAAATCATGGTGCAAACCATAATAAACACATAACAGATGAAATTAGGTATTAAATTAATAAAAATCTCATTTAATTTAGTAATTTTTAAAGGGTACGGTACAACATTTTTAACACATCTTGTAAAAACTTGGGATATTATATTACAATAAATTAAAATCATGGTGGCAAATCATATTAAACACTTAAAATGATGAAATTAGGAAATATATTCATTAAATATTTATTAAATATTGAAATTTATTGGGTAAAATACAACTATTATAAGCTATCTTGTAAAAACTTGGGGTATTACAATACAATAAATTAATATCATGATGGTAAATCATATAAATCACTTAAAATGATGAAATTACAAACTATATTCATTAAAATCTAATTAATTATTGAAATTTAAGGGGTAGAATACTTACTTTTTCATAATTCTTGTTATAAATTGGTGTAATATAATAAATTAAATTAAAATCATGGTGCAAACCATAATAAACACATAACAGATGAAATTAGGTATTAAATTAATAAAATTCTCATATAATTTAGTAATTTTTAAAGGTACGGTACAACATTTTTAACACATCTTGTAAAAACTTGGGATATTATATTACAATAAATTAAAATCATGGTGGCAAATCATATTAAACACTTAAAATGATGAAATTAGGAAATATATTCATTAAATTTTAATTAAATATTGAAATTTATTGTGTAAAATACAACTATTATAAGCTATCTTGTAAAAACTGTGGGTATTACAATACAATAAATTATTATCATGGTAGTAAACCATATTAATAACCTTAAATATTGAATAAAGGAAATAATTCATAATAATCTAATTAATTATTGAAATTTAAGGGGTAGAATACTTCATTTTTAATAATTCTTGTAAAAACTTGGGATATTATATTACAATAAAATAAAATCATGGTGGCAAATCATATTAAACACTTAAAATGATGAAATTACAAATTATATTCATTAAAATTTAATTAATTATTGAAATTTAAGGGGTACAATACTTACTTTTTCATAATTCTTGTTTTAAATTGGGGTAATATAATAAATTAAATTAAAATCATGGTGCAAACCATAATAAACACATAACAGATGAAATTAGGTATTAAATTAATAAAAATCTCATATAATTTAGAAATTTTTAAGGGGTACGATACAACATTTTTAACAAATCTTGTAAAAACATGGGGTATTACAATACAATAAATTAATATCATAGTGGCAAGTCATATAAACACTTAAAAAGATGAAATTAGGTATTAAATTCATAAAAAACTAATAAAATACTGAAAATTAAGTGGAAGAATGCAACAATTTTAACAAAACTTGTAAAAACTTGGGATATTACAATACAATAAATTAATATCATGGTGGAAAATCATATAAACACTTAAAAAGATGAAATTAGGTACTAAATTCATAAAAAACTAATAAAATATTGAAAATTAAGTGGTAGAATACAACAATTTTAACAAAACTTGTAAAAACTTGGGATATTATATTACAAAAAATTAAAATCATGGTGGTAAACCATATTAATAACCTTAAATATTGAATAAAGGAAATAATTCATAATAATCTAATTAATTATTGAAATTTAAGGGGTAGAATACTTCATTTTTAATAATTCTTGTAATAACTTGGGGTATTACAATACAATAAATTAATATCATGGTGGCAAATCATATTAAACACTTAAAATGATGAAATTAGGAACTATATTCATAAAAACTTAATTAAATATTGAAATTAAAGAGGTAAAATACAACAATTTTAACAAAACTTGTAAAAACTTGGTGTGTTATAATACAATAAATTAATATCATGGTGGTATACCATATTAATAACCTTAAATATTGAATAAAGGAAATAATTCATAATATTCTAATTAATTATTGAAATTTAAGGGGTAAAATACAACTATTTTAAGCTATCTTGTAAAAACATGGGGTATTACAATACAATAAATTAATATCATGGTGGTAAACCATATTAATAACCTTAAATCATGAAATAAGGACTAAATTGATAAAAATCTAATTTAATATTGAATGTTATGGGGTAAAATACAACAATTTTAACAAAACTTGTAAAAACTTGGTGTGTTATAATACAATAAATAAATATCATGTTGGTATACCATATTTATAACCTTAAATATTGAATAAAGGTAATAATTCATAATATTCTAATTAATTATTGAAATATAAGGGGTAGAATACTTCATTTTTAATAATTCTTGTAAAAACTTGGAATATTATATTACAATAAAATAAAATCATGGTGGCAAATCATATTAAACACTTAAAATGATGAAATTACAAACTATATTCATTAAAATTTAATTAATTATTGAAATTTAAGGGGTACAATACTTACTTTTTCATAATTTTTGTTTTAAATTGGGGTAATATAATAAATTAAATTAAAATCATGGTGCAAACCATAATAAACACATAACAGATGAAATTAGGTATTAAATTAATAAAAATCTCATATAATTTAGTAATTTTTAAAGGGTACGGTACAACATTTTTAACACATCTTGTAAAAATTTGGGATATTATATTACAATAAATTAAAATCATGGTGGCTAATCATATTAAACACTTAAAATGATGAAATTAGGAAATATATTCATTAAATTTTAATTAAATATTGAAATTTATTGGGTAAAATACAACTATTATAAGCTATCTTGTAAAAACTGTGGGTATTACAATACAATAAATTATTATCATGGTAGTAAACCATATTAATAACCTTAAATATTGAATAAAGGAAATAATTTATAATAATCTAATTAATTATTGAAATTTAAGGGGTAGAATACTTCATTTTTAATAATTCTTGTAAAAACTTGGGATATTATATTACAATACATTAAAATCATGGTGGCAACTCATATAAACACTTAAAATGATGAAATTAGGTACTAAATTCATAAAAAACTAATAAAATATTGAAAATTAATTGGTAGAATACAACAATTTTAACAAAACTTGTAAAAACTTGGTGTGTTATAATACAATAAATAAATATCATTGTGGTAAACAATATTAAACACTTAAAATGATGAAATTAGGAAATATATTCATTAAATTTTAATTAAATATTCAAATTTATTGGGTAAAATACAACTATTGTAAGCTATCTTGTAAAAACTTGGGGTATTACAATACAATAAATTAATATCATGGCGGTAAACCATATTAATAACCTTAAATAATGAAATAAGGATTAAATTCATAATAATCTAATTAAATATTGAAAGTTATGGGGTAAAATACAACAATTTTAACAAAACTTGTAAAAACTTGGTATATTATAATAAAATAAATTAAAATCATTGTGGCAAATCATATTAAACACTTAAAATGATGAAATTACAAACTATATTCATTAAAATTTAATTAATTATTGAAATTTAAGGGGTACAATACTTACTTTTTCATAATTCTTGTTATAAATTGGGGTAATATAATAAATTAAATTAAAATCATGGTGCAAACCATAATAAACACATAACAGATGAAATTAGGTATTAAATTAATAAAAATCTCATATAATTTAGTAATTTTTAAAGGTTACGGTACAACATTTTTAACACATCTTGTAAAAACATGGGGTGTTACAATACAATAAATTAATATCATGGTGGCAAGTCATATAAACACTTAAAAAGATGAAAATAGGTACTAAATTCATAAAAAACTAATAAAATACTGAAAATTAAGTGGTAGAATACAACAATTTTAACAAAACTTAAAAAACTTGGTGTGTTATAATACAATAAATAAATATCATGGTGGTAAACCATATTCATAACCTGAAATATTGAATAAAGGAAATAATTCATAATAATCTAATTAATCATTGAAATTTAAGGGGTAGAATACTTCATTTTTAATAATTCTTGTAAAAACTTGGGATATTATATTACAATAAATTAAAATCATGGTGGCAAATCATATTAAACACTTAAAATGATGAAATTACAAACTATATTCATTAAAATTTAATTAATTATTGAAATTTATGGGGTAGAATACTTACTTTTTAATAATTCTTTTAATAACTTGGGGTAATATAATAAATTAAATTAAAATCATGGTGCAAACCATAATAAACACATAACAGATGAAATTAGGTATTAAATTAATAAAAATCTCATATAATTTAGTAATTTTTAAAGGGTACGGTACAACATTTTTAACACATCTTGTAAAAACTTGGGATATTATATTACAATAAATTAAAATCATGGTGGCAAATCATATTAAACACTTAAAATGATGAAATTAGGAAATATATTCATTAAATTTTAATTAAATATTGAAATTTATTGGGTAAAATACAACTATTATAAGCTATCTTGTAAAAACTGTGGGTATTACAATACAATTAATTATTATCATGGTAGTAAACCATATTAATAACCTTAAATATTGAATAAAGGAAATAATTCATAATAATCTAATTAATTATTGAAATTTAAGGGGTAGAATACTTCATTTTTAATAATTCTTGTAAAAACTTGGGATATTATATTACAATAAATTAAAATCATGGTGGCAACTCATATAAACACTTAAAATGATGAAATTAGGTACTAAATTCATAAAAAACTAATAAAATATTGAAAATTAATTGGTAGAATACAACAATTTTAACAAAACTTGTAAAAACTTGGTGTGTTATAATACAATAAATAAATATCATTGTGGTAAACAATATTAAACACTTAAAATGATGAAATTAGGAAATATATTCATTAAATTTTAATTAAATATTCAAATTTATTGGGTAAAATACAACTATTTTAAGCTATCTTGTAAAAACTTGGGGTATTACAATACAATAAATTAATATCATGGCGGTAAACCATATTAATAACCTTAAATAATGAAATAAGGATTAAATTCATAATAATCTAATTAAATATTGAAAGTTATGGGGTAAAATACAACAATTTTAACAAAACTTGTAAAAACTTGGGATATTATATTGAAATAAATTAAAATCATTGTGGCGAATCATATTAAACACTTAAAATGATGAAATTATAAACTATATTCATTAAAATGTAATTAATTATTGAAATTTAAGGGGTACAATACTTACTTTTTCATAATTCTTGTTATAAATTGGGGTAATATAATAAATTAAATTAAAATCATGGTGCAAACCATAATAAACACATAACAGATGAAATTAGGTATTAAATTAATAAAAATCTCATATAATTTAGTAATTTTTAAAGGGTACGGTACAACATTTTTAACACATCTTGTAAAAACATGGGGTATTACAATACAATAAATTAATATCATGGTGGCAAGTCATATAAACACTTAAAAAGATGAAATTAGGTACTAAATTCATTAAAAACTAATAAAATACTGAAAATTAAGTGGTAGAATACAACAATTTTAACAAAACTTGTAAAAACTTGGTGTGTTATAATACAATAAATAAATATCATGGTGGTAAACCATATTCATAACCTGAAATATTGAATAAAGGAAATAATTCATAATAATCTAATTAATTATTGAAATTTAAGGGGTAGAATACTTCATTTTTAATAATTCTTGTAAAAACTTGGGATATTATATTACAATAAATTAAAATCATGGTGGCAAATCATATTAAACACTTAAAATGATGAAATTACAAACTATATTCATTAAAATTTAATTAATTATTGAAATTTATGGGGTAGAATACTTACTTTTTAATAATTCTTGTAATAACTTGGGGTAATATAATAAATTAAATTAAAATCATGGTGCAAACCATAATAAACACATAACAGATGAAATTAGGTATTAAATTAATAAAAATCTCATATAATTTAGTAATTTTTAAAGGGTACGGTACAACATTTTTAACACATCTTGTAAAAACTTGGGATATTATATTACAATAAATTAAAATCATGGTGGCAAATCATATTAAACACTTAAAATGATGAAATTAGGAAATATATTCATTAAATTTTAATTAAATATTGAAATTTATTGGGTAAAATACAACTATTATAAGCTATCTTGTAAAAACTGTGGGTATTACAATACAATAAATTATTATCATGGTAGTAAACCATATTAATAACCTTAAATATTGAATAAAGGAAATAATTCATAATAATCTAATTAATTATTGAAATTTAAGGGGTAGAATACTTCATTTTTAATAATTCTTGTAAAAACTTGGGATATTATATTACAATAAATTAAAATCATGGTGGCAACTCATATAAACACTTAAAATGATGAAATTAGGTACTAAATTCATAAAAAACTAATAAAATATTGAAAATTAATTGGTAGAATACAACAATTTTAACAAAACTTGTAAAAACTTGGTGTGTTATAATACAATAAATAAATATCATTGTGGTAAACAATATTAAACACTTAAAATGATGAAATTAGGAAATATATTCATTAAATTTTAATTAAATATTCAAATTTATTGGGTAAAATACAACTATTTTAAGCTATCTTGTAAAAACTTGGGGTATTACAATACAATAAATTAATATCATGGCGGTAAACCATATTAATAACCTTAAATAATGAAATAAGGATTAAATTCATAATAATCTAATTAAATATTGAAAGTTATGGGGTAAAATACAACAATTTTAACAAAACTTGTAAAAACTTGGGATATTATATTAAAATAAATTAAAATCATTGTGGCAAATCATATTAAACACTTAAAATGATGAAATTACAAACTATATTCATTAAAATGTAATTAATTATTGAAATTTAAGGGGTACAATACTTACTTTTTCATAATTCTTGTTATAAATTGGGGTAATATAATAAATTAAATTAAAATCATGGTGCAAACCATAATAAACACCTAACAGATGAAATTAGGTATTAAATTAATAAAAATCTCATATAATTTAGTAATTTTTAAAGGGTACGGTACAACATTTTTAACTCATCTTGTAAAAACATGGGGTATTACAATACAATAAATTAATATCATGGTGGCAAGTCATATAAACACTTAAAAAGATGAAATTAGGTACTAAATTCATAAAAAACTAATAAAATACTGAAAATTAAGTGGTAGAATACAACAATTTTAACAAAACTTGTAAAAACTTGGTGTGTTATAATACAATAAATAAATATCATGGTGGTAAACCATATTCATAACCTGAAATATTGAATAAAGGAAATAATTCATAATAATCTAATTAATTATTGAAATTTAAGGGGTAGAATACTTCATTTTTAATAATTCTTGTAAAAACTTGGGATATTATATTACAATAAATTAAAATCATGGTGGCAAATCATATTAAACACTTAAAATGATGAAATTACAAACTATATTCATTAAAATTTAATTAATTATTGAAATTTATGGGGTAGAATACTTACTTTTTAATAATTCTTGTAATAACTTGGGGTAATATAATAAATTAAATTAAAATCATGGTGCAAACCATAATAAACACATAACAGATGAAATTAGGTATTAAATTAATAAAAATCTCATATAATTTAGTAATTTTTAAAGGGTACGGTACAACATTTTTAACACATCTTGTAAAAACTTGGGATATTATATTACAATAAATTAAAATCATGGTGGCAAATCATATTAAACACTTAAAATGATGAAATTAGGAAATATATTCATTAAATTTTAATTAAATATTGAAATTTATTGGGTAAAATACAACTATTTTAAGCTATCTTGTAAAAACTGTGGGTATTACAATACAATAAATTATTATCATGGTAGTAAACCATATTAATAACCTTAAATATTGAATAAAGGAAATAATTCATAATAATCTAATTAATTATTGAAATTTAAGGGGTAGAATACTTCATTTTTAATAATTCTTGTAAAAACTTGGGATATTATATTACAATAAATTAAAATCATGGTGGCAACTCATATAAACACTTAAAAAGATGAAATTAGGTACTAAATTCATAAAAAACTAATAAAATATTGAAAATTAAGTGGTAGAATACAACAATTTTAACAAAACTTGTAAAAACTTGGTATATTATATTACAAAAAATTAAAATCATGGTGGTAAACCATATTAATAACCTTAAATAATGAAATTAGGTACTAAATTCATAAAAAACTAATAAAATATTGAAAATTAAGTGGTAAAATACAACAATTTTTACAAAACTTGTAAAAACTTGGTGTATTATGATACAATAAATAAATATCATGGTTGTAAACCATATTAATAACCTGAAATATTGAATTAAGGAAATAATTCATAATAATCTAATTAATTATTGAAATTTAAGGGGTAGAATACTTCATTTTTAATAATTCTTGTAAAAACTTGGGATATTACATTACAATAAATTAAAATCATGGTGGCAAATCATATAAAACACTTAAAATGATGAAATTACAAACTATATTCATTAAAATTTAATTAATTATTGAAATTTAAGGGGTAGAATACTTACTTTTTAATAATTCTTGTAATAACTTGGGGTAATATAATAAATTAAATTAAAATCATGGTGCAAACCATAATAAACACATAACAGATGAAATTAGGTATTAAATTAATAAAAATCTCATATAATTTAGAAATTTTTAAGGGGTACGATACAACATTTTTAACAAATCTTGTAAAAACATGGGGTATTACAATATTAAACACTTAAAATGATGAAATTAGGAAATATATTCATTAAATTTTAATTAAATATTCAAATTTATTGGGTAAAATACAACTATTATAAGCTATCTTGTAAAAACTTGGGGTATTACAATACAATAAATTAATATCATGATGGTAAATCATATAAATCACTTAAAATGATGAAATTACAAACTATATTCATTAAAATTTAATTAATTATTGAAATTTAAGGGGTAGAATACTTACTTTTTCATAATTCTTGTTATAAATTGGGGTAATATAATAAATTAAATTAAAATCATGGTGAAAACCATAATAAACACATAACAGATGAAATTAGGTATTAAATTAATAAAAATCTCATATAATTTAGTAATTTTTAAAGGGTACGGTACAACATTTTTAACACATCTTGTAAAAACTTGGGATATTATATTACAATAAATTAAAATCATGGTGGCAACTCATATAAACACTTAAAAAGATGAAATTAGGTACTAAATTCATAAAAAACTAATAAAATACTGAAAATTAAGTGGTAGAATACAACAATTTTAACAAAACTTGTAAAAACTTGGGATATTACAATACAATAAATTAATATCATGGTGGAAAATCATATAAACACTTAAAAAGATGAATTTAGGTACTAAATTCATAAAAAACTAATAAAATATTGAAAATTAAGTGGTAGAATACAACAATTTTAACAAAACTTGTAAAAACTTGGTATATTATATTACAAAAAATTAAAATCATGGTGGTAAACCATATTAATAACCTTAAATAATGAAATAAGGTACTAAATTCATAAAAAACTAATAAAATATTGAAAATTAAGTGGTAAAATACAACAATTTTAACAAAACTTGTAAAAACTTGGTGTATTATGATACAATAAATAAATATCATGGTGGTAAACCATATTAATAACCTGAAATATTGAATTAAGGAAATAATTCATAATAATCTTATTAATTATTGAAATTTAAGGGGTTGAATACTTCATTTTTAATAATTCTTGTAAAAACTTGGGATATTATATTACAATAAAATAAAATCATGGTGGCAAATCATATTAAACACTTAAAATGATGAAATTACAAACTATATTCATTAAAATTTAATTAATTATTGAAATTTAAGGGGTAGAATACTTACTTTTTAATAATTCTTGTAATAACTTGGGGTAATATAATAAATTAAATTAAAATCATGGTGCAAACCATAATAAACACATAACAGATGAAATTAGGTATTAAATTAATAAAAATCTCATATAATTTAGAAATTTTTAAGGGGTACGATACAACATTTTTAACAAATCTTGTAAAAACATGGGGTATTACAATATTAAACACTTAAAATGATGAAATTAGGAAATATATTCATTAAATTTTAATTAAATATTCAAATTTATTGGGTAAAATACAACTATTATAAGCTATCTTGTAAAAACTTGGGGTATTACAATACAATAAATTAATATCATGATGGTAAATCATATAAATCACTTAAAATGATGAAATTACAAACTATATTCATTAAAATTTAATTAATTATTGAAATTTAAGGGGTAGAATACTTACTTTTTCATAATTCTTGTTATAAATTGGGGTAATATAATAAATTAAATTAAAATCATGGTGAAAACCATAATAAACACATAACAGATGAAATTAGGTATTAAATTAATAAAAATCTCATATAATTTAGTAATTTTTAAAGGGTACGGTACAACATTTTTAACACATCTTGTAAAAACTTGGGATATTATATTACAATAAATTAAAATCATGGTGGCAACTCATATAAACACTTAAAAAGATGAAATTAGGTACTAAATTCATAAAAAACTAATAAAATACTGAAAATTAAGTGGTAGAATACAACAATTTTAACAAAACTTGTAAAAACTTGGGATATTACAATACAATAAATTAATATCATGGTGGAAAATCATATAAACACTTAAAAAGATGAATTTAGGTACTAAATTCATAAAAAACTAATAAAATATTGAAAATTAAGTGGTAGAATACAACAATTTTAACAAAACTTGTAAAAACTTGGTATATTATATTACAAAAAATTAAAATCATGGTGGTAAACCATATTAATAACCTTAAATAATGAAATAAGGTACTAAATTCATAAAAAACTAATAAAATATTGAAAATTAAGTGGTAAAATACAACAATTTTAACAAAACTTGTAAAAACTTGGGATATTATATTAAAATAAATTAAAATCATTGTGGCAAATCATATTAAACACTTAAAATGATGAAATTACAAACTATATTCATTAAAATGTAATTAATTATTGAAATTTAAGGGGTACAATACTTACTTTTTCATAATTCTTGTTATAAATTGGGGTAATATAATAAATTAAATTAAAATCATGGTGCAAACCATAATAAACACATAACAGATGAAATTAGGTATTAAATTAATAAAAATCTCATATAATTTAGAAATTTTTAAGGGGTACGATACAACATTTTTAACAAATCTTGTAAAAACATGGGGTATTACAATACAATAAATTAATATCATGGTGGCAAGTCATATAAACACTTAAAAAGATGAAATTAGGTACTAAATTCATAAAAAACTAATAAAATACTGAAAATTAAGTGGTAGAATACATCAATTTTAACAAAACTTGTAAAAACTTGGGATATTACAATACAATAAATTAATATCATGGTGGAAAATCATATAAACACTTAAAAAGATGAAATTAGGTACTAAATTCATAAAAAACTAATAAAATATTGAAAATTAAGTGGTAGAATACAACAATTTTAACAAAACTTGTAAAAACTTGGTATATTATATTACAAAAAATTAAAATCATGGTGGTAAACCATATTAATAACCTTAAATAATGAAATTAGGTACTAAATTCATAAAAAACTAATAAAATATTGAAAATTAACTGGTAAAATACAACAATTTTAACAAAACTTGTAAAAACTTGGTGTATTATGATACAATAAATAAATATCATGGTTGTAAACCATATTAATAACCTGAAATATTGAATTAAGGAAATAATTCATAATAATCTAATTAATTATTGAAATTTAAGGGGTAGAATACTTCATTTTTAATAATTCTTGTAAAAACTTGGGATATTACATTACAATAAATTAAAATCATGGTGGCAAATCATATTAAACACTTAAAATGATGAAATTACAAACTATATTCATTAAAATTTAATTAATTATTGAAATTTAAGGGGTAGAATACTTACTTTTTAATAATTCTTGTAATAACTTGGGGTAATATAATAAATTAAATTAAAATCATGGTGCAAACCATAATAAACACATAACAGATGAAATTAGGTATTAAATTAATAAAAATCTCATTTAATTTAGTAATTTTTAAACGGTACGGTACAACATTTTTAACACATCTTGTAAAAACTTGGGATATTATATTACAATAAATTAAAATCATGGTGGCAAATCATATTAAACACTTAAAATGATGAAATTACAAACTATATTCATTAAAATTTAATTAATTATTGAAATTTAAGGGGTAGAATACTTACTTTTTAATAATTCTTGTAATAACTTGGGGTAATATAATAAATTAAATTAAAATCATGGTGAAAAGCATAATAAACACATAACAGATGAAATTAGGTATTAAATTAATAAAAATCTCATATAATTTAGTAATTTTTAAAGGGTACGGTACAACATTTTTAACACATCTTGTAAAAACATGGGGTATTACAATACAATAAATTAATATCATTGTGGTAAACAATATTAAACACTTAAAATGATGAAATTAGGAAATATATTCATTAAATTTTAATTAAATATTCAAATTTATTGGGTAAAATACAACTATTTTAAGCTATCTTGTAAAAACTTGGGGTATTACAATACAATAAATTAATATCATGATGGTAAATCATATAAATCACTTAAAATGATGAAATTACAAACTATATTCATTAAAATTTAATTAATTATTGAAATTTAAGGGGTAGAATACTTCATTTTTAATAATCCTTGTAAAAACTTGGGATATTATATTACAATAAATTAAAATCATGTTGGCAAATCATATAAACACTTAAAAAGATGAAATTAGGTACTAAATTCATAAAAAACTAATAAAATATTGAAAATTAATTGGTAGAATACAACAATTTTAACAAAACTTGAAAAAACTTGGTGTGTTATAATACAATAAATAAATATCATGGTGGCAAATCATATTAAACACATAAAAAGATGAAATTAGGAAATATATTCATTAAATTTTAATTAAATATTGAAATTTATTGGGTAAAATACAACTATTTTAAGCTATCTTGTAAAAACTTGGGGTATTACAATACAATAAATTAATATCATGGTGGTAAACCATATTAATAACCTTAAATAATGAAATAAGGATTAAATTCATAATAATCTAATTAAATATTGAAAGTTATGGGGTAAAATACAACAATTTTAACAAAACATGTAAAAACTTGGGATATTATATTAAAATAAATTAAAATCATTGTGGCAAATTATATTAAACACTTAAAATGATGAAATTACAAACTATATTCATTAAAATTTAATTAATTATTGAAATTTAAGGGGTACAATACTTACTTTTTCATAATTCTTGTTATAAATTGGGGTAATATAATAAATTAAATTAAAATCATGGTGCAAACCATAATAAACACATAACAGATGAAATTAGGTATTAAATTAATAAAAATCTCATATAATTTAGTAATTTTTAAACGGTACGGTACAACATTTTTAACACATCTTGTAAAAACATGGGGTATTACAATACAATAAATTAATATCATGGTGCAAACCATAATAAACACATAACAGATGAAATTAGGTATTAAATTAATAAAAATCTCATATAATTTAGAAAGTTTTAAGGGGTACGGTACAACATTTTTAACAAATCTTGTAAAACCTTGGGGTATTACAATACAATAAATTATTATCATGGTAGTAAACCATATTAATAACCTTAAATATTGAATAAAGGAAATAATTCATAATAATCTAATTAATTATTGAAATTTAATGAGTAGAATACTTCATTTTTAATAATTCTTGTAAAAACTTGGGATATTATATTACAATAAATGAAAATCATGGTGGCAAATCATATTAAACACTTAAAATGATGAAATTAGGTAATATATTCATTAAATTTTAATTAAATATTGAAATATATAGGGTAATATACAACTATTTTAAGCTATCTTGTAAAATCTTGGGGTATTACAATACAATAAATTAATATCATGGTGGTAAACCATATTAATAACCTTAAATAATGAAATAAGGATTAAATTCATAATAATCTAATTAAATATTGATAGTGATGGGGTAAAATACAACAATTTTAACAAAACTTGTAAAAACTTGGTGTATTATAATACAATAAATAAATATCATTGTGGTAAACCATATTATTAACCTTAAATATTGAATAAAGGAAATAATTCATAATAATCTAATTAATTATTGAAATTTAAGGGGTAGAATACTTCATTTTTAATAATTCTTGTAAAAACTTGGGATATTATATTACAATAAATTAAAATCATGGTGGCAACTCATATAAACACTTAAAAAGATGAAATTAGGTACTAAATTCATAAAAAACTAATAAAATATTGAAAATTAATTGGTAGAATACAACAATTTTAACAAAACTTGTAAAAACTTGGTGTGTTATAATACAATAAATAAATATCATTGTGGTAAACCATATTAAACACTTAAAATGATGAAATTAGGAAATATATTCATTAAATTTTAATTAAATATTGAAATTTATTGGGTAAAATACAACTATTTTAAGCTATCTTGTAAAATCTTGGGGTATTACAATACAATAAATTAATATCATGGTGGTAAACCATATTAATAACCTTAAATAATGAAATAAGGATTAAATTCATAATAATCTAATTAAAAATTGAAAGTTTTGGGGTAAAATACAACATTTTAACAAAACTTGTAAAAACTTGGTGTGTTATAATACAATAAATAAATATCATGGTGGTAAACCATATTAATAACCTGAAATATTGAATAAAGGAAATAATTCATAATAATCTAATTAATTATTGAAATTTAAGGGGTAGAATACTTCATTTTTAATAATTCTTGTAAAAACTTGGGATATTATATTACAATAAATTAAAATTATGTTGGCAAATCATATAAACACTTAAAAAGATGAAATTAGGTACTAAATTCATAAAAAACTAATAAAATATTGAAAATTAATTGGTAGAATACAACAATTTTAACAAAACTTGAAAAAACTTGGTGTGTTATAATACAATAAATAAATATCATTGTGGTAAACCATATTAAACACTTAAAATGATGAAATTAGGAAATATATTCATTAAATTTTAATTAAATATTCAAATTTATTGGGTAAAATACAACTATTTTAAGCTATCTTGTAAAAACTTGGGGTATTACAATACAATAAATTAATATCATAGTGGTAAACCATATTAATAACCTTAAATAATGAAATAAGGATTAAATTCATAATAATCTAATTAAAAATTGAAAGTTTTGGGGTAAAATACAACAATTTTAACAAAACTTGTAAAAACTTCGGATATTATATTAAAATAAATTAAAATCATTGTGGCAAATCATATTACACACTTAAAATGATGAAATTACAAACTATATTCATTAAAATTTAATTAATTATTGAAATTTAAGGGGTACAATACTTACTTTTTCATAATTCTTGTTATAAATTGGGGTAATATAATAAATTAAATTAAAATCATGGTGCAAACCATAATAAACACATAACAGATGAAATTAGGTATTAAATTAATAAAAATCTCATATAATTTAGAAAGTTTTAAGGGGTACGGTACAACATTTTTAACAAATCTTGTAAAACCTTGGGGTATTACAATACAATAAATTATTATCATGGTAGTAAACCATATTAATAACCTTAAATATTGAATAAAGGAAATAATTCATAATAATCTAATTAATTATTGAAATTTAAGGGGTAGAATACTTCATTTTTAATAATTCTTGTAAAAACTTGGGATATTATATTACAATAAATTAAAATCATAGTGGCAACTCATATAAACACTTAAAAAGATGAAATTAGGTACTAAATTCATAAAAAACTAATAAAATATTGAAAATTAATTGGTAGAATACAACAATTTTAACAAAACTTGTAAAAACTTGGTGTGTTATAATACAATAAATAAATATCATTGTGGTAAACAATATTAAACACTTAAAATGATGAAATTAGGAAATATATTCATTAAATTTTAATTAAATATTGAAATTTATTGGGTAAAATACAACTATTTTAAGCTATCTTGTAAAATCTTGGGGTATTACAATACAATAAATTAATATCATGGTGGTAAACCATATTAATAACCTTAAATAATGAAATAAGGATTAAATTCATAATAATCTAATTAAAAATTGAAAGTTTTGGGGTAAAATACAACATTTTAACAAAACTTGTAAAAACTTGGTGTGTTATAATACAATAAATAAATATCATGGTGGTAAACCATATTAATAACCTGAAATATTGAATAAAGGAAATAATTCATAATAATCTAATTAATTATTGAAATTTAAGGGGTAGAATACTTCATTTTTAATAATTCTTGTAAAAACTTGGGATATTATATTACAATAAATTAAAATTATGTTGGCAAATCATATAAACACTTAAAAAGATGAAATTAGGTACTAAATTCATAAAAAACTAATAAAATATTGAAAATTAATTGGTAGAATACAACAATTTTAACAAAACTTGAAAAAACTTGGTGTGTTATAATACAATAAATAAATATCATTGTGGTAAACCATATTAAACACTTAAAATGATGAAATTAGGAAACATATTCATTAAATTTTAATTAAATATTCAAATTTATTGGGTAATATACAACTATTTTAAGCTATCTTGTAAAAACTTGGGGTATTACAATACAATAAATTAATATCATAGTGGTAAACCATATTAATAACCTTAAATAATGAAATAAGGATTAAATTCATAATAATCTAATTAAAAATTGAAAGTTTTGGTGTAAAATACAACAATTTTAACAAAACTTGTAAAAACTTGAGATATTATATTAAAATAAATTAAAATCATTGTGGCAAATCATATTACACACTTAAAATGATGAAATTACAAACTATATTCATTAAAATTTAATTAATTATTGAAATTTAAGGGGTACAATACTTACTTTTTCATAATTCTTGTTATAAATTGGGGTAATATAATAAATTAAATTAAAATCATGGTGCAAACCATAATAAACACATAACAGATGAAATTAGGTATTAAATTAATAAAAATCTCATATAATTTAGAAAGTTTTAAGGGGTACGGTACAACATTTTTAACAAATCTTGTAAAACCTTGGGGTATTACAATACAATAAATTATTATCATGGTAGTAAACCATATTAATAACCTTAAATATTGAATAAAGGAAATAATTCATAATAATCTAATTAATTATTGAAATTTAATGAGTAGAATACTTCATTTTTAATAATTCTTGTAAAAACTTGGGATATTATATTACAATAAATGAAAATCATGGTGGCAAATCATATTAAACACTTAAAATGATGAAATTAGGTAATATATTCATTAAATTTTAATTAAATATTGAAATATATAGGGTAATATACAACTATTTTAAGCTATCTTGTAAAATCTTGGGGTATTACAATACAATAAATTAATATCATGGTGGTAAACCATATTAATAACCTTAAATAATGAAATAAGGATTAAATTCATAATAATCTAATTAAATATTGAAAGTGATGGGGTAAAATACAACAATTTTAACAAAACTTGTAAAAACTTGGTGTATTATAATACAATAAATAAATATCATGGTGGTAAACCATATTAATAACCTGAAATATTGAATAAAGGAAATAATTCATAATAATCTAATTAAAAATTGAAATTTAAGGGGTAGAATACTTACTTTTTCATAATTCTTGTTATAAATTGGGGTAATATAATAAATTAAATTAAAATCATGATGCAAACTATAATAAACACATAACAGATGAAATTAGGTATTAAATTAATAAAAATCTCAAATAATTTAGTAATTTTTAAAGGGTACGGTACAACATTTTTAACACATCTTGTAAAAACATGGGGTATTACAATACAATAAATTAATATCATGGTGGCAAGTCATATAAACACTTAAAAAGATGAAATTAGGTACTAAATTCATAAAAAACTAATAAAATACTGAAAATTAAGTGGTAGAATACAACAATTTTAACAAAACTTGTAAAAACTTGGTGTGTTATAATACAATAAATAAATATCATGGTGGTAAACCATATTAATAACCTGAAATATTGAATAAAGGAAATAATTCATAATAATCTAATTAATTATTGAAATTTAAGGGGTAGAATACTTCATTTTTAATAATTCTTGTAAAAACTTGGAATATTATATTACAATAAATTAAAATCATGGTGGCAAATCATATTAAACACATAAAAAGATGAAATTAGGTACTAAATTCATAAAAAACTAATAAAATATTGAAAATTAATTGGTAGAATACAACAATTTTAACAAAGCTTGTAAAAACTTGGTGTGTTATAATACAATAAATAAATATCATGGTGGTAATCCATATTATTAACCTTAAATATTGAATAAAGGAAATAATTCATAATAATCTAATTAATTATTGAAATTTAAGGGGTAGAATACTTCATTTTTAATAATTCTTGTAAAAACTTGGGATATTATATTACAATAAATTAAAATCATGGTGGCAACTCATATAAACACTTAAAATGATGAAATTAGGAAATATATTCATTAAATTTTAATTAAATATTGAAATTTATAGGGTAAAATACAACTATTTTAAGCTATCTTGTAAAAACTTGGGGTATTACAATACAATAAATTAATATCATGGTGGTAAACCATATAAATAACCTTAAATAATGAAATAAGGATTAAATTCATAATAATCTAATTAAATATTGAAAGTTATGGGGTAAAATACAACAATTTTAACAAAGCTTGTAAAAACTTGGTGTATTATAATACAATAAATAAATATCATGGTGGTAAACCATATTCATAACCTGAAATATTGAATAAAGGAAATAATTCATAATAATCTAATTAATTATTGAAATTTAAGGGGTAGAATACTTAATTTTTAATAATTCTTGTAAAAACTTGGGATATTATATTACAATAAATTAAAATCATGGTGGCAAATCATATTAAAAACTTAAAATGATGAAATTACAAACTATATTCATTAAAATTTAATTAATTATTGAAATTTAAGGGGTAGAATACTTACTTTTTAATAATTCTTGTAATAACTTGGGGTAATATAATAAATTAAATTAAAATCATGGTGCAAACCATAATAAACACATAACAGATGAAATTAGGTATTAAATTAATAAAAATCTCATATAATTTAGTAATTTTTAAAGGGTACGGTACAACATTTTTAACACATCTTGTAAAAACTTGGGATATTATATTACAATAAATTAAAATCATGGTGGCAAATCATATTAAACACTTAAAATGATGAAATTAGGAAATATATTCATTAAATTTTAATTAAATATTGAAATTTATTGGGTAAAATACAACTATTATAAGCTATCTTGTAAAAACTTGGGGTATTACAATACAATAAATTAATATCATGATGGTAAATCATATAAATCACTTAAAATGATGAAATTACAAACTATATTCATTAAAATTTAATTAATTATTGAAATTTAAGGGGTAGAATACTTCATTTTTCATAATTCTTGTTATAAATTGGGGTAATATAATAAATTAAATTAAAATCATGGTGCAAACCATAATAAACACATAACAGATGAAATTAGGTATTAAATTAATAAAAATCTCATATAATTTATTAATTTTTAAAGGGTACGGTACAACATTTTTAACACATCTTGTAAAAACATGGGGTATTACAATACAATAAATTAATATCATGGTGGCAAGTCATATAAACACTTAAAAAGATGAAATTAGGTACTAAATTCATAAAAAACTAATAAAATATTGAAAATTAATTGGTAGAATACAACAATTTTAACAAAACTTGTAAAAACTTGGTGTGTTATAATACAATAAATAAATATCATTGTGGTAAACAATATTAAACACTTAAAATGATGAAATTAGGAAATATATTCATTAAATTTTAATTAAATATTCAAATTTATTGGGTAAAATACAACTATTTTAAGCTATCTTGTAAAAACTTGGGGTATTACAATACAATAAATTAATATCATGGTGGTAAACCATATTAATAACCTTAAATAATGAAATAAGGATTAAATTCATAATAATCTAATTAAATATTGAAAGTTATGGGGTAAAATACAACAATTTTAACAAAACTTGTAAAAACTTGGGATATTATATTAAAATAAATTAAAATCATTGTGGCAAATCATATTAAACACTTAAAATGATGAAATTACAAACTATATTCATTAAAATTTAATTAATTATTGAAATTTAAGGGGTACAATACTTACTTTTTCATAATTCTTGTTATAAATTGGGGTAATATAATAAATTAAATTAAAATCATGGTGCAAACCATAATAAACACATAACAGATGAAATTAGGTATTAAATTAATAAAAATCTCATATAATTTAGTAATTTTTAAAGGGTACGGTACAACATTTTTAACACATCTTGTAAAAACATGGGGTATTACAATACAATAAATTAATATCATGGTGGCAAGTCATATAAACACTTAAAAAGATGAAATTAGGTACTAAATTCATAAAAAACTAATAAAATACTGAAAATTAAGTGGTAGAATACAACAATTTTAACAAAACTTGTAAAAACTTGGTGTGTTATAATACAATAAATAAATATCATGGTGGTAAACCATATTCATAACCTGAAATATTGAATAAAGGAAATAATTCATAATAATCTAATTAATTATTGAAATTTAAGGGGTAGAATACTTCATTTTTAATAATTCTTGTAAAAACTTGGGATATTATATTACAATAAATTAAAATCATGGTGGCAAATCATATTAAAAACTTAAAATGATGAAATTACAAACTATATTCATTAAAATTTAATTAATTATTGAAATTTAAGGGGTAGAATACTTTCTTTTTAATAATTCTTGTAATAACTTGGGGTAATATAATAAATTAAATTAAAATCATGGTGCAAACCATAATAAACACATAACAGATGAAATTAGGTATTAAATTAATAAAAATCTCATATAATTTAGTAATTTTTAAAGGGTACGGTACAACATTTTTAACACATCTTGTAAAAACTTGGGATATTATATTACAATAAATTAAAATCATGGTGGCAAATCATATTAAACACTTAAAATGATGAAATTAGGAAATATATTCATTAAATTTTAATTAAATATTGAAAATTATTGGGTAAAATACAACTATTATAAGCTATCTTGTAAAAACTTGGGGTATTACAATACAATAAATTAATATCATGATGGTAAATCATATAAATCACTTAAAATGATGAAATTACAAACTATATTCATTAAAATTTAATTAATTATTGAAATTTAAGGGGTAGAATACTTCATTTTTAATAATTCTTGTAAAAACTTGGGATATTATATTACAATAAATTAAAATCATGGTGGCAACTCATATAAACACTTAAAATGATGAAATTAGGAAATATATTCATTAAATTTTCATTAAATATTGAAATTTATAGGGTAAAATACAACTATTTTAAGCTATCTTATAAAAACTTGGGGTATTACAATACAATAAATTAATATCATGGTGGTAAACCATATAAATAACCTTAAATAATGAAATAAGGATTAAATTCATAATAATCTAATTAAATATTGAAAGTTATGGGGTAAAATACAACAATTTTAACAAAGCTTGTAAAAACTTGGTGTATTATAATACAATAAATAAATATCATGGTGGTAAACCATATTCATAACCTGAAATATTGAATAAAGGAAATAATTCATAATAATCTAATTAATTATTGAAATTTAAGGGGTAGAATACTTCATTTTTAATAATCCTTGTAAAAACTTGGGATATTATATTACAATAAATTAAAATCATGGTGGCAAATCATATTAAACACTTAAAATGATGAAATTAGGAAATATATTCATTAAATTTTAATTAAATATTGAAATTTATAGGGTAAAATACAACTATTTTAAGCTATCTTGTAAAAACTTGGGGTATTACAATACAATAAATTAATATCATGGTGGTAAACCATATAAATAACCTTAAATAATGAAATAAGGATTAAATTCATAATAATCTAATTAAATATTGAAAGTTATGGGGTAAAATACAACAATTTTAACAAAGCTTGTAAAAACTTGGTGTATTATAATACAATAAATAAATATCATGGTGGTAAACCATATTAATAACCTGAAATATTGAATAAAGGAAATAATTCATAATAATCTAATTTATTATTGAAATTTAAGGGGTAGAATACTTCATTTTTAAAAATTCTTGTAAAAACTTGGGATAATATATTACAATAAATTAAAATCATAGTGGCAACTTATATAAACACTTAAAAAGATGAAATTACAAACTATATTCATTAAAATTTAATTAATTATTGAAATTTAAGGGGTAGAATACTTTCTTTTTAATAATTCTTGTAATAACTTGGGGTAATATAATAAATTAAATTAAAATCATGGTGCAAACCATAATAAACACATAACAGATGAAATTAGGTAATAAATTAATAAAAATCTCATATAATTTAGTAATTTTTAAAGGGTACGGTACAACATTTTTAACACATCTTGTAAAAACTTGGGATATTATATTACAATAAATTAAAATCATGGTGGCAAATCATATTAAACACTTAAAATGATGAAATTAGGAAATATATTCATTAAATTTTAATTAAATATTGAAAATTATTGGGTAAAATACAACTATTATAAGCTATCTTGTAAAAACTTGGGGTATTACAATACAATAAATTAATATCATGGTGGTAAACCATATTAATAACCTTAAATAATGAAATAAGGATTAAATTCATAATAATCTAATTAAATATTGAAAGTTATGGGGTAAAATACAACAATTTTAACAAAACTTGTAAAAACTTGGGATATTATATTAAAATAAATTAAAATCATTGTGTCAAATCATATTAAACACTTAAAATGATGAAATTACAAACTATGTTCATTAAAATTTAATTAATTATTGAAATTTAAGGGGTAGAATACTTTCTTTTTAATAATTCTTGTAATAACTTGGGGTAATATAATAAATTAAATTAAAATCATGGTGCAAACCATAATAAACACATAACAGATGAAATTAGGTATTAAATTAATAAAAATCTCATATAATTTGGTAATTTTTAAAGGGTACGGTACAACATTTTTAACACATCTTGTAAAAACTTGGGATATTATATTACAATAAATTAAAATCATGGTGGCAAATCATATTAAACACTTAAAATGATGAAATTAGGAAATATATTCATTAAATTTTAATTAAATATTGAAAATTATTGGGTAAAATACAACTATTATAAGCTATCTTGTAAAAACTTGGGGTATTACAATACAATAAATTAATATCATGGTGGTAAACCATATTAATAACCTTAAATAATGAAATAAGGATTAAATTCATAATAATCTAATTAAATATTGAAAGTTATGGGGTAAAATACAACAATTTTAACAAAACTTGTAAAAACTTGGGATATTATATTAAAATAAATTAAAATCATTGTGTCAAATCATATTAAACACTTAAAATGATGAAATTACAAACTATGTTCATTAAAATTTAATTAATTATTGAAATTTAAGGGGTACAATACTTACTTTTTCATAATTCTTGTTATAAATTGGGGTAATATAATAAATTAAATTAAAATCATGGTGCAAACCATAATAAACACATAACAGATGAAATTAGGTATTAAATTAATAAAAATCTCATATAATTTAGTAATTTTTAAAGGGTACGGTACAACATTTTTAACACATCTTGTAAAAACATGGGGTATTACAATACAATAAATTAATATCATGGTGGCAAGTCATATAAACACTTAAAAAGATGAAATTAGGTACTAAATTCATAAAAAACAAATAAAATACTGAAAATTAAGTGGTAGAATACAACAATTTTAACAAAACTTGTAAAAACTTGGTGTGTTATAATACAATAAATAAATATCATGGTGGTAAACCATATTCATAACCTGAAATATTGAATAAAGGAAATAATTCATAATAATCTAATTAATTATTGAAATTTAAGGGGTAGAATACTTAATTTTTAATAATTCTTGTAAAAACTTGGGATATTATATTACAATAAATTAAAATCATGGTGGCAAATCATATTAAAAACTTAAAATGATGAAATTACAAACTATATTCATTAAAATTTAATTAATTATTGAAATTTAAGGGGTAGAATACTTTCTTTTTAATAATTCTTGTAATAACTTGGGGTAATATAATAAATTAAATTAAAATCATGGTGCAAACCATAATAAACACATAACAGATGAAATTAGGTATTAAATTAATAAAAATCTCATATAATTTAGTAATTTTTAAAGGGTACGGTACAACATTTTTAACACATCTTGTAAAAACTTGGGATATTATATTACAATAAATTAAAATCATGGTGGCAAATCATATTAAACACTTAAAATGATGAAATTAGGAAATATATTCATTAAATTTTAATTAAATATTGAAAATTATTGGGTAAAATACAACTATTATAAGCTATCTTGTAAAAACTTGGGGTATTACAATACAATAAATTAATATCATGATGGTAAATCATATAAATCACTTAAAATGATGAAATTACAAACTATATTCATTAAAATTTAATTAATTATTGAAATTTAAGGGGTAGAATACTTCATTTTTAATAATTCTTGTAAAAACTTTGGATATTATATTACAATAAATTAAAATCATGGTGGCAAATCATATTAAAAACTTAAAATGATGAAATTACAAACTATATTCATTAAAATTTAATTAATTATTGAAATTTAAGGGGTACAATACTTACTTTTTCATAATTCTTGTTATAAATTGGGGTAATATAATAAATTAAATTAAAATCATGGTGCAAACCATAATAAACACATAACAGATGAAATTAGGTATTAAATTAATAAAAATCTCATATAATTTAGTAATTTTTAAAGGGTACGGTACAACATTTTTAACACATCTTGTAAAAACATGGGGTATTACAATACAATAAATTAATATCATGGTGGCAAGTCATATAAATACTTAAAAAGATGAAATTAGGTACTAAATTCATAAAAAACTAATAAAATACTGAAACTTAAGTGGTAGAATACAACAATTTTAACAAAACTTGTAAAAACTTGGTGTGTTATAATACAATAAATAAATATCATGGTGGTAAACCATATTCATAACCTGAAATATTGAATAAAGGAAATAATTCATAATAATCTAATTAATTATTGAAATTTAAGGGGTAGAATACTTAATTTTTAATAATTCTTGTAAAAACTTGGGATATTATATTACAATAAATTAAAATCATGGTGGCAAATCATATTAAAAACTTAAAATGATGAAATTACAAACTATATTCATTAAAATTTAATTAATTATTGAAATTTAAGGGGTAGAATACTTTCTTTTTAATAATTCTTGTAATAACTTGGGGTAATATAATAAATTAAATTAAAATCATGGTGCAAACCATAATAAACACATAACAGATGAAATTAGGTAATAAATTAATAAAAATCTCATATAATTTAGTAATTTTTAAAGGGTACGGTACAACATTTTTAACACATCTTGTAAAAACTTGGGATATTATATTACAATAAATTAAAATCATGGTGGCAAATCATATTAAACACTTAAAATGATGAAATTAGGAAATATATTCATTAAATTTTAATTAAATATTGAAAATTATTGGGTAAAATACAACTATTATAAGCTATCTTGTAAAAACTTGGGGTATTACAATACAATAAATTAATATCATGGTGGTAAACCATATTAATAACCTTAAATAATGAAATAAGGATTAAATTCATAATAATCTAATTAAATATTGAAAGTTATGGGGTAAAATACAACAATTTTAACAAAACTTGTAAAAACTTGGGATATTATATTAAAATAAATTAAAATCATTGTGTCAAATCATATTAAACACTTAAAATGATGAAATTACAAACTATGTTCATTAAAATTTAATTAATTATTGAAATTTAAGGGGTACAATACTTACTTTTTCATAATTCTTGTTATAAATTGGGGTAATATAATAAATTAAATTAAAATCATGGTGCAAACCATAATAAACACATAACAGATGAAATTAGGTATTAAATTAATAAAAATCTCATATAATTTAGTAATTTTTAAAGGGTACGGTACAACATTTTTAACACATCTTGTAAAAACATGGGGTATTACAATACAATAAATTAATATCATGGTGGCAAGTCATATAAACACTTAAAAAGATGAAATTAGGTACTAAATTCATAAAAAACAAATAAAATACTGAAAATTAAGTGGTAGAATACAACAATTTTAACAAAACTTGTAAAAACTTGGTGTGTTATAATACAATAAATAAATATCATGGTGGTAAACCATATTCATAACCTGAAATATTGAATAAAGGAAATAATTCATAATAATCTAATTAATTATTGAAATTTAAGGGGTAGAATACTTCATTTTTAATAATTCTTGTAAAAACTTGGGATATTATATTACAATAAATTAAAATCATGGTGGCAAATCATATTAAAAACTTAAAATGATGAAATTACAAACTATATTCATTAAAATTTAATTAATTATTGAAATTTAAGGGGTAGAATACTTTCTTTTTAATAATTCTTGTAATAACTTGGGGTAATATAATAAATTAAATTAAAATCATGGTGCAAACCATAATAAACACATAACAGATGAAATTAGGTATTAAATTAATAAAAATCTCATATAATTTAGTAATTTTTAAAGGGTACGGTACAACATTTTTAACACATCTTGTAAAAACTTGGGATATTATATTACAATAAATTAAAATCATGGTGGCAAATCATATTAAACACTTAAAATGATGAAATTAGGAAATATATTCATTAAATTTTAATTAAATATTGAAAATTATTGGGTAAAATACAACTATTATAAGCTATCTTGTAAAAACTTGGGGTATTACAATACAATAAATTAATATCATGATGGTAAATCATATAAATCACTTAAAATGATGAAATTACAAACTATATTCATTAAAATTTAATTAATTATTGAAATTTAAGGGGTACAATACTTACTTTTTCATAATTCCTGTTATAAATTGGGGTAATATAATAAATTAAATTAAAATCATGGTGCAAACCATAATAAACACATAACAGATGAAATAAGGTATTAAATTAATAAAAATCTCATATAATTTAGTAATTTTTAAAGGGTACGGTACAACATTTTTAACACATCTTGTAAAAACATGGGGTATTACAATACAATAAATTAATATCATGGTGGCAAGTCATATAAACACTTAAAAAGATAAAATTAGGTACTAAATTCATAAAAAACTAATAAAATACTGAAAATTAAGTGGTAGAATACAACAATTTTAACAAAACTTGTAAAAACTTGGTGTGTTATAATATAATAAATAAATATCATGGTGGTAAACCATATTCATAACCTGAAATATTGAATAAAGGAAATAATTCATAATAATCTAATTAATTATTGAAATTTAAGGGGTAGAATACTTCATTTTTAATAATTCTTGTAAAAACTTGGGATATTATATTACAATAAATTAAAATCATGGTGGCAAATCATATTAAACACTTAAAATGATGAAATTACAAACTATATTCATTAAAATTTAATTAATTATTGAAATTTAAGGGGTAGAATACTTACTTTTTCATAATTCTTGTTATAAATTGGGGTAATATAATAAATTAAATTAAAATCATGGTGCAAACCATAATAAACACATAACAGATGAAATTAGGTATTAAATTAATAAAAATCTCATATAATTTAGTAATTTTTAAAGGGTACGGTACAACATTTTTAACACATCTTGTAAAAACTTGGGATATTATATTACAATAAATTAAAATCATGGTGGAAAAACATATTAAACACTTTAAATGATGAAATTAGGAAATATATTCATTAAATTTTAATTAAATATTGAAATTTATTGGGTAAAATACAACTATTATAAGCTATCTTGTAAAAACTGTGGGTATTACAATACAATAAATTATTATCATGGTAGTAAACCATATTAATAACCTTAAATATTGAATAAAGGAAATAATTCATAATAATCTAATTAATTATTGAAATTTAAGGGGTAGAATACTTCATTTTTAATAATTCTTGTAAAAACTTGGGATATTATATTACAATAAATTAAAATCATGGTGGCAAATCATATTAAACACTTAAAATGATGAAATTAGGAAATATATTCATTAAATTTTAATTAAATATTCAAATTTATTGGGTAAAATACAACTATTTTAAGCTATCTTGTAAAAACTTGGGGTATTACAATACAATAAATTAATATCATGATGGTAAATCATATAAATCACTTAAAATGATGAAATTACAAACTATATTCATTAAAATTTAATTAATTATTGAAATTTAAGGGGTAGAATACTTCATTTTTAATAATTTTTGTAAAAACTTGGGATATTATATTACAATAAATTAAAATCATGGTGGCAACTCATATAAACACTTAAAAAGATGAAATTAGGTACTAAATTCATAAAAAACTAATAAAATATTGAAAATTAATTGGTAATATACAACAATTTTAACAAAACTTG
The DNA here is from genome assembly GCA_036289425.1 of Rhopalosiphum nymphaeae. Classification (NCBI taxonomy): domain Eukaryota; kingdom Metazoa; phylum Arthropoda; class Insecta; order Hemiptera; family Aphididae; genus Rhopalosiphum; species Rhopalosiphum nymphaeae. Next base: position 12,188,332 of record JAZAQC010000019.1, on the reverse strand, counting down.
TAAAAACTTGGTGTGTTAGAATACAATAAATAAATATCATTGTGGTAAACAATATTAAACACTTAAAATGATGAAATTAGGAAATATATTCATTAAATTTTAATTAAATATTCAAATTTATTGGGTAAAATACAACTATTTTAAGCTATCTTGTAAAAACTTGGGGTATTACAATACAATAAATTAATATCATGGTGGTAAACCATATTAATAACCTTAAATAATGAAATAAGGATTAAATTCATAATAATCTAATTAAATATTGAAAGTTATGGGGTAAAATACAACAATTTTAACAAAACTTGTAAAAACTTGGGATATTATATTAAAATAAATTAAAATCATTGTGGCAAATCATATTAAACACTTAAAATGATGAAATTACAAACTATATTCATTAAAATTTAATTAATTATTGAAATTTAAGGGGTAGAATACTTACTTTTTAATAATTCTTGTAATAACTTGGGGTAATATAATAAATTAAATTAAAATCATGGTGCAAACCATAATAAACACATAACAGATGAAATAAGGTATTAAATTAATAAAAATCTCATATAATTTAGTAATTTTTAAAGGGTACGGTACAACATTTTTAACACATCTTGTAAAAACTTGGGATATTATATTACAATATATTAAAATCATGGTGGCAAATCATATTAAACACTTAAAATGATGAAATTAGGAAATATATTCATTAAATTTTAATTAAATATTGAAATTTATTGGGTAAAATACAACTATTATAAGCTATCTTGTAAAAACTTGGGGTATTACAATACAATAAATTAATATCATGATGGTAAATCATATAAATCACTTAAAATGATGAAATTACAAACTATATTCATTAAAATTTAATTAATTATTGAAATTTAAGGGGTAGAATACTTCATTTTTAATAATCCTTGTAAAAACTTGGGATATTATATTACAATAAATTAAAATCATGGTGGCAAATCATATTAAACACTTAAAATGATGAAATTAGGAAATATATTCATTAAATTTTAATTAAATATTGAAATTTATAGGGTAAAATACAACTATTTTAAGCTATCTTGTAAAAACTTGGGGTATTACAATACAATAAATTAATATCATGGTGGTAAACCATATAAATAACCTTAAATAATGAAATAAGGATTAAATTCATAATAATCTAATTAAATAGTGAAAGTTATGGGGTAAAATACAACAATTTTAACAAAGCTTGTAAAAACTTGGTGTGTTATAATACAATAAATAAATATCATGGTGGTAAACCATATTAATAACCTGAAATATTGAATAAAGGAAATAATTCATAATAATCTAATTAATTATTGAAATTTAAGGGGTAGAATACTTCATTTTTAATAATTCTTGTAAAAACTTGGGATATTATATTACAATAAATTAAAATCATGGTGGCAAATCATATTAAACACTTAAAATGATGAAATTACAAACTATATTCATTAAAATTTAATTAATTATTGAAATTTAAGGGGTAGAATACTTAATTTTTCATAATTCTTGTTATAAATTGGGGTAATATAATAAATTAAATTAAAATCATGGTGCAAACCATAATAAACACATAACAGATGAAATTAGGTATTAAATTAATAAAAATCTCATATAATTTAGTAATTTTTAAAGGGTACGGTACAACATTTTTAACACATCTTGTAAAAACTTGGGATATTATATTACAATAAATTAAAATCATGGTGGAAAAACATATTAAACACTTTAAATGATGAAATTAGGAAATATATTCATTAAATTTTAATTAAATATTGAAATTTATTGGGTAAAATACAACTATTATAAGCTATCTTGTAAAAACTGTGGGTATTACAATACAATAAATTATTATCATGGTAGTAAACCATATTAATAACCTTAAATATTGAATAAAGGAAATAATTCATAATAATCTAATTAATTATTGAAATTTAAGGGGTAGAATACTTCATTTTTAATAATTTTTGTAAAAACTTGGGATATTATATTACAATAAATTAAAATCATGGTGGCAACTCATATAAACACTTAAAAAGATGAAATTAGGTACTAAATTCATAAAAAACTAATAAAATATTGAAAATTAATTGGTAATATACAACAATTTTAACAAAACTTGTAAAAACTTGGTGTGTTAGAATACAATAAATAAATATCATTGTGGTAAACAATATTAAACACTTAAAATGATGAAATTAGGAAATATATTCATTAAATTTTAATTAAATATTCAAATTTATTGGGTAAAATACAACTATTTTAAGCTATCTTGTAAAAACTTGGGGTATTACAATACAATAAATTAATATCATGGTGGTAAACCATATTAATAACCTTAAATAATGAAATAAGGATTAAATTCATAATAATCTAATTAAATATTGAAAGTTATGGGGTAAAATACAACAATTTTAACAAAACTTGTAAAAACTTGGGATATTATATTAAAATAAATTAAAATCATTGTGGCAAATCATATTAAACACTTAAAATGATGAAATTACAAACTATATTCATTAAAATTTAATTAATTATTGAAATTTAAGGGGTAGAATACTTACTTTTTCATAATTCTTGTTATAAATTGGGGTAATATAATAAATTAAATTAAAATCATGGTGCAAACCATAATAAACACATAACAGATGAAATTAGGTATTAAATTAATAAAAATCTCATATAATTTAGTAATTGTTAAAGGGTACGGTACAACATTTTTAACACATCTTATAAAAACATGGAGTATTACAATACAATAAATTAATATCATGGTGGCAAGTCATATAAACACTTAAAAAGATGAAATTAGGTACTAAATTCATAAAAAACTAATAAAATACTGAAAATTAAGTGGTAGAATACAACAATTTTAACAAAACTTGTAAAAACTTGGTGTGTTATAATACAATAAATAAATATCATGGTGGTAAACCATATTCATAACCTGAAATATTGAATAAAGGAAATAATTCATAATAATCTAATTAATTATTGAAATTTAAGGGGTAGAATACTTCATTTTGAATAATTCTTGTAAAAACTTGGGATATTATATTACAATAAATTAAAATCATGGTGGCAAATCATATTAAACACTTAAAATGATGAAATTACAAACTATATTCATTAAAATTTAATTAATTATTGAAATTTAAGGGGTAGAATACTTACTTTTTAATAATTCTTGTAATAACTTGGGGTAATATAATAAATTAAATTAAAATCATGGTGCAAACCATAATAAACACATAACAGATGAAATAAGGTATTAAATTAATAAAAATCTCATATAATTTAGTAATTTTTAAAGGGTACGGTACAACATTTTTAACACATCTTGTAAAAACTTGGGATATTATATTACAATATATTAAAATCATGGTGGCAAATCATATTAAACACTTAAAATGATGAAATTAGGAAATATATTCATTAAATTTTAATTAAATATTGAAATTTATTGGGTAAAATACAACTATTTTAAGCTTTCTTGTAAAAACTTGGGGTATTACAATACAATAAATTAATATCATGATGGTAAATCATATAAATCACTTAAAATGATGAAATTACAAACTATATTCATTAAAATTTAATTAATTATTGAAATTTAATGGGTACAATACTTACTTTTTCATAATTCCTGTTATAAATTGGGGTAATATAATAAATTAAATTAAAATCATGGTGCAAACCATAATAAACACATAACAGATGAAATAAGGTATTAAATTAATAAAAATCTCATATAATTTAGTAATTTTTAAAGGGTACGGTACAACATTTTTAACACATCTTGTAAAAACATGGGGTATTACAATACAATAAATTAATATCATGGTGGCAAGTCATATAAACACTTAAAAAGATAAAATTAGGTACTAAATTCATAAAAAACTAATAAAATACTGAAAATTAAGTGGTAGAATACAACAATTTTAACAAAACTTGTAAAAACTTGGTGTGTTATAATATAATAAATAAATATCATGGTGGTAAACCATATTCATAACCTGAAATATTGAATAAAGGAAATAATTCATAATAATCTAATTAATTATTGAAATTTAAGGGGTAGAATACTTCATTTTTAATAATTCTTGTAAAAACTTGGGATATTATATTACAATAAATTAAAATCATGGTGGCAAATCATATTAAACACTTAAAATGATGAAATTACAAACTATATTCATTAAAATTTAATTAATTATTGAAATTTAAGGGGTAGAATACTTACTTTTTCATAATTCTTGTTATAAATTGGGGTAATATAATAAATTAAATTAAAATCATGGTGCAAACCATAATAAACACATAACAGATGAAATTAGGTATTAAATTAATAAAAATCTCATATAATTTAGTAATTTTTAAAGGGTACGGTACAACATTTTTAACACATCTTGTAAAAACTTGGGATATTATATTACAATAAATTAAAATCATGGTGGAAAAACATATTAAACACTTTAAATGATGAAATTAGGAAATATATTCATTAAATTTTAATTAAATATTGAAATTTATTGGGTAAAATACAACTATTATAAGCTATCTTGTAAAAACTTGGGGTATTACAATACAATAAATTAATATCATGATGGTAAATCATATAAATCACTTAAAATGATGAAATTACAAACTATATTCATTAAAATTTAATTAATTATTGAAATTTAAGGGGTAGAATACTTACTTTTTCATAATTCTTGTTATAAATTGGGGTAATATAATAAATTAAATTAAAATCATGGTGCAAACCATAATAAACACATAACAGATGAAATTAGGTATTAAATTAATAAAATTCTCATATAATTTAGTAATTTTTAAAGGGTACGGTACAACATTTTTAACACATCTTGTAAAAACTTGGGATATTATATTACAATAAATTAAAATCATGGTGGCAAATCATATTAAACACTTAAAATGATGAAATTAGGAAATATATTCATTAAATTTTAATTAAATATTGAAATTTATTGGGTAAAATACAACTATTATAAGCTATCTTGTAAAAACTGTGGGTATTACAATACAATAAATTATTATCATGGTAGTAAACCATATTAATAACCTTAAATATTGAATAAAGGAAATAATTCATAATAATCTAATTAAATATTGAAAGTTATGGGGTTAAATACAACAATTTCAACAAAACTTGTAAAAACTTGGGATATTATATTAAAATAAATTAAAATCATTGTGGCAAATCATATTAAACACTTAAAATGATGAAATTACAAACTATATTCATTAAAATTTAATTAATTATTGAAATTTAAGGGGTACAATACTTACTTTTTCATAATTCTTGTTATAAATTGGGGTAATATAATAAATTAAATTAAAATCATGGTGCAAACCATAATAAACACATAACAGATGAAATTAGGTATTAAATTAATAAAAATCTCATATAATTTAGTAATTTTTAAAGGGTACGGTACAACATTTTTAACACATCTTGTAAAAACATGGGGTATTACAATAAATAAATTAATATCATGGTGGCAAGTCATATAAACACTTAAAAAGATGAAATTAGGTACTAAATTCATAAAAAACTAATAAAATACTGAAAATTAAGTGGTAGAATACAACAATTTTAACAAAACTTGTAAAAACTTGGTGTGTTATAATACAATAAATAAATATCATGGTGGTAAACCATATTCATAACCTGAAATATTGAATAAAGGAAATAATTCATAATAATCTAATTAATTATTGAAATTTAAGGGGTAGAATACTTCATTTTTAATAATTCTTGTAAAAACTTGGGATATTATATTACAATAAATTAAAATCATGGTGGCAAATCATATTAAACACATAAAAAGATGAAATTAGGTACTAAATTCATAAAATACTAATAAAATATTGAAAATTAATTGGTAGAATACAACAATTTTAACAAAGCTTGTAAAAACTTGGTGTGTTATAATACAATAAATAAATATCATGGTGGTAAACCATATTCATAACCTTAAATATTGAATAAAGGAAATAATTCATAATAATCTAATTAATTATTGAAATTTAAGGGGTAGAATACTTCATTTTTAATAATTCTTGTAAAAACTTGGGATATTATATTACAATAAATTAAAATCATAGTGGCAACTCATATAAACACTTAAAAAGATGAAATTAGGTACTAAATTCATAAAAAACTAATAAAATATTGAAAATTAATTGGTAGAATACAACAATTTTAACAAAACTTGTAAAAACATGGTGTGTTATAATACAATAAATAAATATCATTGTGGTAAACAATATTAAACACTTAAAATGATGAAATTAGGAAATATATTCATTAAATTTTAATTAAATATTCAAATTTATTGGGTAAAATACAACTATTTTAAGCTATCTTGTAAAAACTTGGGGTATTACAATACAATAAATTAATATCATGGTGGTAAACCATATTAATAACCTGAAATATTGAATAAAGGAAATAATTCATAATAATCTAATTAATTATTGAAATTTAAGGGGTAGAATACTTCATTTTTAATAATCCTTGTAAAAACTTGGGATATTATATTACAATAAATTAAAATCATGGTGGCAAATCATATTAAACACTTAAAATGATGAAATTAGGAAATATATTCATTAAATTTTAATTAAATATTGAAATTTATTGGGTAAAATACAACTATTATAAGCTATCTTGTAAAAACTTGGGGTATTACAATACAATAAATTAATATCATGATGGTAAATCATATAAATCACTTAAAATGATGAAAATACAAACTATATTCATTAAAATTTAATTAATTATTGAAATTAAAGGGGTAGAATACTTCATTTTTAATAATCCTTGTAAAAACTTGGGATATTATATTACAATAAATTAAAAACATGGTGGCAAATCATATTAAACACTTAAAATGATGAAATTAGGAAATATATTCATTAAATTTTAATTAAATATTGAAATTTATTGGGTAAAATACAACTATTTTAAGCTATCTTGTAAAACTTGGGGTATTACAATACAATAAATTAATATCATGGTGGTAAACCATATTAATAACCTTAAATAATGAAATAAGGATTAAATTCATAATAATCTAATTAAAAATTGAAAATTATGGGGTAAAATACAACAATTTTAACAAAACTTGTAAAAACTTGGTGTGTTATAATACAATAAATAAATATCATGGTGGTAAACCATATTAATAACCTGAAATATTGAATAAAGGAAATAATTCATAATAATCTAATTAATTATTGAAATTTAAGGGGTAGAATACTTCATTTTTAATAATCCTTGTAAAAACTTGGGATATTATATTACAATAAATTAAAATCATGGTGGCAAATCATATTAAACACTTAAAATGATGAAATTACAAACTATATTCATTAAAATTTAATTAATTATTGAAATTTAAGGGGTAGAATACTTACTTTTTCATAATTCTTGTTATAAATTGGGGTAATATAATAAATTAAATTAAAATCATGGTGCAAACCATAATAAACACATAACAGATGAAATTAGGTATTAAATTAATAAAAATCTCATATAATTTAGTAATTTTTAAAGGGTACGGTACAACATTTTTAACACATCTTGTAAAAACTTGGGATATTATATTACAATAAATTAAAATCATGGTGCCAAATCATATTAAACACTTAAAATGATGAAATTAGGAAATATATTCATTAAATTTTAATTAAATATTGAAATTTATTGGGTAAAATACAACTATTATAAGCTATCTTGTAAAAACTTGGGGTATTACAATACAATAAATTAATATCATGATGGTAAATCATATAAATCACTTAAAATGATGAAATTACAAACTATATTCATTAAAATTTAATTAATTATTGAAATTTAAGGGGTAGAATACTTACTTTTTCATAATTCTTGTTATAAATTGGGGTAATATAATAAATTAAATTAAAATCATGGTGCAAACCATAATAAACACATAACAGATGAAATTAGGTATTAAATTAATAAAATTCTCATATAATTTAGTAATTTTTAAAGGGTACGGTACAACATTTTTAACACATCTTGTAAAAACTTTGGATATTATATTACAATAAATTAAAATCATGGTGGCAAATCATATTAAACACTTAAAATGATGAAATTAGGAAATATATTCATTAAATTTTAATTAAATATTGAAATTTATTGGGTAAAATACAACTATTATAAGCTATCTTGTAAAAACTGTGGGTATTACAATACAATAAATTATTATCATGGTAGTAAACCATATTAATAACCTTAAATATTGAATAAAGGAAATAATTCATAATAATCTAATTAATTATTGAAATTTAAGGGGTAGAATACTTCATTTTTAATAATTCTTGTAAAAACTTGGGATATTATATTACAATAAATTAAAATCATAGTGGCAACTCATATAAACACTTAAAAAGATGAAATTAGGTACTAAATTCATAAAAAACTAATAAAATATTGAAAATTAATTGGTAGAATACAACAATTTTAACAAAACTTGTAAAAACTTGGTGTGTTATAATACAATAAATAAATATCATTGTGGTAAACAATATTAAACACTTAAAATGATGAAATTAGGAAATATATTCATTAAATTTTAATTAAATATTCAAATTTATTGGGTAAAATACAACTATTTTAAGCTATCTTGTAAAAACTTGGGGTATTACAATACAATAAATTAATATCATGGTGGTAAACCATATTAATAACCTTAAATAATGAAATAAGGATTAAATTCATAATAATCTAATTAAATATTGAAAGTTATGGGGTTAAATACAACAATTTCAACAAAACTTGTAAAAACTTGGGATATTATATTAAAATAAATTAAAATCATTGTGGCAAATCATATTAAACACTTAAAATGATGAAATTACAAACTATATTCATTAAAATTTAATTAATTATTGAAATTTAAGGGGTACAATACTTACTTTTTCATAATTCTTGTTATAAATTGGGGTAATATAATAAATTAAATTAAAATCATGGTAAAAACCATAATAAACACATAACAGATGAAAATAGGTATTAAATTAATAAAAATCTCATATAATTTAGTAATTTTTAAAGGGTACGGTACAACATTTTTAACACATCTTGTAAAAACATGGGGTATTACAATAAATAAATTAATATCATGGTGGCAAGTCATATAAACACTTAAAAAGATGAAATTAGGTACTAAATTCATAAAAAACTAATAAAATACTGAAAATTAAGTGGTAGAATACAACAATTTTAACAAAACTTGTAAAAACTTGGTGTGTTATAATACAATAAATAAATATCATGCTGGTAAACCATATTCATAACCTGAAATATTGAATAAAGGAAATAATTCATAATAATCTAATTAATTATTGAAATTTAAGGGGTAGAATACTTCATTTTTAATAATTCTTGTAAAAACTTGGGATATTATATTACAATAAATTAAAATCATGGTGGCAAATCATATTAAACACATAAAAAGATGAAATTAGGTACTAAATTCATAAAAAACTAATAAAATATTGAAAATTAATTGGTAGAATACAACAATTTTAACAAAGCTTGTAAAAACTTGGTGTGTTATAATACAATAAATAAATATCATGGTGGTAAACCATATTCATAACCTTAAATATTGAATAAAGGAAATAATTCATAATAATCTAATTAATTATTGAAATTTAAGGGGTAGAATACTTCATTTTTAATAATTCTTGTAAAAACTTGGGATATTATATTACAATAAATTAAAATCATAGTGGCAACTCATATAAACACTTAAAAAGATGAAATTAGGTACTAAATTCATAAAAAACTAATAAAATATTGAAAATTAATTGGTAGAATACAACAATTTTAACAAAACTTGTAAAAACTTGGTGTGTTTTAATACAATAAATAAATATCATTGTGGTAAACAATATTAAACACTTAAAATGATGAAATTAGGAAATATATTCATTAAATTTTAATTAAATATTCAAATTTATTGGGTAAAATACAACTATTTTAAGCTATCTTGTAAAAACTTGGGGTATTACAATACAATAAATTAATATCATGGTGGTAAACCATATTAATAACCTTAAATAATGAAATAAGGATTAAATTCATAATAATCTAATTAAATATTGAAAGTTATGGGGTTAAATACAACAATTTCAACAAAACTTGTAAAAACTTGGGATATTATATTAAAATAAATTAAAATCATTGTGGCAAATCATATTAAACACTTAAAATGATGAAATTACAAACTATATTCATTAAAATTTAATTAATTATTGAAATTTAAGGGGTACAATACTTACTTTTTCATAATTCTTGTTATAAATTGGGGTAATATAATAAATTAAATTAAAATCATGGTAAAAACCATAATAAACACATAACAGATGAAAATAGGTATTAAATTAATAAAAATCTCATATAATTTAGTAATTTTTAAAGGGTACGGTACAACATTTTTAACACATCTTGTAAAAACATGGGGTATTACAATACAATAAATTAATATCATGGTGGCAAGTCATATAAACACTTAAAAAGATGAAATTAGGTATTAAATTCATAAAAAACTAATAAAATACTGAAAATTAAGTGGTAGAATACAACAATTTTAACAAAACTTGTAAAAACTTGGTGTGTTATAATACAATAAATAAATATCATGGTGGTAAACCATATTCATAACCTGAAATATTGAATAAAGGAAATAATTCATAATAATCTAATTAATTATTGAAATTTAAGGGGTAGAATACTTCATTTTTAATAATTCTTGTAAAAACTTGGGATATTATATTACAATAAATTAAAATCATGGTGGCAAATCATATTAAACACTTAAAATGATGAAATTACAAACTATATTCATTAAAATTTAATTAATTATTGAAATTTAAGGGGTAGAATACTTACTTTTTAATAATTCTTGTAATAACTTGGGGTAATATAATAAATTAAATTAAAATCATGGTGCAAACCATAATAAACACATAACAGATGAAATTAGGTATTAAATTAATAAAAATCTCATATAATTTAGTAATTTTTAAAGGGTACGGTACAACATTTTTAACACATCTTGTAAAAACTTGGGATATTATATTACAATAAATTAAAATCATGGTGGCAAATCATATTAAACACTTAAAATGATGAAATTAGGAAATATATTCATTAAATTTTAATTAAATATTGAAATTTATTGGGTAAAATACAACTATTATAAGCTATCTTGTAAAAACTTGGGGTATTACAATACAATAAATTAATATCATGATGGTAAATCATATAAATCACTTAAAATGATGAAATTACAAACTATATTCATTAAAATTTAATTAATTATTGAAATTTAAGGGGTACAATACTTACTTTTTCATAATTCTTGTTATAAATTGGGGTAATATAATAAATTAAATTAAAATCATGGTGCAAACCATAATAAACACATAACAGATGAAATTAGGTATTAAATTAATAAAAATCTCATATAATTTAGTAATTTTTAAAGGGTACGGTACAACATTTTTAACACATCTTGTAAAAACATGGGGTATTACAATACAATAAATTAATATCATGGTGGCAAGTCATATAAACACTTAAAAAGATGAAATTAGGTACTAAATTCATAAAAAACTAATAAAATACTGAAAATTAAGTGGTAGAATACAACAATTTTAACAAAACTTGTAAAAACTTGGTGTGTTATAATACAATAAATAAATATCATGGTGGTAAACCATATTAATAACCTGAAATATTGAATAAAGGAAATAATTCATAATAATCTAATTAATTATTGAAATTTAAGGGGTAGAATACTTCATTTTTAATAATCCTTGTAAAAACTTGGGATATTATATTAATATAAATTAAAATCATGGTGGCAAATCATATTAAACACTTAAAATGATGAAATTACAAACTATATTCATTAAAATTTAATTAATTATTGAAATTTAAGGGGTAGAATACTTACTTTTTCATAATTCTTGTTATTAATTGGGGTAATATAATAAATTAAATTAAAATCATGGTGCAAACCATAATAAACACATAACAGATGAAATTAGGTATTAAATTAATAAAAATCTCATATAATTTAGTAATTTTTAAAGGGTACGGTACAACATTTTTAACACATCTTGTAAAAACTTGGGATATTATATTACAATAAATTAAAATCATGGTGCCAAATCATATTAAACACTTAAAATGATGAAATTAGGAAATATATTCATTAAATTTTAATTAAATATTGAAATTTATTGGGTAAAATACAACTATTATAAGCTATCTTGTAAAAACTTGGGGTATTACAATACAATAAATTAATATCATGATGGTAAATCATATAAATCACTTAAAATGATGAAATTACAAACTATATTCATTAAAATTTAATTAATTATTGAAATTTAAGGGGTAGAATACTTACTTTTTCATAATTCTTGTTATAAATTGGGGTAATATAATAAATTAAATTAAAATCATGGTGCAAACCATAATAAACACATAACAGATGAAATTAGGTATTAAATTAATAAAATTCTCATATAATTTAGTAATTTTTAAAGGGTACGGTACAACATTTTTAACACATCTTGTAAAAACTTGGGATATTATATTACAATAAATTAAAATCATGGTGGCAAATCATATTAAACACTTAAAATGATGAAATTAGGAAATATATTCATTAAATTTTAATTAAATATTGAAATTTATTGGGTAAAATACAACTATTATAAGCTATCTTGTAAAAACTGTGGGTATTACAATACAATAAATTATTATCATGGTAGTAAACCATATTAATAACCTTAAATATTGAATAAAGGAAATAATTCATAATAATCTAATTAATTATTGAAATTTAAGGGGTAGAATACTTCATTTTTAATAATTCTTGTAAAAACTTGGGATATTATATTACAATAAATTAAAATCATAGTGGCAACTCATATAAACACTTAAAAAGATGAAATTAGGTACTAAATTCATAAAAAACTAATAAAATATTGAAAATTAATTGGTAGAATACAACAATTTTAACAAAACTTGTAAAAACTTGGTGTGTTATAATACAATAAATAAATATCATTGTGGTAAACAATATTAAACACTTAAAATGATGAAATTAGGAAATATATTCATTAAATTTTAATTAAATATTCAAATTTATTGGGTAAAATACAACTATTTTAAGCTATCTTGTAAAAACTTGGGGTATTACAATACAATAAATTAATATCATGGTGGTAAACCATATTAATAACCTTAAATAATGAAATAAGGATTAAATTCATAATAATCTAATTAAATATTGAAAGTTATGGGGTTAAATACAACAATTTCAACAAAACTTGTAAAAACTTGGGATATTATATTAAAATAAATTAAAATCATTGTGGCAAATCATATTAAACACTTAAAATGATGAAATTACAAACTATATTCATTAAAATTTAATTAATTATTGAAATTTAAGGGGTACAATACTTACTTTTTCATAATTCTTGTTATAAATTGGGGTAATATAATAAATTAAATTAAAATCATGGTGCAAACCATAATAAACACATAACAGATGAAATTAGGTATTAAATTAATAAAAATCTCATATAATTTAGTAATTTTTAAAGGGTACGGTACAACATTTTTAACACATCTTGTAAAAACATGGGGTATTACAATAAATAAATTAATATCATGGTGGCAAGTCATATAAACACTTAAAAATATGAAATTAGGTACTAAATTCATAAAAAACTAATAAAATACTGAAAATTAAGTGGTAGAATACAACAATTTTAACAAAACTTGTAAAAACTTGGTGTGTTATAATACAATAAATAAATATCATGGTGGTAAACCATATTCATAACCTGAAATATTGAATAAAGGAAATAATTCATAATAATCTAATTAATTATTGAAATTTAAGGGGTAGAATACTTCATTTTTAATAATTCTTGTAAAAACTTGGGATATTATATTACAATAAATTAAAATCATGGTGGCAAATCATATTAAACACATAAAAAGATGAAATTAGGTACTAAATTCATAAAAAACTAATAAAATATTGAAAATTAATTGGTAGAATACAACAATTTTAACAAAGCTTGTAAAAACTTGGTGTGTTATAATACAATAAATAAATATCATTGTGGTAAACAATATTAAACACTTAAAATGATGAAATTAGGAAATATATTCATTAAATTTTAATTAAATATTCAAATTTATTGGGTAAAATACAACTATTTTAAGCTATCTTGTAAAAACTTGGGGTATTACAATACAATAAATTAATATCATGGTGGTAAACCATATTAATAACCTTAAATATTGAATAAAGGAAATAATTCATAATAATCTAATTAATTATTGAAATTTAAGGGGTAGAATACTTCATTTTTAATAATTCTTGTAAAAACTTGGGATATTATATTACAATAAATTAAAATCATAGTGGCAACTCATATAAACACTTAAAAAGATGAAATAAGGTACTAAATTCATAAAAAACTAATAAAATATTGAAAATTAATTGGTAGAATACAACAATTTTAACAAAACTTGTAAAAACTTGGTGTGTTATAATACAATAAATAAATATCATTGTGGTAAACAATATTAAACACTTAAAATGATGAAATTAGGAAATATATTCATTAAATTTTAATTAAATATTCAAATTTATTGGGTAAAATACAACTATTTTAAGCTATCTTGTAAAAACTTGGGGTATTACAATACAATAAATTAATATCATGGTGGTAAACCATATTAATAACCTTAAATAATGAAATAAGGATTAAATTCATAATAATCTAATTAAATATTGAAAGTTATGGGGTTAAATACAACAATTTCAACAAAACTTGTAAAAACTTGGGATATTATATTAAAATAAATTGAAATCATTGTGGCAAATCATATTAAACACTTAAAATGATGAAATTACAAACTATATTCATTAAAATTTAATTAATTATTGAAATTTAAGGGGTACAATACTTACTTTTTCATAATTCTTGTTATAAATTGGGGTAATATAATAAATTAAATTAAAATCATTGTAAAAACCATAATAAACACATAACAGATGAAATTAGGTATTAAATTAATAAAAATCTCATATAATTTAGTAATTTTTAAAGGGTACGGTACAACATTTTTAACACATCTTGTAAAAACATGGGGTATTACAATACAATAAATTAATATCATGGTGGCAAGTCATATAAACACTTAAAAAGATGAAATTAGGTATTAAATTCATAAAAAACTAATAAAATACTGAAAATTAAGTGGTAGAATACAACAATTTTAACAAAACTTGTAAAAACTTGGTGTGTTATAATACAATAAATAAATATCATGGTGGTAAACCATATTCATAACCTGAAATATTGAATAAAGGAAATAATTCATAATAATCTAATTAATTATTGAAATTTAAGGGGTAGAATACTTCATTTTTAATAATTCTTGTAAAAACTTGGGATATTATATTACAATAAATTAAAATCATGGTGGCAAATCATATTAAACACTTAAAATGATGAAATTACAAACTATATTCATTAAAATTTAATTAATTATTGAAATTTAAGGGGTACAATACTTACTTTTTCATAATTCTTGTTATAAATTGGGGTAATATAATAAATTAAATTAAAATCATGGTGCAAACCATAATAAACACATAACAGATGAAATTAGGTATTAAATTAATAAAAATCTCATATAATTTAGTAATTTTTAAAGGGTACGGTACAACATTTTTAACACATCTTGTAAAAACTTGGGATATTATATTACAATAAATTAAAATCATGGTGGCAAATCATATTAAACACTTAAAATGATGAAATTAGGAAATATATTCATTAAATTTTAATTAAATATTGAAATTTATTGGGTAAAATACAACTATTATAAGCTATCTTGTAAAAACTGTGGGTATTACAATACAATAAATTATTATCATGGTAGTAAACCATATTAATAACCTTAAATATTGAATAAAGGAAATAATTCATAATAATCTAATTAATTATTGAAATTTAAGGGGTAGAATACTTCATTTTTAATAATTCTTGTAAAAACTTGGGATATTATATTACAATAAATTAAAATCATAGTGGCAACTTATATAAACACTTAAAAAGATGAAATTAGGTACTAAAATCATAAAAAACTAATAAAATATTGAAAATTAATTGGTAGAATACAACAATTTTAACAAAACTTGTAAAAACTTGGTGTGTTATAATACAATAAATAAATATCATTGTGGTAAACAATATTAAACACTTAAAATGATGAAATTAGGAAATATATTCATTAAATTTTAATTAAATATTCAAATTTATTGGGTAAAATACAACTATTTTAAGCTATCTTGTAAAAACTTGGGGTATTACAATACAATAAATTAATATCATGGTGGTAAACCATATTAATAACCTTAAATATTGAATAAAGGAAATAATTCATAATAATCTAATTAATTATTGAAATTTAAGGGGTAGAATACTTCATTTTTAATAATTCTTGTAAAAACTTGGGATATTATATTACAATAAATTAAAATCATAGTGGCAACTCATATAAACACTTAAAAAGATGAAATAAGGTACTAAATTCATAAAAAACTAATAAAATATTGAAAATTAATTGGTAGAATACAACAATTTTAACAAAACTTGTAAAAACTTGGTGTGTTATAATACAATAAATAAATATCATTGTGGTAAACAATATTAAACACTTAAAATGATGAAATTAGGAAATATATTCATTAAATTTTAATTAAATATTCAAATTTATTGGGTAAAATACAACTATTTTAAGCTATCTTGTAAAAACTTGGGGTATTACAATACAATAAATTAATATCATGGTGGTAAACCATATTAATAACCTTAAATAATGAAATAAGGATTAAATTCATAATAATCTAATTAAATATTGAAAGTTATGGGGTTAAATACAACAATTTCAACAAAACTTGTAAAAACTTGGGATATTATATTAAAATAAATTGAAATCATTGTGGCAAATCATATTAAACACTTAAAATGATGAAATTACAAACTATATTCATTAAAATTTAATTAATTATTGAAATTTAAGGGGTACAATACTTACTTTTTCATAATTCTTGTTATAAATTGGGGTAATATAATAAATTAAATTAAAATCATGGTAAAAACCATAATAAACACATAACAGATGAAATTAGGTATTAAATTAATAAAAATCTCATATAATTTAGTAATTTTTAAAGGGTACGGTACAACATTTTTAACACATCTTGTAAAAACATGGGGTATTACAATACAATAAATTAATATCATGGTGGCAAGTCATATAAACACTTAAAAAGATGAAATTAGGTATTAAATTCATAAAAAACTAATAAAATACTGAAAATTAAGTGGTAGAATACAACAATTTTAACAAAACTTGTAAAAACTTGGTGTGTTATAATACAATAAATAAATATCATGGTGGTAAACCATATTCATAACCTGAAATATTGAATAAAGGAAATAATTCATAATAATCTAATTAATTATTGAAATTTAAGGGGTAGAATACTTCATTTTTAATAATTCTTGTAAAAACTTGGGATATTATATTACAATAAATTAAAATCATGGTGGCAAATCATATTAAACACTTAAAATGATGAAATTACAAACTATATTCATTAAAATTTAATTAATTATTGAAATTTAAGGGGTACAATACTTACTTTTTCATAATTCTTGTTATAAATTGGGGTAATATAATAAATTAAATTAAAATCATGGTGCAAACCATAATAAACACATAACAGATGAAATTAGGTATTAAATTAATAAAAATCTCATATAATTTAGTAATTTTTAAAGGGTACGGTACAACATTTTTAACACATCTTGTAAAAACTTGGGATATTATATTACAATAAATTAAAATCATGGTGGCAAATCATATTAAACACTTAAAATGATGAAATTAGGAAATATATTCATTAAATTTTAATTAAATATTGAAATTTATTGGGTAAAATACAACTATTATAAGCTATCTTGTAAAAACTGTGGGTATTACAATAGAATAAATTATTATCATGGTAGTAAACCATATTAATAACCTTAAATATTGAATAAAGGAAATAATTCATAATAATCTAATTAATTATTGAAATTTAAGGGGTAGAATACTTCATTTTTAATAATTCTTGTAAAAACTTGGGATATTATATTACAATAAATTAAAATCATAGTGGCAACTTATATAAACACTTAAAAAGATGAAATTAGGTACTAAAATCATAAAAAACTAATAAAATATTGAAAATTAATTGGTAGAATACAACAATTTTAACAAAACTTGTAAAAACTTGGTGTGTTATAATACAATAAATAAATATCATTGTGGTAAACAATATTAAACACTTAAAATGATGAAATTAGGAAATATATTCATTAAATTTTAATTAAATATTCAAATTTATTGGGTAAAATACAACTATTTTAAGCTATCTTGTAAAAACTTGGGGTATTACAATACAATAAATTAATATCATGGTGGTAAACCATATTAATAACCTTAAATAATGAAATAAGGATTAAATTCATAATAATCTAATTAAATATTGAAAGTTATGGGGTTAAATACAACAATTTCAACAAAACTTGTAAAAACTTGGGATATTATATTAAAATAAATTAAAATCATTGTGGCAAATCATATTAAACACTTAAAATGATGAAATTACAAACTATATTCATAAAAATATAATTAATTATTGAAATTTAAGGGGTACAATACTTACTTTTTCATAATTCTTGTTATAAATTGGGGTAATATAATAAATTAAATTAAAATCATGGTAAAAACCATAATAAACACATAACAGATGAAATTAGGTATTAAATTAATAAAAATCTCATATAATTTAGTAATTTTTAAAAGGTACGGTACAACATTTTTAACATATCTTGTAAAAACATGGGGTATTACAATACAATAAATTAATATCATGGTGGCAAGTCATATAAACACTTAAAAAGATGAAATTAGGTACTAAATTCATAAAAAACTAATAAAATACTGAAAATTAAGTGGTAGAATACAACAATTTTAACAAAACTTGTAAAAACTTGGTGTGTTATAATACAATAAATAAATATCATGGTAGTAAACCATATTCATAACCTGAAATATTGAATAAAGGAAATAATTCATAATAATCTAATTAATTATTGAAATTTAAGGGGTAGAATACTTCATTTTTAATAATTCTTGTAAAAACTTGGGATATTATATTATAATAAATTAAAATCATGGTGGCAAATCATATTAAACACTTAAAATGATGAAATTAGGAAATATATTCATTAAATTTTAATTAAATATTGAAATTTATTGGGTAAAATACAACTATTATAAGCTATCTTGTAAAAACTTGGGGTATTACAATACAATAAATTAATATCATGATGGTAAATCATATAAATCACTTAAAATGATGAAATTACAAACTATATTCATTAAAATTTAATTAATTATTGAAATTTAAGGGGTAGAATACTTACTTTTTCATAATTCTTGTTAAAAATTGGGGTAATATAATAAATTAAATTAAAATCATGGTGCAAACCATAATAAACACATAACAGATGAAATTAGGTATTAAATTAATAAAAATCTCATATAATTTAGTAATTTTTAAAGGGTACGGTACAACATTTTTAACACATCTTGTAAAAACTTGGGATATTATATTACAATAAATTAAAATCATGGTGGCAAATCATATTAAACACTTAAAATGATGAAATTAGGAAATATATTCATTAAATTTTAATTAAATATTGAAATTTATTGGGTAAAATACAACTATTATAAGCTATCTTGTAAAAACTGTGGGTATTACAATACAATAAATTATTATCATGGTAGTAAACCATATTAATAACATTAAATATTGAATAAAGGAAATAATTCATAATAATCTAATTAATTATTGAAATTTAAGGGGTAGAATACTTTATTTTTAATAATTCTTGTAAAAACTTGGGATATTATATTACAATAAATTAATATCATGGTGGCAAATCATATAAACACTTAAAAAGATGAAATTAGGTACTAAATTCATAAAAATCTAATAAAATATTGAAAATTAAGTGGTAGAATACAACAATTTTAACAAAACTTGTAAAAACTTTGGGTTTTATAATACAATAATTTAATATCATGGTGTTAAACTATATTAATAAACTTAAATATTGAAATAAGGAATAAATTTATAATAATCTAATTAATTATTCAAATTTAAGGGGTAGAATACTTCATTTTTAATAATTCTTGTAACAATTTGGGGTAATATAATACATTAAATTAAAATCATGGTGGCAAACCATATTAAACACTTAAAAAGATGAAATTAGGTATTAAATTCATAAAAATTTAATAATGTATTGAAATATATGGGGTAAAATATAACAATTTTAACAAATCTTGTAAAAACTTGGTGTGTTATAATACAATAAATAAATATCATTGTGGTAAACAATATTAAACACTTAAAATGATGAAATTAGGAAATATATTCATTAAATTTTAATTAAATATTCAAATTTATTGGGTAAAATACAACTATTTTAAGCTATCTTGTAAAAACTTGGGGTATTACAATACAAAAAATTAATATCATGGTGGCAAGTCATATAAACACTTAAAAAGATGAAATTAGGTACTAAATTCATAAAAATCTAATAAAATATTGAAAATTAAGTGGTAGAATACAACAATTTTAACAAAACTTGTAAAAACTTTGGGTTTTATAATACAATAATTTAATATCATGGTGTTAAACTATATTAATAAACTTAAATATTGAAATAAGGAATAAATTTATAATAATCTAATTAATTATTGAAATTTAAGGGGTAGAATACTTCATTTTTAATAATTCTTGTAATAACTTGGGGTATTACAATACAATAAATAATATCATGGTGGCAAATCATATAAACACTTAAAAAGATGAAATTAGGTACTAAATTCATAAAAATCTAATAAAATATTGAAAATTAAGTGGTAGAATACAACAATTTTAACAAAACTTGTAAAAACTTTGGGTTTTATAATACAATAATTTAATATCATGGTGTTAAACTATATTAATAAACTTAAATATTGAAATAAGGAATAAATTTATAATAATCTAATTAATTATTCAAATTTAAGGGGTAGAATACTTCATTTTTAATAATTCTTGTAACAATTTGGGGTAATATAATACATTAAATTAAAATCATGGTGGCAAACCATATTAAACACTTAAAAAGATGAAATTAGGTATTAAATTCATAAAAATTTAATAATGTATTGAAATATATGGGGTAAAATATAACAATTTTAACAAATCTTGTAAAAACTTGGTGTGTTATAATACAATAAATAAATATCATTGTGGTAAACAATATTAAACACTTAAAATGATGAAATTAGGAAATATATTCATTAAATTTTAATTAAATATTCAAATTTATTGGGTAAAATACAACTATATTAAGCTATCTTGTAAAAACTTGGGGTATTACAATACAAAAAATTAATATCATGGTGGCAAGTCATATAAACACTTAAAAAGATGAAATTAGGTACTAAATTCATAAAAAACTAATAAAATACTGAAAATTAAGTGGTAGAATACAACAATTTTAACAAAACTTGTAAAAACTTGGTGTGTTATAATACAATAAATAAATATCATGGTAGTAAACCATATTCATAACCTGAAATATTGAATAAAGGAAATAATTCATAATAATCTAATTAATTATTGAAATTTAAGGGGTAGAATACTTCATTTTTAATAATTCTTGTAAAAACTTGGGATATTATATTATAATAAATTAAAATCATGGTGGCAAATCATATTAAACACTTAAAATGATGAAATTAGGAAATATATTCATTAAATTTTAATTAAATATTGAAATTTATTGGGTAAAATACAACTATTATAAGCTATCTTGTAAAAACTTGGGGTATTACAATACAATAAATTAATATCATGATGGTAAATCATATAAATCACTTAAAATGATGAAATTACAAACTATATTCATTAAAATTTAATTAATTATTGAAATTTAAGGGGTAGAATACTTACTTTTTCATAATTCTTGTTATAAATTGGGGTAATATAATAAATTAAATTAAAATCATGGTGCAAACCATAATAAACACATAACAGATGAAATTAGGTATTAAATTAATAAAAATCTCATATAATTTAGTAATTTTTAAAGGGTACGGTACAACATTTTTAACACATCTTGTAAAAACTTGGGATATTATATTACAATAAATTAAAATCATGGTGGCAAATCATATTAAACACTTAAAATGATGAAATTAGGAAATATATTCATTAAATTTTAATTAAATATTGAAATTTATTGGGTAAAATACAACTATTATAAGCTATCTTGTAAAAACTGTGGGTATTACAATACAATAAATTATTATCATGGTAGTAAACCATATTAATAACCTTAAATATTGAATAAAGGAAATAATTCATAATAATCTAATTAATTATTGAAATTTAAGGGGTAGAATACTTCATTTTTAATAATTCTTGTAAAAACTTGGGATATTATATTACAATAAATTAAAATCATAGTGGCAACTCATATAAACACTTAAAAAGATGAAATTAGGTACTAAATTCATAAAAAACTAATAAAATATTGAAAATTAATTGGTAGAATACAACAATTTTAACAAAACTTGTAAAAACTTGGTGTGTTATAATACAATAAATAAATATCATTGTGGTAAACAATATTAAACACTTAAAATGATGAAATTAGGAAATATATTCATTAAATTTTAATTAAATATTCAAATTTATTGGGTAAAATACAACTACTTTAAGCTATCTTGTAAAAACTTGGGGTATTACAATACAATAAATTAATATCATGGTGGTAAACCATATTAATAACCTTAAATAATGAAATAAGGATTAAATTCATAATAATCTAATTAAATATTGAAAGTTATGGGGTTAAATACAACAATTTCAACAAAACTTGTAAAAACTTGGGATATTATATTAAAATAAATTAAAATCATTGTGGCAAATCATATTAAACACTTAAAATGATGAAATTACAAACTATATTCATTAAAATTTAATTAATTATTGAAATTTAAGGGGTACAATACTTACTTTTTCATAATTCTTGTTATAAATTGGGGTAATATAATAAATTAAATTAAAATCATGGTGCAAACCATAATAAACACATAACAGATGAAATTAGGTATTAAATTAATAAAAATCTCATATAATTTAGTAATTTTTAAAGGGTACGGTACAACATTTTTAACACATCTTGTAAAAACATGGGGTATTACAATAAATAAATTAATATCATGGTGGCAAGTCATATAAACACTTAAAAAGATGAAATTAGGTACTAAATTCATAAAAAACTAATAAAATACTGAAAATTAAGTGGTAGAATACAACAATTTTAACAAAACTTGTAAAAACTTGGTGTGTTATAATACAATAAATAAATATCATGGTGGTAAACCATATTCATAACCTGAAATATTGAATAAAGGAAATAATTCATAATAATCTAATTAATTATTGAAATTTAAGGGGTAGAATACTTCATTTTTAATAATTCTTGTAAAAACTTGGGATATTATATTACAATAAATTAAAATCATGGTGGCAAATCATATTAAACACATAAAAAGATGAAATTAGGTACTAAATTCATAAAAAACTAATAAAATATTGAAAATTAATTGGTAGAATACAACAATTTTAACAAAGCTTGTAAAAACTTGGTGTGTTATAAGACAATAAATAAATATCATGGTGGTAAACCATATTCATAACCTGAAATATTGAATAAAGGAAATAATTCATAATAATCTAATTAATTATTGAAATTTAAGGGGTAGAATACTTCATTTTTAATAATTCTTGTAAAAACTTGGGATATTATATTATAATAAATTAAAATCATGGTGGCAAATCATATTAAACACTTAAAATGATGAAATTAGGAAATATATTCATTAAATTTTAATTAAATTTTGAAATTTATTGGGTAAAATACAACTAATATAAGCTATCTTGTAAAAACTTGGGGTATTACAATACAATAAATTAATATCATGATGGTAAATCATATAAATCACTTAAAATGATGAAATTACAAACAATATTCATTAAAATTTAATTAATTATTGAAATTTAAGGGGTAGAATACTTACTTTTTCATAATTCTTGTTATAAATTGGGGTAATATAATAAATTAAATTAAAATCATGGTGCAAACCATAATAAACACATAACAGATGAAATTAGGTATTAAATTAATAAAAATTTCATATAATTTAGTAATTTTTAAAGGGTACGGTACAACATTTTTAACACATCTTGTAAAAACCTGGGATATTATATTACAATAAATTAAAATCATGGTGGCAAATCATATTAAACACTTAAAATGATGAAATTAGGAAATATATTCATTAAATTTTAATTAAATATTGAAATTTATTGGGTAAAATACAACTATTATAAGCTATCTTGTAAAAACTTGTGGGTATTACAATACAATAAATTATTATCATGGTAGTAAACCATATTAATAACCTTAAATATTGAATAAAGGAAATAATTCATAATAATCTAATTAATTATTGAAATTTAAGGGGTAGAATACTTCATTTTTAATAATTCTTGTAAAAACTTGTGATATTATATTACAATAAATTAAAATCATAGTGGCAACTCATATAAACACTTAAAAAGATGAAATTAAGTACTAAATTCATAAAAAACTAATAAAATATTGAAAATTAATTCGTAGAATACAACAATTTTAACAAAACTTGTAAAAACTTGGTGTGTTATAATACAATAAATAAATATCATTGTGGTAAACAATATTAAACACTTAAAATGATGAAATTAGGAAATATATTCATTAAATTTTAATTAAATATTCAAATTTATTGGGTAAAATACAACTATTTTAAGCTATCTTGTAAAAACTTGGGGTATTACAATACAATAAATTAATATCATGGTGGTAAACCATATTAATAACCTTAAATAATGAAATAAGGATTAAATTCATAATAATCTAATTAAATATTGAAAGTTATGGGGTTAAATACAACAATTTCAACAAAACTTGTAAAAACTTGGGATATTATATTAAAATAAATTAAAATCATTGTGGCAAATCATATTAAACACTTAAAATGATGAAATTACAAACTATATTCATTAAAATTTAATTAATTATTGAAATTTAAGGGGTACAATACTTACTTTTTCATAATTCTTGTTATAAATTGGGGTAATATAATAAATTAAATTAAAATCATGGTGCAAACCATAATAAACACATAACAGATGAAATTAGGTATTAAATTAATAAAAATCTCATATAATTTAGTAATTTTTAAAGGGTACGGTACAACATTTTTAACACATCTTGTAAAAACATGGGGTATTACAATAAATAAATTAATATCATGGTGGCAAGTCATATAAACACTTAAAAAGATGAAATTAGGTACTAAATTCATAAAAAACTAATAAAATACTGAAAATTAAGTGGTAGAATACAACAATTTTAACAAAACTTGTAAAAACTTGGTGTGTTATAATACAATAAATAAATATCATGGTGGTAAACCATATTCATAACCTGAAATATTGAATAAAGGAAATAATTCATAATAATCTAATTAATTATTGAAATTTAAGGGGTAGAATACTTCATTTTTAATAATTCTTGTAAAAACTTGGGATATTATATTACAATAAATTAAAATCATGGTGGCAAATCATATTAAACACATAAAAAGATGAAATTAGGTACTAAATTCATAAAAAACTAATAAAATATTGAAAATTAATTGGTAGAATACAACAATTTTAACAAAGCTTGTAAAAACTTGGTGTGTTATAATACAATAAATAAATATCATGGTGGTAAACCATATTATTAACCTTAAATATTGAATAAAGGAAATAATTCATAATAATCTAATTAATTATTGAAATTTAAGGGGTAGAATACTTCATTTTTAATAATTCTTGTAAAAACTTGGGATATTATATTACAATAAATTAAAATCATGGTGGCAAATCATATTAAACACTTAAAATGATGAAATTACAAACTATATTCATTAAAATTTAATTAATTATTGAAATTTAAGGGGTAGAATACTTACTTTTTAATAATTCTTGTAATAACTTGGGGTAATATAATAAATTAAATTAAAATCATGGTGCAAACCATAATAAACACATAACAGATGAAATTAGGTATTAAATTAATAAAAATCTCATATAATTTAGTAATTTTTAAAGGGTACGGTACAACATTTTTAACACATCTTGTAAAAACTTGGGATATTATATTACAATAAATTAAAATCATGGTGGCAAATCATATTAAACACTTAAAATGATGAAATTAGGAAATATATTGATTAAATTTTAATTAAATATTGAAATTTATAGCGTAAAATACAACTATATTAAGCTATCTTGTAAAAACTTGGGGTATTACAATACAATAAATTAATATCATGGTGGTAAACCATATAAATAACCTTAAATAATGAAATAAGGATTAAATTCATAATAATCTAATTAATTATTGAAATTTAAGGGGTAGAATACTTCATTTTTAATAATTCTTGTAAAAACTTGGGATATTATATTACAATAAATTAAAATCATAGTGGCAACTCATATAAACACTTAAAAAGATGAAATTAGGTACTAAATTCATAAAAAACTAATAAAATATTGAAAATATATTGGTAGAATACAACAATTTTAACAAAACTTGTAAAAACTTGGTGTGTTATAATACAATAAATAAATATCATTGTGGTAAACAATATTAAACACTTAAAATGATGAAATTAGGAAATATATTCATTAAATTTTAATTAAATATTCAAATTTATTGGGTAAAATACAACTATTTTAAGCTATCTTGTAAAAACTTGGGGTATTACAATACAATAAATTAATATCATGGTGGTAAACCATATTAATAACCTTAAATAATGAAATAAGGATTAAATTCATAATAATCTAATTAAATATTGAAAGTTATGGGGTTAAATACAACAATTTCAACAAAACTTGTAAAAACTTGGGATATTATATTAAAATAAATTAAAATCATTGTGGCAAATCATATTAAACACTTAAAATGATGAAATTACAAACTATATTCATTAAAATTTAATTAATTATTGAAATTTAAGGGGTAGAATACTTACTTTTTAATAATTCTTGTAATAACTTGGGGTAATATAATAAATTAAATTAAAATCATGGTGCAAACCATAATAAACACATAACAGATGAAATTAGGTATTAAATTAATAAAAATCTCATATAATTTAGTAATTTTTAAAGGGTACGGTACAACATTTTTAACACATCTTGTAAAAACTTGGGATATTATATTACAATAAATTAAAATCATGGTGGCAAATCATATTAAACACTTAAAATGATGAAATTAGGAAATATATTGATTAAATTTTAATTAAATATTGAAATTTATAGCGTAAAATACAACTATATTAAGCTATCTTGTAAAAACTTGGGGTATTACAATACAATAAATTAATATCATGGTGGTAAACCATATAAATAACCTTAAATAATGAAATAAGGATTAAATTCATAATAATCTAATTAATTATTGAAATTTAAGGGGTAGAATACTTCATTTTTAATAATTCTTGTAAAAACTTGGGATATTATATTACAATAAATTAAAATCATAGTGGCAACTCATATAAACACTTAAAAAGATGAAATTAGGTACTAAATTCATAAAAAACTAATAAAATATTGAAAATATATTGGTAGAATACAACAATTTTAACAAAACTTGTAAAAACTTGGTGTGTTATAATACAATAAATAAATATCATTGTGGTAAACAATATTAAACACTTAAAATGATGAAATTAGGAAATATATTCATTAAATTTTAATTAAATATTCAAATTTATTGGGTAAAATACAACTATTTTAAGCTATCTTGTAAAAACTTGGGGTATTACAATACAATAAATTAATATCATGGTGGTAAACCATATTAATAACCTTAAATAATGAAATAAGGATTAAATTCATAATAATCTAATTAAATATTGAAAGTTATGGGGTTAAATACAACAATTTCAACAAAACTTGTAAAAACTTGGGATATTATATTAAAATAAATTAAAATCATTGTGGCAAATCATATTAAACACTTAAAATGATGAAATTACAAACTATATTCATTAAAATTTAATTAATTATTGAAATTTAAGGGGTACAATACTTACTTTTTCATAATTCTTGTTATAAATTGGGGTAATATAATAAATTAAATTAAAATCATGGTGCAAACCATAATAAACACATAACAGATGAAATTAGGTATTAAATTAATAAAAATCTCTTATAATTTAGTAATTTTTAAAGGGTACGGTACAACATTTTTAACACATCTTGTAAAAACATGGGGTATTACAATACATTAAATTAATATCATGGTGGCAAGTCATATAAACACTTAAAAAGATGAAATTAGGTACTAAATTCATAAAAAACTAATAAAATACTGAAAATTAAGTGGTAGAATACAACAATTTTAACAAAACTTGTAAAAACTTGGTGTGTTATAATACAATAAATAAATATCATGGTGGTAAACCATATTCATAACCTGAAATATTGAATAAAGGAAATAATTCATAATAATCTAATTAATTATTGAAATTTAAGGGGTAGAATACTTCATTTTTAATAATTCTTGTAAAAACTTGGGATATTATATTATAATAAATTAAAATCATGGTGGCAAATCATATTAAACACTTAAAATGATGAAATTACAAACTATATTCATTAAAATTTAATTAATTATTGAAATTTAAGGAGTAGAATACTTACTTTTTAATAATTCTTGTAATAACTTGGGGTAATATAATAAATTAAATTAAAATCATGGTGCAAACCATAATAAACACATAACAGATGAAATTAGGTATTAAATTAATAAAAATCTCATATAATTTAGTAATTTTTAAAGGGTACGGTACAACATTTTTAACACATCTTGTAAAAACTTGGGATATTATATTACAATAAATTAAAATCATGGTGGCAAATCATATTAAACACTTAAAATGATGAAATTAGGAAATATATTCATTAAATTTTAATTAAATATTGAAATTTATTGGGTAAAATACAACTATTATAAGCTATCTTGTAAAAACTTGGGGTATTACAATACAATAAATTAATATCATGATGGTAAATCATATAAATCACTTAAAATGATGAAATTACAAACTATATTCATTAAAATTTAATTAATTATTGAAATTTAAGGGGTAGAATACTTACTTTTTCATAATTCTTGTTATAAATTGGGGTAATATAATAAATTAAATTAAAATCATGGTGCAAACCATAATAAGCACATAACAGATGAAATTAGGTATTAAATTAATAAAAATCTCTTATAATTTAGTAATTTTTAAAGGGTACGGTACAACATTTTTAACACATCTTGTAAAAACATGGGGTATTACAATACAATAAATTAATATCATGGTGGCAAGTCATATAAACACTTAAAAAGATGAAATTAGGTACTAAATTCATAAAAAACTAATAAAATACTAAAAATTAAGTGGTAGAATACAACAATTTTAACAAAACTTGTAAAAACTTGGTGTGTTATAAAACAATAAATAAATATCATGGTGGTAAACCATATAAATAACCTGAAATATTGAATAAAGGAAATAATTCATAATAATCTAATTAAATATTGAAATTTAAGGGGTAGAATACTTCATTTTTAATAATTCTTGTAAAAACTTGGGATATTATATTATAATAAATTAAAATCATGGTGGCAAATCATATTAAACACTTAAAATGATGAAATTAGGAAATATATTCCTTAAATTTTAATTAAATATTGAAATTTATTGGGTAAAATACAACTATTATAAGCTATCTTGTAAAAACTGTGGGTATTACAATACAATAAATTATTATCATGGTAGTAAACCATATTAATAACATTAAATATTGAATAAAGGAAATAATTCATAATAATCTAATTAATTATTGAAATTTAAGGGGTAGAATACTTTATTTTTAATAATTCTTGTAAAAACTTGGGATATTATATTACAATAAATTAAAATCATGGTGGCAACTCATATAAACACTTAAAAAGATGAAATTAGGTACTAAATTCATAAAAAACTAATAAAATATTGAAAATTTATTGGTAGAATACAACAATTTTAACAAAACTTGTAAAAACTTGGTGTGTTATAATACAATAAATAAATATCATTGTGGTAAACCATATTCATAACCTGAAATATTGAATAAAGGAAATAATTCATAATAATCTAATTAATTATTGAAATTTAAGGGGTAGAATACTTCATTTTTAATAATTCTTGTAAAAACTTGGGATATTATATTATAATAAATTAAAATCATGGTGGCAAATCATATTAAACACTTAAAATGATGAAATTAGGAAATATATTCATTAAATTTTAATTAAATTTTGAAATTTATTGGGTAAAATACAACTAATATAAGCTATCTTGTAAAAACTTGGGGTATTACAATACAATAAATTAATATCATGATGGTAAATCATATAAATCACTTAAAATGATGAAATTACAAACAATATTCATTAAAATTTAATTAATTATTGAAATTTAAGGGGTAGAATACTTACTTTTTCATAATTCTTGTTATAAATTGGGGTAATATAATAAATTAAATTAAAATCATGGTGCAAACCATAATAAACACATAACAGATGAAATTAGGTATTAAATTAATAAAAATCTCATATAATTTAGTAATTTTTAAAGGGTACGGTACAACATTTTTAACACATCTTGTAAAAACCTGGGATATTATATTACAATAAATTAAAATCATGGTGGCAAATCATATTAAACACTTAAAATGATGAAATTAGGAAATATATTCATTAAATTTTAATTAAATATTGAAATTTATTGGGTAAAATACAACTATTATAAGCTATCTTGTAAAAACTTGTGGGTATTACAATACAATAAATTATTATCATGGTAGTAAACCATATTAATAACCTTAAATATTGAATAAAGGAAATAATTCATAATAATCTAATTAATTATTGAAATTTAAGGGGTAGAATACTTCATTTTTAATAATTCTTGTAAAAACTTGTGATATTATATTACAATAAATTAAAATCATAGTGGCAACTCATATTAAACACATAAAAAGATGAAATTAGGTACTAAATTCATAAAAAACTAATAAAATATTGAAAATTAATTGGTAGAATACAACAATTTTAACAAAGCTTGTAAAAACTTGGTGTGTTATAATACAATAAATAAATATCATGGTGGTAAACCATATTAATAACCTGAAATATTGAATAAAGGAAATAATTCATAATAATCTAATTAATTATTGAAATTAAAGGGGGAGAATACTTCATTTTTAATAATTCTTGTAAAAACTTGGGATATTATATTATAATAAATTAAAATCATGGTGGCAAATCATATTAAACACTTAAAATGATGAAATTAGGAAATATATTCCTTAAATTTTAATTAAATATTGAAATTTATTGGGTAAAATACAACTATTATAAGCTATCTTGTAAAAACTGTGGGTATTACAATACAATAAATTATTATCATGGTAGTAAACCATATTAATAACATTAAATATTGAATAAAGGAAATAATTCATAATAATCTAATTAATTATTGAAATTTAAGGGGTAGAATACTTTATTTTTAATAATTCTTGTAAAAACTTGGGATATTATATTACAATAAATTAAAATCATGGTGGCAACTCATATAAACACTTAAAAAGATGAAATTAGGTACTAAATTCATAAAAAACTAATAAAATATTGAAAATTTATTGGTAGAATACAACAATTTTAACAAAACTTGTAAAAACTTGGTGTGTTATAATACAATAAATAAATATCATTGTGGTAAACCATATTCATAACCTGAAATATTGAATAAAGGAAATAATTCATAATAATCTAATTAATTATTGAAATTTAAGGGGTAGAATACTTCATTTTTAATAATTCTTGTAAAAACTTGGGATATTATATTATAATAAATTAAAATCATGGTGGCAAATCATATTAAACACTTAAAATGATGAAATTAGGAAATATATTCATTAAATTTTAATTAAATTTTGAAATTTATTGGGTAAAATACAACTAATATAAGCTATCTTGTAAAAACTTGGGGTATTACAATACAATAAATTAATATCATGATGGTAAATCATATAAATCACTTAAAATGATGAAATTACAAACAATATTCATTAAAATTTAATTAATTATTGAAATTTAAGGGGTAGAATACTTACTTTTTCATAATTCTTGTTATAAATTGGGGTAATATAATAAATTAAATTAAAATCATGGTGCAAACCATAATAAACACATAACAGATGAAATAAGGTATTAAATTAATAAAAATCTCATATAATTTAGTAATTTTTAAAGGGTACGGTACAACATTTTTAACACATCTTGTAAAAACCTGGGATATTATATTACAATAAATTAAAATCATGGTGGCAAATCATATTAAACACTTAAAATGATGAAATTAGGAAATATATTCATTAAATTTTAATTAAATATTGAAATTTATTGGGTAAAATACAACTATTATAAGCTATCTTGTAAAAACTTGTGGGTATTACAATACAATAAATTATTATCATGGTAGTAAACCATATTAATAACCTTAAATATTGAATAAAGGAAATAATTCATAATAATCTAATTAATTATTGAAATTTAAGGGGTAGAATACTTCATTTTTAATAATTCTTGTAAAAACTTGTGATATTATATTACAATAAATTAAAATCATAGTGGCAACTCATATTAAACACATAAAAAGATGAAATTAGGTACTAAATTCATAAAAAACTAATAAAATATTGAAAATTAATTGGTAGAATACAACAATTTTAACAAAGCTTGTAAAAACTTGGTGTGTTATAATACAATAAATAAATATCATGGTGGTAAACCATATTAATAACCTGAAATATTGAATAAAGGAAATAATTCATAATAATCTAATTAATTATTGAAATTAAAGGGGGAGAATACTTCATTTTTAATAATTCTTGTAAAAACTTGGGATATTATATTACAATAAATTAAAATCATGGTGGCAAATCATATTAAACATTTAAAATGATGAAATTACAAACTATATTCATTAAAATTTAATTAATTATTGAAATTTAAGGAGTAGAATACTTACTTTTTAATAATTCTTGTAATAACTTGGGGTAATATAATAAATTAAATTAAAATCATGGTGCAAACCATAATAAACACATAACAGATGAAATTAGGTATTAAATTAATAAAAATCTAATATAATTTAGTAATTTTTAAAGGGTACGGTACAACATTTTTAACACATCTTGTAAAAACTTGGGATATTATATTACAATAAATTAAAATCATGGTGGCAAATCATATTAAACACTTAAAATGATGAAATTAGGAAATATATTCATTAAATTTTAATTAAATATTGAAATTTATTGGGTAAAATACAACTATTATAAGCTATCTTGTAAAAACTTGGGGTATTACAATACAATAAATTAATATCATGATGGTAAATCATATAAATCACTTAAAATGATGAAATTACAAACTATATTCATTAAAATTTAATTAATTATTGAAATTTAAGGGGTAGAATACTTACTTTTTCATAATTCTTGTTATAAATTGGGGTAATATAATAAATTAAATTAAAATCATGGTGCAAACCATAATAAACACATAACAGATGAAATTAGGTATTAAATTAATAAAAATCTCTTATAATTTAGTAATTTTTAAAGGGTACGGTACAACATTTTTAACACATCTTGTAAAAACATGGGGTATTACAATACAATAAATTAATATCATGGTGGCAAGTCATATAAACACTTAAAAAGATGAAATTAGGTACTAAATTCATAAAAAACTAATAAAATACTGAAAATTAAGTGGTAGAATACAACAATTTTAACAAAACTTGTAAAAACTTGGTGTGTTATAATACAATAAATAAATATCATGGTAGTAAACCATATTCATAACCTGAAATATTGAATAAAGGAAATAATTCATAATAATCTAATTAATTATTGAAATTTAAGGGGTAGAATACTTCATTTTTAATAATTCTTGTAAAAACTTGGGATATTATATTATAATAAATTAAAATCATGGTGGCAAATCATATTAAACACTTAAAATGATGAAATTAGGAAATATATTCATTAAATTTTAATTAAATATTGAAATTTATTGGGTAAAATACAACTATTATAAGCTATCTTGTAAAAACTTGGGGTATTACAATACAATAAATTAATATCATGATGGTAAATCATATAAATCACTTAAAATGATGAAATTACAAACTATATTCATTAAAATTTAATTAATTATTGAAATTTAAGGGGTAGAATACTTACTTTTTCATAATTCTTGTTATAAATTGGGGTAATATAATAAATTAAATTAAAATCATGGTGCAAACCATAATAAACACATAACAGATGAAATTAGGTATTAAATTAATACAAATCTCATATAATTTAGTAATTTTTAAAGGGTACGGTACAACATTTTTAACACATCTTGTAAAAACATGGGGTATTACAATACAATAAATTAATATCATGGTGGCAAATCATATTAAACACTTAAAATGATGAAATTAGGAAATATATTCATTAAATTTTAATTAAATATTGAAATTTATTGGGTAAAATACAACTATTATAAGCTATCTTGTAAAAACTGTGGGTATTACAATACAATAAATTATTATCATGGTAGTAAACCATATTAATAACCTTAAATATTGAATAAAGGAAATAATTCATAATAATCTAATTAATTATTGAAATTTAAGGGGTAGAATACTTCATTTTTAATAATTCTTGTAAAAACTTGGGATATTATATTACAATAAATTAAAATCATGGTGGCAAATCATATTAAACACTTAAAATGATGAAATTACAAACTATATTCATTTAAATTTAATTAATTATTGAAATTTAAGGAGTAGAATACTTACTTTTTAATAATTCTTGTAATAACTTGGGGTAATATAATAAATTAAATTAAAATCATGGTGCAAACCATAATAAACACATAACAGATGAAATTAGGTATTAAATTAATAAAAATCTCATATAATTTAGTAATTTTTAAAGGGTACGGTACAACATTTTTAACACATCTTGTAAAAACCTGGGATATTATATTACAATAAATTAAAATCATGGTGGCAAATCATATTAAACACTTAAAATGATGAAATTAGGAAATATATTCATTAAATTTTAATTAAATATTGAAATTTATTGGGTAAAATACAACTATTATAAGCTATCTTGTAAAAACTGTGGGTATTACAATACAATAAATTATTATCATGGTAGTAAACCATATTAATAACCTTAAATATTGAATAAAGGAAATAATTCATAATAATCTAATTAATTATTGAAATTTAAGGGGTAGAATACTTCATTTTTAATAATTCTTGTAAAAACTTGTGATATTATATTACAATAAATTAAAATCATAGTGGCAACTCATATAAACACTTAAAAAGATGAAATTAGGTACTAAATTCATAAAAAACTAATAAAATATTGAAAATTAATTCGTAGAATACAACAATTTTAACAAAACTTGTAAAAACTTGGTGTGTTTTAATACAATAAATAAATATCATTGTGGTAAACAATATTAAACACTTAAAATGATGAAATTAGGAAATATATTCATTAAATTTTAATTAAATATTCAAATTTATTGGGTAAAATACAACTATTTTAAGCTATCTTGTAAAAACTTGGGGTATTACAATACAATAAATTAATATCATGGTGGTAAACCATATTAATAACCTTAAATAATGAAATAAGGATTAAATTCATAATAATCTAATTAAATATTGAAAGTTATGGGGTTAAATACAACAATTTCAACAAAACTTGTAAAAACTTGGGATATTATATTAAAATAAATTAAAATCATTGTGGCAAATCATATTAAACACTTAAAATGATGAAATTACAAACTATATTCATTTAAATTTAATTAATTATTGAAATTTAAGGGGTACAATACTTACTTTTTCATAATTCTTGTTATAAATTGGGGTAATATAATAAATTAAATTAAAATCATGGTGCAAACCATAATAAACACATAACAGATGAAATTAGGTATTAAATTAATAAAAATCTCATATAATTTAGTAATTTTTAAAGGGTACGGTACAACATTTTTAACACATCTTGTAAAAAAATGGGGTATTACAATACAATAAATTAATATCATGGTGGCAAGTCATATAAACACTTAAAAAGATGAAATTAGGAAATATATTCATTAAATTTTAATTAAATATTGAAATTTATTGGGTAAAATACAACTATTATAAGCTATCTTGTAAAAACTTGGGGTATTACAATACAATAAATTAATATCATGATGGTAAATCATATAAATCACTTAAAATGATGAAATTACAAACTATATTCATTAAAATTTAATTAATTATTGAAATTTAAGGGGTAGAATACTTACTTTTTCATAATTCTTGTTATAAATTGGGGTAATATAATAAATTAAATTAAAATCATGGTGCAAACCATAATAAACACATAACAGATGAAATTAGGTATTAAATTAATAAAAATCTCTTATAATTTAGTAATTTTTAAAGGGTACGGTACAACATTTTTAACACATCTTGTAAAAACATGGGGTATTACAATACAATAAATTAATATCATGGTGGCAAGTCATATAAACACTTAAAAAGATGAAATTAGGTACTAAATTCATAAAAAACTAATAAAATATTGAAAATTTATTGGTAGAATACAACAATTTTAACAAAACTTGTAAAAACTTGGTGTGTTATAATACAATAAATAAATATCATTGTGGTAAACAATATTAAACACTTAAAATGATGAAATTAGGAAATATATTCATTAAATTTTAATTAAATATTCAAATTTATTGGGTAAAATACAACTATTTTAAGCTATCTTGTAAAAACTTGGGGTATTACAATACAATAAATTAATATCATGGTGGTAAACCATATTAATAACCTTAAATAATGAAATAAGGATTAAATTCATAATAATCTAATTAAATATTGAAAGTTATGGGGTTAAATACAACAATTTCAACAAAACTTGTAAAAACTTGGGATATTATATTAAAATAAATTAAAATCATTGTGGCAAATCATATTAAACACTTAAAATGATGAAATTACAAACTATATTCATTAAAATTTAATTAATTATTGAAATTTAAGGGGTACAATACTTACTTTTTCATAATTCTTGTTATAAATTGGGGTAATATA
This sequence comes from Rhopalosiphum nymphaeae, assembly GCA_036289425.1. Taxonomy (NCBI): domain Eukaryota; kingdom Metazoa; phylum Arthropoda; class Insecta; order Hemiptera; family Aphididae; genus Rhopalosiphum; species Rhopalosiphum nymphaeae. The sequence goes on along the minus strand of JAZAQC010000019.1, from coordinate 12,150,627 downwards.
ATAAATTAAATTAAAATCATGGTAAAAACCATAATAAACACATAACAGATGAAATAAGGTATTAAATTAATAAAAATCTCATATAATTTAGTAATTTTTAAAGGGTACGGTACAACATTTTTAACACATCTTGTAAAAACATGGGGTATTACAATAAATAAATTAATATCATGTTGGCAAGTCATATAAACACTTAAAAAGATGAAATTAGGTACTAAATTCATAAAAAACTAATAAAATACTGAAAATTAAGTGGTAGAATACAACAATTTTAACAAAACTTGTAAAAACTTGGTGTGTTATAATACAATAAATAAATATCATGGTGGTAAACCATATTCATAACCTGAAATATTGAATAAAGGAAATAATTCATAAATAATCTAATTAATTATTGAAATTTAAGGGGTAGAATACTTCATTTTTAATAATTCTTGTAAAAACTTGGGATATTATATTCCAATAAATTAAAATCATGGTGGCAAATCATATTAAACACATAAAAAGATGAAATTAGGTACTAAATTCATAAAAAACTAATAAAATATTGAAAATTAATTGGTAGAATACAACAATTTTAACAAAGCTTGTAAAAACTTGGTGTGTTATAATACAATAAATAAATATCATGGTGGTAAACCATATTAATAACCTGAAATATTGAATAAAGGAAATAATTCATAATAATCTAATTAATTATTGAAATTTAAGGGGTAGAATACTTCATTTTTAATAATTCTTGTAAAAACTTGGGATATTATATTATAATAAATTAAAATCATGGTGGCAAATCATATTAAACACTTAAAATGATGAAATTAGGAAATATATTCATTAAATTTTAATTAAATATTGAAATTTATTGGGTAAAATACAACTATTATAAGCTATCTTGTAAAAACTTGGGGTATTACAATACAATAAATTAATATCATGATGGTAAATCATATAAATCACTTAAAATGATGAAATTACAAACTATATTCATTAAAATTTAATTAATTATTGAAATTTAAGGGGTAGAATACTTACTTTTTCATAATTCTTGTTATAAATTGGGGTAATATAATAAATTAAATTAAAATCATGGTGCAAACCATAATAAACACATAACAGATGAAATTAGGTATTAAATTAATAAAAATCTCTTATAATTTAGTAATTTTTAAAGGGTACGGTACAACATTTTTAACACATCTTGTAAAAACATGGGGTATTACAATACAATAAATTAATATCATGGTGGCAAGTCATATAAACACTTAAAAAGATGAAATTAGGTACTAAATTCATAAAAAACTAATAAAATACTAAAAATTAAGTGGTAGAATACAACAATTTTAACAAAACTTGTAAAAACTTGGTGTGTTATAAAACAATAAATAAATATCATGGTGGTAAACCATATAAATAACCTGAAATATTGAATAAAGGAAATAATTCATAATAATCTAATTAATTATTAAAATTTAAGGGGTAGAATACTTTATTTTTAATAATTCTTGTAAAAACTTGGGATATTATATTACAATAAATTAAAATCATGGTGGCAACTCATATAAACACTTAAAAAGATGAAATTAGGTACTAAATTCATAAAAAACTAATAAAATATTGAAAATTTATTGGTAGAATACAACAATTTTAACAAAACTTGTAAAAACTTGGTGTGTTATAATACAATAAATAAATATCATTGTGGTAAACAATATTAAACACTTAAAATGATGAAATTAGGAAATATATTCATTAAATTTTAATTAAATATTCAAATTTATTGGGTAAAATACAACTATTTTAAGCTATCTTGTAAAAACTTGGGGTATTACAATACAATAAATTAATATCATGGTGGCAAGTCATATAAACACTTAAAAAGATGAAATTAGGTACTAAATTCATAAAAAACTAATAAAATACTGAAAATTAAGTGGTAGAATACAACAATTTTAACAAAACTTGTAAAAACTTGGTGTGTTATAATACAATAAATAAATATCATGGTGGTAAACCATATTCATAACCTGAAATATTGAATAAAGGAAATAATTCATAATAATCTAATTAATTATTGAAATTTAAGGGGTAGAATACTTCATTTTTAATAATTCTTGTAAAAACTTGGGATATTATATTATAATAAATTAAAATCATGGTGGCAAATCATATTAAACACTTAAAATGATGAAATTAGGAAATATATTCATTAAATTTTAATTAAATATTGAAATTTATTGGGTAAAATACAACTATTATAAGCTATCTTGTAAAAACTTGGGGTATTACAATACAATAAATTAATATCATGATGGTAAATCATATAAATCACTTAAAATGATGAAATTACAAACTATATTCATTAAAATTTAATTAAATATTGAAATTTAAGGGGTAGAATACTTACTTTTTCATAATTCTTGTTATAAATTGGGGTAATATAATAAATTAAATTAAAATCATGGTGCAAACCATAATAAACACATAACAGATGAAATTAGGTATTAAATTAATACAAATCTCATATAATTTAGTAATTTTTAAAGGGTACGGTACAACATTTTTAACACATCTTGTAAAAACTTGGGATATTATATTACAATAAATTAAAATCATGGTGGCAAATCATATTAAACACTTAAAATGATGAAATTAGGAAATATATTCATTAAATTTTAATTAAATATTGAAATTTATTGGGTAAAATACAACTATTATAAGCTATCTTGTAAAAACTGTGGGTATTACAATACAATAAATTATTATCATGGTAGTAAACCATATTAATAACCTTAAATATTGAATAAAGGAAATAATTCATAATAATCTAATTAATTATTGAAATTTAAGGGGTAGAATACTTCATTTTTAATAATTCTTGTAAAAACTTGGGATATTATATTACAATAAATTAAAATCATGGTGGCAAATCATATTAAACACTTAAAATGATGAAATTACAAACTATATTCATTTAAATTTAATTAATTATTGAAATTTAAGGAGTAGAATACTTACTTTTTAATAATTCTTGTAATAACTTGGGGTAATATAATAAATTAAATTAAAATCATGGTGCAAACCATAATAAACACATAACAGATGAAATTAGGTATTAAATTAATAAAAATCTCATATAATTTAGTAATTTTTAAAGGGTACGGTACAACATTTTTAACACATCTTGTAAAAACTTGGGATATTATATTACAATAAATTAAAATCATGGTGGCAAATCATATTAAACACTTAAAATGATGAAATTAGGAAATATATTCATTAAATTTTAATTAAATTTTGAAATTTATTGGGTAAAATACAACTATTATAAGCTTTCTTGTAAAAACTTGGGGTATTACAATACAATAAATTAATATCATGATGGTAAATCATATAAATCACTTAAAATGATGAAATTACAAACAATATTCATTAAAATTTAATTAATTATTGAAATTTAAGGGGTAGAATACTTACTTTTTCATAATTCTTGTTATAAATTGGGGTAATATAATAAATTAAATTAAAATCATGGTGCAAACCATAATAAACACATAACAGATGAAATTAGGTATTAAATTAATAAAAATCTCATATAATTTAGTAATTTTTAAAGGGTACGGTACAACATTTTTAACACATCTTGTAAAAACCTGGGATATTATATTACAATAAATTAAAATCATGGTGGCAAATCATATTAAACACTTAAAATGATGAAATTAGGAAATATATTCATTAAATTTTAATTAAATATTGAAATTTATTGGGTAAAATACAACTATTATAAGCTATCTTGTAAAAACTGTGGGTATTACAATACAATAAATTATTATCATGGTAGTAAACCATATTAATAACCTTAAATATTGAATAAAGGAAATAATTCATAATAATCTAATTAATTATTGAAATTTAAGGGGTAGAATACTTCATTTTTAATAATTCTTGTAAAAACTTGTGATATTATATTACAATAAATTAAAATCATAGTGGCAACTCATATAAACACTTAAAAAGATGAAATTAGGTACTAAATTCATAAAAAACTAATAAAATATTGAAAATTAATTCGTAGAATACAACAATTTTAACAAAACTTGTAAAAACTTGGTGTGTTTTAATACAATAAATAAATATCATTGTGGTAAACAATATTAAACACTTAAAATGATGAAATTAGGAAATATATTCATTAAATTTTAATTAAATATTCAAATTTATTGGGTAAAATACAACTATTTTAAGCTATCTTGTAAAAACTTGGGGTATTACAATACAATAAATTAATATCATGGTGGTAAACCATATTAATAACCTTAAATAATGAAATAAGGATTAAATTCATAATAATCTAATTAAATATTGAAAGTTATGGGGTTAAATACAACAATTTCAACAAAACTTGTAAAAACTTGGGATATTATATTAAAATAAATTAAAATCATTGTGGCAAATCATATTAAACACTTAAAATGATGAAATTACAAACTATATTCATTTAAATTTAATTAATTATTGAAATTTAAGGGGTACAATACTTACTTTTTCATAATTCTTGTTATAAATTGGGGTAATATAATAAATTAAATTAAAATCATGGTGCAAACCATAATAAACACATAACAGATGAAATTAGGTATTAAATTAATAAAAATCTCATATAATTTAGTAATTTTTAAAGGGTACGGTACAACATTTTTAACACATCTTGTAAAAAAATGGGGTATTACAATACAATAAATTAATATCATGGTGGCAAGTCATATAAACACTTAAAAAGATGAAATTAGGTACTAAATTCATAAAAAACTAATAAAATACTGAAAATTAAGTGGTAGAATACAACAATTTTAACAAAACTTGTAAAAACTAGGTGTGTTATAATACAATAAATAAATATCATGGTGGTAAACCATATTCATAACCTGAAATATTGAATAAAGGAAATAATTCATAATAATCTAATTAATTATTGAAATTTAAGGGGTAGAATACTTCATTTTTAATAATTCTTGTAAAAACTTGGGATATTATATTACAATAAATTAAAATCATGGTGGCAAATCATATTAAACACATAAAAAGATGAAATTAGGTACTAAATTCATAAAAAACTAATAAAATATTGAAAATTAATTGGTAGAATACAACAATTTTAACAAAGCTTGTAAAAACTTGGTGTGTTATAATACAATAAATAAATATCATGGTGGTAAACCATATTAATAACCTGAAATATTGAATAAAGGAAATAATTCATAATAATCTAATTAATTATTGAAATTAAAGGGGTAGAATACTTCATTTTTAATAATTCTTGTAAAAACTTGGGATATTATATTACAATAAATTAAAATCATGGTGGCAAATCATATTAAACACTTAAAATGATGAAATTACAAACTATATTCATTAAAATTTAATTAATTATTGAAATTTAAGGAGTAGAATACTTACTTTTTAATAATTCTTGTAATAACTTGGGGTAATATAATAAATTAAATTAAAATCATGGTGCAAACCATAATAAACACATAACAGATGAAATTAGGTATTAAATTAATAAAAATCTCATATAATTTAGTAATTTTTAAAGGGTACGGTACAACATTTTTAACACATCTTGTAAAAAAATGGGGTATTACAATACAATAAATTAATATCATGGTGGCAAGTCATATAAACACTTAAAAAGATGAAATTAGGTACTAAATTCATAAAAAACTAATAAAATACTGAAAATTAAGTGGTAGAATACAACAATTTTAACAAAACTTGTAAAAACTAGGTGTGTTATAATACAATAAATAAATATCATGGTGGTAAACCATATTCATAACCTGAAATATTGAATAAAGGAAATAATTCATAATAATCTAATTAATTATTGAAATTTAAGGGGTAGAATACTTCATTTTTAATAATTCTTGTAAAAACTTGGGATATTATATTACAATAAATTAAAATCATGGTGGCAAATCATATTAAACACATAAAAAGATGAAATTAGGTACTAAATTCATAAAAAACTAATAAAATATTGAAAATTAATTGGTAGAATACAACAATTTTAACAAAGCTTGTAAAAACTTGGTGTGTTATAATACAATAAATAAATATCATGGTGGTAAACCATATTAATAACCTGAAATATTGAATAAAGGAAATAATTCATAATAATCTAATTAATTATTGAAATTAAAGGGGTAGAATACTTCATTTTTAATAATTCTTGTAAAAACTTGGGATATTATATTACAATAAATTAAAATCATGGTGGCAAATCATATTAAACACTTAAAATGATGAAATTACAAACTATATTCATTAAAATTTAATTAATTATTGAAATTTAAGGAGTAGAATACTTACTTTTTAATAATTCTTGTAATAACTTGGGGTAATATAATAAATTAAATTAAAATCATGGTGCAAACCATAATAAACACATAACAGATGAAATTAGGTATTAAATTAATAAAAATCTCATAAAATTTAGTAATTTTTAAAGGGTACGGTACAACATTTTTAACACATCTTGTAAAAACTTGGGATATTATATTACAATAAATTAAAATCATGGTGGCAAATCATATTAAACACTTAAAATGATGAAATTAGGAAATATATTCATTAAATTTTAATTAAATATTGAAATTTATTGGGTAAAATACAACTATTATAAGCTATCTTGTAAAAACTTGGGGTATTACAATACAATAAATTAATATCATGATGGTAAATCATATAAATCACTTAAAATGATGAAATTACAAACTATATTCATTAAAATTTAATTAATTATTGAAATTTAAGGGGTAGAATACTTACTTTTTCATAATTCTTGTTATAAATTGGGGTAATATAATAAATTAAATTAAAATCATGGTGCAAACCATAATAAACACATAACAGATGAAATTAGGTATTAAATTAATAAAAATCTCTTATAATTTAGTAATTTTTAAAGGGTACGGTACAACATTTTTAACACATCTTGTAAAAACATGGGGTATTACAATACAATAAATTAATATCATGGTGGCAAGTCATATAAACACTTAAAAAGATGAAATTAGGTACTAAATTCATAAAAAACTAATAAAATACTAAAAATTAAGTGGTAGAATACAACAATTTTAACAAAACTTGTAAAAACTTGGTGTGTTATAAAACAATAAATAAATATCATGGTGGTAAACCATATAAATAACCTGAAATATTGAATAAAGGAAATAATTCATAATAATCTAATTAAATATTGAAAGTTATGGGGTAAAATACAACATTTTTAACACATCTTGTAAAAACTTGGGATATTATATTACAATAAATTAAAATCATGGTGGCAAATCATATTAAACACTTAAAATGATGAAATTAGGAAATATATTCATTAAATTTTAATTAAATATTGAAATTAATAGGGTAAAATACAACTATTTTAAGCTATCTTGTAAAAACTTGGGGTATTACAATACAACAAATTAAAATCATGGTGGCAAATCATATTAAACACTTAAAATGATGAAATTACAAACTATATTCATTAAAATTTAATTAATTATTGAAATTTAAGGGGTAGAATACTTACTTTTTAATAATTCTTGTAATAACTTGGAATATTATATTACAATAAATTAAAATCATGGTGGCAAATCATATTAAACACATAAAAAGATGAAATTAGGAAATATATTCATTAAATTTTAATTAAATATTGAAATTTATTGGGTAAAATACAACTATTTTAAGCTATCTTGTAAAACTTGGGATATTACAATAAAATAAATTAATATCATGGTGGTAAACCATATTAATAACCTTAAATAATGAAATAAGGATTAAATTCATAATAATCTAATTAAAAATTGAAAGTTATGGGGTAAAATACAACAATTTTAACAAAACTTGTAAAAACTTGGTGTGTTATAAAACAATAAATAAATATCATGGTGGTAAACCATATTAATAACCTGAAATATTGAATAAAGGAAATAATTCATAATAATCTAATTAATTATTGAAATTTAAGGGGTAGAATACTTCATTTTAAATAATTCTTGTAAAAACTTGGGATATTATATTACAATAAATTAAAATCATGGTGGCAAATCATATTAAACACTTAAAATGATGAAATTACAAACTATATTCATTAAAATTTAATTAATTATTGAAATTTAAGGGGTAGAATACTTACTTTTTAATAATTCTTGTAATAACTTGGGGTAATATAATAAATTAAATTAAAATCATGGTGCAAACCATAATAAACACATAACAGATGAAATTAGGTATTAAATTAATAAAAATCTCATATAATTTAGTAATTTTTAAAGGGTACGGTACAACATTTTTAACACATCTTGTAAAAACTTGGGATATTATATTACAATAAATTAAAATCATGGTGGCAAATCATATTAAACACTTAAAATGATGAAATTAGGAAATATATTCCTTAAATTTTAATTAAATATTGAAATTTATTGGGTAAAATACAACTATTATAAGCTATCTTGTAAAAACTGTGGGTATTACAATACAATAAATTATTATCATGGTAGTAAACCATATTAATAACATTAAATATTGAATAAAGGAAATAATTCATAATAATCTAATTAATTATTGAAATTTAAGGGGTAGAATACTTTATTTTTAATAATTCTTGTAAAAACTTGGGATATTATATTACAATAAATTAAAATCATAGTGGCAACTCATATAAACACTTAAAAAGATGAAATTAGGTACTAAATTCATAAAAAACTAATAAAATATTGAAAATTAATTGGTAGAATACAACAATTTTAACAAAGCTTGTAAAAACTTGGTGTGTTATAATACAATAAATAAATATCATGGTGGTAAACCATATTAATAACCTGAAATATTGAATAAAGGAAATAATTCATAATAATCTAATTAATTATTGAAATTAAAGGGGGAGAATACTTCATTTTTAATAATTCTTGTAAAAAATTGGGATATTATATTACAATAAATTAAAATCATGGTGGCAAATCATATTAAACACTTAAAATGATGAAATTACAAACTATATTCATTAAAATTTAATTAATTATTGAAATTTAAGGAGTAGAATACTTACTTTTTAATAATTCTTGTAATAACTTGGGGTAATAAAATAAATTAAATTAAAATCATTGTGCAAACCATAATAAACACATAACAGATGAAATTAGGTATTAAATTAATAAAAATCTCATATAATTTAGTAATTTTTAAAGGGTACGGTACAACATTTTTAACACATCTTGTAAAAACTTGGGATATTATATTACAATAAATTAAAATCATGGTGGCAAATCATATTAAACACTTAAAATGATGAAATTAGGAAATATATTCATTAAATTTTAATTAAATATTGAAATTTATTGGGTAAAATACAACTATTATAAGCTATCTTGTAAAAACTTGGGGTATTACAATACAATAAATTAATATCATGATGGTAAATCATATAAATCACTTAAAATGATGAAATTACAAACTATATTCATTAAAATTTAATTAATTATTGAAATTTAAGGGGTAGAATACTTACTTTTTCATAATTCTTGTTATAAATTGGGGTAATATAATAAATTAAATTAAAATCATGGTGCAAACCATAATAAACACATAACAGATGAAATTAGGTATTAAATTAATAAAAATCTCTTATAATTTAGTAATTTTTAAAGGGTACGGTACAACATTTTTAACACATCTTGTAAAAACATGGGGTATTACAATACAATAAATTAATATCATGGTGGCAAGTCATATAAACACTTAAAAAGATGAAATTAGGTACTAAATTCATAAAAAACTAATAAAATACTAAAAATTAAGTGGTAGAATACAACAATTTTAACAAAACTTGTAAAAACTTGGTGTGTTATAAAACAATAAATAAATATCATGGTGGTAAACCATATAAATAACCTGAAATATTGAATAAAGGAAATAATTCATAATAATCTAATTAAATATTGAAAGTTATGGGGTAAAATACAACATTTTTAACACATCTTGTAAAAACTTGGGATATTATATTACAATAAATTAAAATCATGGTGGCAAATCATATTAAACACTTAAAATGATGAAATTAGGAAATATATTCCTTAAATTTTAATTAAATATTGAAATTTATTGGGTAAAATACAACTATTATAAGCTATCTTGTAAAAACTGTGGGTATTACAATACAATAAATTATTATCATGGTAGTAAACCATATTAATAACATTAAATATTGAATAAAGGAATTAATTCATAATAATCTAATTAATTATTGAAATTTAAGGGGTAGAATACTTTATTTTTAATAATTCTTGTAAAAACTTGGGATATTATATTACAATAAAATAAAATCATGGTGGCAACTCATATAAACACTTAAAAAGATGAAATTAGGTACTAAATTCATAAAAAACTAATAAAATATTGAAAATTTATTGGTAGAATACAACAATTTTAACAAAACTTGTAAAAACTTGGTGTGTTATAATACAATAAATAAATATCATTGTGGTAAACAATATTAAACACTTAAAATGATGAAATTAGGAAATATATTCATTAAATTTTAATTAAATATTCAAATTTATTGGGTAAAATACAACTATTTTAAGCTATCTTGTAAAAACTTGGGGTATTACAATACAATAAATTAATATCATGGTGGTAAACCATATTAATAACCTTAAATAATGAAATAAGGATTAAATTCATAATAATCTAATTAAATATTGAAAGTTATGGGGTTAAATACAACAATTTCAACAAAACTTGTAAAAACTTGGGATATTATATTATAATAAATTAAAACCATGGTGGCAAATCATATTAAACACTTAAAATGATGAAATTAGGAAATATATTCATTAAATTTTAATTAAATATTGAAATTAATAGGGTAAAATACAACTATTTTAAGCTATCTTGTAAAAACTTGGGGTATTACAATACAACAAATTAAAATCATGGTGGCAAATCATATTAAACACTTAAAATGATGAAATTACAAACTATATTCATTAAAATTTAATTAATTATTGAAATTTAAGGGGTAGAATACTTACTTTTTAATAATTCTTGTAATAACTTGGAATATTATATTACAATAAATTAAAATCATGGTGGCAAATCATATTAAACACATAAAAAGATGAAATTAGGAAATATATTCATTAAATTTTAATTAAATATTGAAATTTATTGGGTAAAATACAACTATTTTAAGCTATCTTGTAAAACTTGGGATATTACAATAAAATAAATTAATATCATGGTGGTAAACCATATTAATAACCTTAAATAATGAAATAAGGATTAAATTCATAATAATCTAATTAAAAATTGAAAGTTATGGGGTAAAATACAACAATTTTAACAAAACTTGTAAAAACTTGGTGTGTTATAAAACAATAAATAAATATCATGGTGGTAAACCATATTAATAACCTGAAATATTGAATAAAGGAAATAATTCATAATAATCTAATTAATTATTGAAATTTAAGGGGTAGAATACTTCATTTTAAATAATTCTTGTAAAAACTTGGGATATTATATTACAATAAATTAAAATCATGGTGGCAAATCATATTAAACACTTAAAATGATGAAATTACAAACTATATTCATTAAAATTTAATTAATTATTGAAATTTAAGGGGTAGAATACTTACTTTTTAATAATTCTTGTAATAACTTGGGGTAATATAATAAATTAAATTAAAATCATGGTGCAAACCATAATAAACACATAACAGATGAAATTAGGTATTAAATTAATAAAAATCTCATATAATTTAGTAATTTTTAAAGGGTACGGTACAACATTTTTAACACATCTTGTAAAAACTTGGGATATTATATTACAATAAATTAAAATCATGGTGGCAAATCATATTAAACACTTAAAATGATGAAATTAGGAAATATATTCCTTAAATTTTAATTAAATATTGAAATTTATTGGGTAAAATACAACTATTATAAGCTATCTTGTAAAAACTGTGGGTATTACAATACAATAAATTATTATCATGGTAGTAAACCATATTAATAACATTAAATATTGAATAAAGGAAATAATTCATAATAATCTAATTAATTATTGAAATTTAAGGGGTAGAATACTTTATTTTTAATAATTCTTGTAAAAACTTGGGATATTATATTACAATAAATTAAAATCATAGTGGCAACTCATATAAACACTTAAAAAGATGAAATTAGGTACTAAATTCATAAAAAACTAATAAAATATTGAAAATTAATTGGTAGAATACAACAATTTTAACAAAGCTTGTAAAAACTTGGTGTGTTATAATACAATAAATAAATATCATGGTGGTAAACCATATTAATAACCTGAAATATTGAATAAAGGAAATAATTCATAATAATCTAATTAATTATTGAAATTAAAGGGGGAGAATACTTCATTTTTAATAATTCTTGTAAAAAATTGGGATATTATATTACAATAAATTAAAATCATGGTGGCAAATCATATTAAACACTTAAAATGATGAAATTACAAACTATATTCATTAAAATTTAATTAATTATTGAAATTTAAGGAGTAGAATACTTACTTTTTAATAATTCTTGTAATAACTTGGGGTAATAAAATAAATTAAATTAAAATCATTGTGCAAACCATAATAAACACATAACAGATGAAATTAGGTATTAAATTAATAAAAATCTCATATAATTTAGTAATTTTTAAAGGGTACGGTACAACATTTTTAACACATCTTGTAAAAACTTGGGATATTATATTACAATAAATTAAAATCATGGTGGCAAATCATATTAAACACTTAAAATGATGAAATTAGGAAATATATTCATTAAATTTTAATTAAATATTGAAATTTATTGGGTAAAATACAACTATTATAAGCTATCTTGTAAAAACTTGGGGTATTACAATACAATAAATTAATATCATGATGGTAAATCATATAAATCACTTAAAATGATGAAATTACAAACTATATTCATTAAAATTTAATTAATTATTGAAATTTAAGGGGTAGAATACTTACTTTTTCATAATTCTTGTTATAAATTGGGGTAATATAATAAATTAAATTAAAATCATGGTGCAAACCATAATAAACACATAACAGATGAAATTAGGTATTAAATTAATAAAAATCTCTTATAATTTAGTAATTTTTAAAGGGTACGGTACAACATTTTTAACACATCTTGTAAAAACATGGGGTATTACAATACAATAAATTAATATCATGGTGGCAAGTCATATAAACACTTAAAAAGATGAAATTAGGTACTAAATTCATAAAAAACTAATAAAATACTAAAAATTAAGTGGTAGAATACAACAATTTTAACAAAACTTGTAAAAACTTGGTGTGTTATAAAACAATAAATAAATATCATGGTGGTAAACCATATAAATAACCTGAAATATTGAATAAAGGAAATAATTCATAATAATCTAATTAAATATTGAAAGTTATGGGGTAAAATACAACATTTTTAACACATCTTGTAAAAACTTGGGATATTATATTACAATAAATTAAAATCATGGTGGCAAATCATATTAAACACTTAAAATGATGAAATTAGGAAATATATTCCTTAAATTTTAATTAAATATTGAAATTTATTGGGTAAAATACAACTATTATAAGCTATCTTGTAAAAACTGTGGGTATTACAATACAATAAATTATTATCATGGTAGTAAACCATATTAATAACATTAAATATTGAATAAAGGAATTAATTCATAATAATCTAATTAATTATTGAAATTTAAGGGGTAGAATACTTTATTTTTAATAATTCTTGTAAAAACTTGGGATATTATATTACAATAAAATAAAATCATGGTGGCAACTCATATAAACACTTAAAAAGATGAAATTAGGTACTAAATTCATAAAAAACTAATAAAATATTGAAAATTTATTGGTAGAATACAACAATTTTAACAAAACTTGTAAAAACTTGGTGTGTTATAATACAATAAATAAATATCATTGTGGTAAACAATATTAAACACTTAAAATGATGAAATTAGGAAATATATTCATTAAATTTTAATTAAATATTCAAATTTATTGGGTAAAATACAACTATTTTAAGCTATCTTGTAAAAACTTGGGGTATTACAATACAATAAATTAATATCATGGTGGTAAACCATATTAATAACCTTAAATAATGAAATAAGGATTAAATTCATAATAATCTAATTAAATATTGAAAGTTATGGGGTTAAATACAACAATTTCAACAAAACTTGTAAAAACTTGGGATATTATATTAAAATAAATTAAAATCATTGTGGCAAATCATATTAAACACTTAAAATGATGAAATTACAAACTATATTCATTAAAATTTAATTAATTATTGAAATTTAAGGGGTACAATACTTACTTTTTCATAATTCTTGTTATAAATTGGGGTAATATAATAAATTAAATTAAAATCATGGTAAAAACCATAATAAACACATAACAGATGAAATAAGGTATTAAATTAATAAAAATCTCATATAATTTAGTAATTTTTAAAGGGTACGGTACAACATTTTTAACACATCTTGTAAAAACATGGGGTATTACAATAAATAAATTAATATCATGGTGGCAAGTCATATAAACACTTAAAAAGATGAAATTAGGTACTAAATTCATAAAAAACTAATAAAATACTGAAAATTAAGTGGTAGAATACAACAATTTTAACAAAACTTGTAAAAACTTGGTGTGTTATAATACAATAAATAAATATCATGGTGGTAAACCATATTCATAACCTGAAATATTGAATAAAGGAAATAATTCATAATAATCTAATTAATTATTGAAATTTAAGGGGTAGAATACTTCATTTTTAATAATTCTTGTAAAAACTTGGGATATTATATTCCAATAAATTAAAATCATGGTGGCAAATCATATTAAACACATAAAAAGATGAAATTAGGTACTAAATTCATAAAAAACTAATAAAATATTGAAAATTAATTGGTAGAATACAACAATTTTAACAAAGCTTGTAAAAACTTGGTGTGTTATAATACAATAAATAAATATCATGGTGGTAAACCATATTAATAACCTGAAATATTGAATAAAGGAAATAATTCATAATAATCTAATTAATTATTGAAATTAAAGGGGGAGAATACTTCATTTTTAATAATTCTTGTAAAAACTTGGGATATTATATTACAATAAATTAAAATCATGGTGGCAAATCATATTAAACATTTAAAATGATGAAATTACAAACTATATTCATTAAAATTTAATTAATTATTGAAATTTAAGGAGTAGAATACTTACTTTTTAATAATTCTTGTAATAACTTGGGGTAATATAATAAATTAAATTAAAATCATGGTGCAAACCATAATAAACACATAACAGATGAAATTAGGTATTAAATTAATAAAAATCTCATATAATTTAGTAATTTTTAAAGGGTACGGTACAACATTTTTAACACATCTTGTAAAAACTTGGGGTATTACAATACAATAAATTAATATCATGATGGTAAATCATATAAATCACTTAAAATGATGAAATTACAAACTATATTCATTAAAATTTATTTAATTATTGAAATTTAAGGGGTAGAATACTTTATTTTTAATAATTCTTGTAAAAACTTGGGATATTATATTACAATAAATTAAAATCATGGTGGCAACTCATATAAACACTTAAAAAGATGAAATTAGGTACTAAATTCATAAAAAACTAATAAAATACTAAAAATTAAGTGGTAGAATACAACAATTTTAACAAAACTTGTAAAAACTTGGTGTGTTATAAAACAATAAATAAATATCATGGTGGTAAACCATATAAATAACCTGAAATATTGAATAAAGGTAATAATTCATAATAATCTAATTAAATATTGAAAGTTATGGGGTAAAATACAACATTTTTAACACATCTTGTAAAAACTTGGGATATTATATTACAATAAATTAAAATCATGGTGGCAAATCATATTAAACACTTAAAATGATGAAATTAGGAAATATATTCCTTAAATTTTAATTAAATATTGAAATTTATTGGGTAAAATACAACTATTATAAGCTATCTTGTAAAAACTGTGGGTATTACAATACAATAAATTATTATCATGGTAGTAAACCATATTAATAACATTAAATATTGAATAAAGGAAATAATTCATAATAATCTAATTAATTATTGAAATTTAAGGGGTAGAATACTTTATTTTTAATAATTCTTGTAAAAACTTGGGATATTATATTACAATAAATTAAAATCATGGTGGCAACTCATATAAACACTTAAAAAGATGAAATTAGGTACTAAATTCATAAAAAACTAATAAAATATTGAAAATTTATTGGTAGAATACAACAATTTTAACAAAACTTGTAAAAACTTGGTGTGTTATAATACAATAAATAAATATCATTGTGGTAAACAATATTAAACACTTAAAATGATGAAATTAGGAAATATAATCATTAAATTTTAATTAAATATTCAAATTTATTGGGTAAAATACAACTATTTTAAGCTATCTTGTAAAAACTTGGGGTATTACAATACAATAAATTAATATCATGGTGGCAAGTCATATAAACACTTAAAAAGATGAAATTAGGTACTAAATTCATAAAAAACTAATAAAATACTGAAAATTAAGTGGTAGAATACAACAATTTTAACAAAACTTGTAAAAACTTGGTGTGTTATAATACAATAAATAAATATCATGGTGGTAAACCATATTCATAACCTGAAATATTGAATAAAGGAAATAATTCATAATAATCTAATTAATTATTGAAATTTAAGGGGTAGAATACTTCATTTTTAATAATTCTTGTAAAAACTTGGGATATTATATTATAATAAATTAAAACCATGGTGGCAAATCATATTAAACACTTAAAATGATGAAATTAGGAAATATATTCATTAAATTTTAATTAAATATTGAAATTTATTGGGTAAAATACAACTATTATAAGCTATCTTGTAAAAACTTGGGGTATTACAATACAATAAATTAATATCATGATGGTAAATCATATAAATCACTTAAAATGATGAAATTACAAACTATATTCATTAAAATTTAATTAATTATTGAAATTTAAGGGGTAGAATACTTACTTTTTCATAATTCTTGTTATAAATTGGGGTAATATAATAAATTAAATTAAAATCATGGTGCAAACCATAATAAACACATAACAGATGAAATTAGGTATTAAATTAATAAAAATCTCATATAATTTAGTAATTTTTAAAGGGTACGGTACAACATTTTTAACACATCTTGTAAAAACATGGGGTATTACAATAAATAAATTAATATCATGGTGGCAAGTCATATAAACACTTAAAAAGATGAAATTAGGTACTAAATTCATAAAAAACTAATAAAATACTGAAAATTAAGTGGTAGAATACAACAATTTTAACAAAACTTGTAAAAACTTGGTGTGTTATAATACAATAAATAAATATCATGGTGGTAAACCATATTCATAACCTGAAATATTGAATAAAGGAAATAATTCATAATAATCTAATTAATTATTGAAATTTAAGGGGTAGAATACTTCATTTTTAATAATTCTTGTAAAAACTTGGGATATTATATTACAATAAATTAAAATCATGGTGGCAACTCATATAAACACTTAAAAAGATGAAATTAGGTACTAAATTCATAAAAAACTAATAAAATATTGAAAATTTATTGGTAGAATACAACAATTTTAACAAAACTTGTAAAAACTTGGTGTGTTATAATACAATAAATAAATATCATTGTGGTAAACAATATTAAACACTTAAAATGATGAAATTAGGAAATATATTCATTAAATTTTAATTAAATATTCAAATTTATTGGGTAAAATACAACTATTTTAAGCTATCTTGTAAAAACTTGGGGTATTACAATACAATAAATTAATATCATGGTGGTAAACCATATTAATAACCTTAAATAATGAAATAAGGATTAAATTCATAATAATCTAATTAAATATTGAAAGTTATGGGGTTAAATACAACAATTTCAACAAAACTTGTAAAAACTTGGGATATTATATTAAAATAAATTAAAATCATTGTGGCAAATCATATTAAACACTTAAAATGATGAAATTACAAACTATATTCATTTAAATTTAATTAATTATTGAAATTTAAGGGGTACAATACTTACTTTTTCATAATTCTTGTTATAAATTGGGGTAATATAATAAATTAAATTAAAATCATGGTGCAAACCATAATAAACACATAACAGATGAAATTAGGTATTAAATTAATAAAAATCTCATATAATTTAGTAATTTTTAAAGGGTACGGTACAACATTTTTAACACATCTTGTAAAAAAATGGGGTATTACAATACAATAAATTAATATCATGGTGGCAAGTCATATAAACACTTAAAAAGATGAAATTAGGTACTAAATTCATAAAAAACTAATAAAATACTGAAAATTAAGTGGTAGAATACAACAATTTTAACAAAACTTGTAAAAACTAGGTGTGTTATAATACAATAAATAAATATCATGGTGGTAAACCATATTCATAACCTGAAATATTGAATAAAGGAAATAATTCATAATAATCTAATTAATTATTGAAATTTAAGGGGTAGAATACTTCATTTTTAATAATTCTTGTAAAAACTTGGGATATTATATTACAATAAATTAAAATCATGGTGGCAAATCATATTAAACACATAAAAAGATGAAATTAGGTACTAAATTCATAAAAAACTAATAAAATATTGAAAATTAATTGGTAGAATACAACAATTTTAACACATCTTGTAAAAACTTGGGATATTATATTACAATAAATTAAAATCATGGTGGCAAATCATATTAAACACTTAAAATGATGAAATTAGGAAATATATTCCTTAAATTTTAATTAAATATTGAAATTTATTGGGTAAAATACAACTATTATAAGCTATCTTGTAAAAACTGTGGGTATTACAATACAATAAATTATTATCATGGTAGTAAACCATATTAATAACATTAAATATTGAATAAAGGAATTAATTCATAATAATCTAATTAATTATTGAAATTTAAGGGGTAGAATACTTTATTTTTAATAATTCTTGTAAAAACTTGGGATATTATATTACAATAAAATAAAATCATGGTGGCAACTCATATAAACACTTAAAAAGATGAAATTAGGTACTAAATTCATAAAAAACTAATAAAATATTGAAAATTTATTGGTAGAATACAACAATTTTAACAAAACTTGTAAAAACTTGGTGTGTTATAATACAATAAATAAATATCATTGTGGTAAACAATATTAAACACTTAAAATGATGAAATTAGGAAATATATTCATTAAATTTTAATTAAATATTCAAATTTATTGGGTAAAATACAACTATTTTAAGCTATCTTGTAAAAACTTGGGGTATTACAATACAATAAATTAATATCATGGTGGTAAACCATATTAATAACCTTAAATAATGAAATAAGGATTAAATTCATAATAATCTAATTAAATATTGAAAGTTATGGGGTTAAATACAACAATTTCAACAAAACTTGTAAAAACTTGGGATATTATATTATAATAAATTAAAACCATGGTGGCAAATCATATTAAACACTTAAAATGATGAAATTAGGAAATATATTCATTAAATTTTAATTAAATATTGAAATTAATAGGGTAAAATACAACTATTTTAAGCTATCTTGTAAAAACTTGGGGTATTACAATACAACAAATTAAAATCATGGTGGCAAATCATATTAAACACTTAAAATGATGAAATTACAAACTATATTCATTAAAATTTAATTAATTATTGAAATTTAAGGGGTAGAATACTTACTTTTTAATAATTCTTGTAATAACTTGGAATATTATATTACAATAAATTAAAATCATGGTGGCAAATCATATTAAACACATAAAAAGATGAAATTAGGAAATATATTCATTAAATTTTAATTAAATATTGAAATTTATTGGGTAAAATACAACTATTTTAAGCTATCTTGTAAAACTTGGGATATTACAATAAAATAAATTAATATCATGGTGGTAAACCATATTAATAACCTTAAATAATGAAATAAGGATTAAATTCATAATAATCTAATTAAAAATTGAAAGTTATGGGGTAAAATACAACAATTTTAACAAAACTTGTAAAAACTTGGTGTGTTATAAAACAATAAATAAATATCATGGTGGTAAACCATATTAATAACCTGAAATATTGAATAAAGGAAATAATTCATAATAATCTAATTAATTATTGAAATTTAAGGGGTAGAATACTTCATTTTAAATAATTCTTGTAAAAACTTGGGATATTATATTACAATAAATTAAAATCATGGTGGCAAATCATATTAAACACTTAAAATGATGAAATTACAAACTATATTCATTAAAATTTAATTAATTATTGAAATTTAAGGGGTAGAATACTTACTTTTTAATAATTCTTGTAATAACTTGGGGTAATATAATAAATTAAATTAAAATCATGGTGCAAACCATAATAAACACATAACAGATGAAATTAGGTATTAAATTAATAAAAATCTCATATAATTTAGTAATTTTTAAAGGGTACGGTACAACATTTTTAACACATCTTGTAAAAACTTGGGATATTATATTACAATAAATTAAAATCATGGTGGCAAATCATATTAAACACTTAAAATGATGAAATTAGGAAATATATTCCTTAAATTTTAATTAAATATTGAAATTTATTGGGTAAAATACAACTATTATAAGCTATCTTGTAAAAACTGTGGGTATTACAATACAATAAATTATTATCATGGTAGTAAACCATATTAATAACATTAAATATTGAATAAAGGAAATAATTCATAATAATCTAATTAATTATTGAAATTTAAGGGGTAGAATACTTTATTTTTAATAATTCTTGTAAAAACTTGGGATATTATATTACAATAAATTAAAATCATAGTGGCAACTCATATAAACACTTAAAAAGATGAAATTAGGTACTAAATTCATAAAAAACTAATAAAATATTGAAAATTAATTGGTAGAATACAACAATTTTAACAAAGCTTGTAAAAACTTGGTGTGTTATAATACAATAAATAAATATCATGGTGGTAAACCATATTAATAACCTGAAATATTGAATAAAGGAAATAATTCATAATAATCTAATTAATTATTGAAATTAAAGGGGGAGAATACTTCATTTTTAATAATTCTTGTAAAAAATTGGGATATTATATTACAATAAATTAAAATCATGGTGGCAAATCATATTAAACACTTAAAATGATGAAATTACAAACTATATTCATTAAAATTTAATTAATTATTGAAATTTAAGGAGTAGAATACTTACTTTTTAATAATTCTTGTAATAACTTGGGGTAATAAAATAAATTAAATTAAAATCATTGTGCAAACCATAATAAACACATAACAGATGAAATTAGGTATTAAATTAATAAAAATCTCATATAATTTAGTAATTTTTAAAGGGTACGGTACAACATTTTTAACACATCTTGTAAAAACTTGGGATATTATATTACAATAAATTAAAATCATGGTGGCAAATCATATTAAACACTTAAAATGATGAAATTAGGAAATATATTCATTAAATTTTAATTAAATATTGAAATTTATTGGGTAAAATACAACTATTATAAGCTATCTTGTAAAAACTTGGGGTATTACAATACAATAAATTAATATCATGATGGTAAATCATATAAATCACTTAAAATGATGAAATTACAAACTATATTCATTAAAATTTAATTAATTATTGAAATTTAAGGGGTAGAATACTTACTTTTTCATAATTCTTGTTATAAATTGGGGTAATATAATAAATTAAATTAAAATCATGGTGCAAACCATAATAAACACATAACAGATGAAATTAGGTATTAAATTAATAAAAATCTCTTATAATTTAGTAATTTTTAAAGGGTACGGTACAACATTTTTAACACATCTTGTAAAAACATGGGGTATTACAATACAATAAATTAATATCATGGTGGCAAGTCATATAAACACTTAAAAAGATGAAATTAGGTACTAAATTCATAAAAAACTAATAAAATACTAAAAATTAAGTGGTAGAATACAACAATTTTAACAAAACTTGTAAAAACTTGGTGTGTTATAAAACAATAAATAAATATCATGGTGGTAAACCATATAAATAACCTGAAATATTGAATAAAGGAAATAATTCATAATAATCTAATTAAATATTGAAAGTTATGGGGTAAAATACAACATTTTTAACACATCTTGTAAAAACTTGGGATATTATATTACAATAAATTAAAATCATGGTGGCAAATCATATTAAACACTTAAAATGATGAAATTAGGAAATATATTCCTTAAATTTTAATTAAATATTGAAATTTATTGGGTAAAATACAACTATTATAAGCTATCTTGTAAAAACTGTGGGTATTACAATACAATAAATTATTATCATGGTAGTAAACCATATTAATAACATTAAATATTGAATAAAGGAATTAATTCATAATAATCTAATTAATTATTGAAATTTAAGGGGTAGAATACTTTATTTTTAATAATTCTTGTAAAAACTTGGGATATTATATTACAATAAAATAAAATCATGGTGGCAACTCATATAAACACTTAAAAAGATGAAATTAGGTACTAAATTCATAAAAAACTAATAAAATATTGAAAATTTATTGGTAGAATACAACAATTTTAACAAAACTTGTAAAAACTTGGTGTGTTATAATACAATAAATAAATATCATTGTGGTAAACAATATTAAACACTTAAAATGATGAAATTAGGAAATATATTCATTAAATTTTAATTAAATATTCAAATTTATTGGGTAAAATACAACTATTTTAAGCTATCTTGTAAAAACTTGGGGTATTACAATACAATAAATTAATATCATGGTGGTAAACCATATTAATAACCTTAAATAATGAAATAAGGATTAAATTCATAATAATCTAATTAAATATTGAAAGTTATGGGGTTAAATACAACAATTTCAACAAAACTTGTAAAAACTTGGGATATTATATTAAAATAAATTAAAATCATTGTGGCAAATCATATTAAACACTTAAAATGATGAAATTACAAACTATATTCATTAAAATTTAATTAATTATTGAAATTTAAGGGGTACAATACTTACTTTTTCATAATTCTTGTTATAAATTGGGGTAATATAATAAATTAAATTAAAATCATGGTAAAAACCATAATAAACACATAACAGATGAAATAAGGTATTAAATTAATAAAAATCTCATATAATTTAGTAATTTTTAAAGGGTACGGTACAACATTTTTAACACATCTTGTAAAAACATGGGGTATTACAATAAATAAATTAATATCATGGTGGCAAGTCATATAAACACTTAAAAAGATGAAATTAGGTACTAAATTCATAAAAAACTAATAAAATACTGAAAATTAAGTGGTAGAATACAACAATTTTAACAAAACTTGTAAAAACTTGGTGTGTTATAATACAATAAATAAATATCATGGTGGTAAACCATATTCATAACCTGAAATATTGAATAAAGGAAATAATTCATAATAATCTAATTAATTATTGAAATTTAAGGGGTAGAATACTTCATTTTTAATAATTCTTGTAAAAACTTGGGATATTATATTCCAATAAATTAAAATCATGGTGGCAAATCATATTAAACACATAAAAAGATGAAATTAGGTACTAAATTCATAAAAAACTAATAAAATATTGAAAATTAATTGGTAGAATACAACAATTTTAACAAAGCTTGTAAAAACTTGGTGTGTTATAATACAATAAATAAATATCATGGTGGTAAACCATATTAATAACCTGAAATATTGAATAAAGGAAATAATTCATAATAATCTAATTAATTATTGAAATTAAAGGGGGAGAATACTTCATTTTTAATAATTCTTGTAAAAACTTGGGATATTATATTACAATAAATTAAAATCATGGTGGCAAATCATATTAAACATTTAAAATGATGAAATTACAAACTATATTCATTAAAATTTAATTAATTATTGAAATTTAAGGAGTAGAATACTTACTTTTTAATAATTCTTGTAATAACTTGGGGTAATATAATAAATTAAATTAAAATCATGGTGCAAACCATAATAAACACATAACAGATGAAATTAGGTATTAAATTAATAAAAATCTCATATAATTTAGTAATTTTTAAAGGGTACGGTACAACATTTTTAACACATCTTGTAAAAACTTGGGGTATTACAATACAATAAATTAATATCATGATGGTAAATCATATAAATCACTTAAAATGATGAAATTACAAACTATATTCATTAAAATTTATTTAATTATTGAAATTTAAGGGGTAGAATACTTTATTTTTAATAATTCTTGTAAAAACTTGGGATATTATATTACAATAAATTAAAATCATGGTGGCAACTCATATAAACACTTAAAAAGATGAAATTAGGTACTAAATTCATAAAAAACTAATAAAATACTAAAAATTAAGTGGTAGAATACAACAATTTTAACAAAACTTGTAAAAACTTGGTGTGTTATAAAACAATAAATAAATATCATGGTGGTAAACCATATAAATAACCTGAAATATTGAATAAAGGTAATAATTCATAATAATCTAATTAAATATTGAAAGTTATGGGGTAAAATACAACATTTTTAACACATCTTGTAAAAACTTGGGATATTATATTACAATAAATTAAAATCATGGTGGCAAATCATATTAAACACTTAAAATGATGAAATTAGGAAATATATTCCTTAAATTTTAATTAAATATTGAAATTTATTGGGTAAAATACAACTATTATAAGCTATCTTGTAAAAACTGTGGGTATTACAATACAATAAATTATTATCATGGTAGTAAACCATATTAATAACATTAAATATTGAATAAAGGAAATAATTCATAATAATCTAATTAATTATTGAAATTTAAGGGGTAGAATACTTTATTTTTAATAATTCTTGTAAAAACTTGGGATATTATATTACAATAAATTAAAATCATGGTGGCAACTCATATAAACACTTAAAAAGATGAAATTAGGTACTAAATTCATAAAAAACTAATAAAATATTGAAAATTTATTGGTAGAATACAACAATTTTAACAAAACTTGTAAAAACTTGGTGTGTTATAATACAATAAATAAATATCATTGTGGTAAACAATATTAAACACTTAAAATGATGAAATTAGGAAATATAATCATTAAATTTTAATTAAATATTCAAATTTATTGGGTAAAATACAACTATTTTAAGCTATCTTGTAAAAACTTGGGGTATTACAATACAATAAATTAATATCATGGTGGCAAGTCATATAAACACTTAAAAAGATGAAATTAGGTACTAAATTCATAAAAAACTAATAAAATACTGAAAATTAAGTGGTAGAATACAACAATTTTAACAAAACTTGTAAAAACTTGGTGTGTTATAATACAATAAATAAATATCATGGTGGTAAACCATATTCATAACCTGAAATATTGAATAAAGGAAATAATTCATAATAATCTAATTAATTATTGAAATTTAAGGGGTAGAATACTTCATTTTTAATAATTCTTGTAAAAACTTGGGATATTATATTATAATAAATTAAAACCATGGTGGCAAATCATATTAAACACTTAAAATGATGAAATTAGGAAATATATTCATTAAATTTTAATTAAATATTGAAATTTATTGGGTAAAATACAACTATTATAAGCTATCTTGTAAAAACTTGGGGTATTACAATACAATAAATTAATATCATGATGGTAAATCATATAAATCACTTAAAATGATGAAATTACAAACTATATTCATTAAAATTTAATTAATTATTGAAATTTAAGGGGTAGAATACTTACTTTTTCATAATTCTTGTTATAAATTGGGGTAATATAATAAATTAAATTAAAATCATGGTGCAAACCATAATAAACACATAACAGATGAAATTAGGTATTAAATTAATAAAAATCTCATATAATTTAGTAATTTTTAAAGGGTACGGTACAACATTTTTAACACATCTTGTAAAAACATGGGGTATTACAATAAATAAATTAATATCATGGTGGCAAGTCATATAAACACTTAAAAAGATGAAATTAGGTACTAAATTCATAAAAAACTAATAAAATACTGAAAATTAAGTGGTAGAATACAACAATTTTAACAAAACTTGTAAAAACTTGGTGTGTTATAATACAATAAATAAATATCATGGTGGTAAACCATATTCATAACCTGAAATATTGAATAAAGGAAATAATTCATAATAATCTAATTAATTATTGAAATTTAAGGGGTAGAATACTTCATTTTTAATAATTCTTGTAAAAACTTGGGATATTATATTACAATAAATTAAAATCATGGTGGCAACTCATATAAACACTTAAAAAGATGAAATTAGGTACTAAATTCATAAAAAACTAATAAAATATTGAAAATTTATTGGTAGAATACAACAATTTTAACAAAACTTGTAAAAACTTGGTGTGTTATAATACAATAAATAAATATCATTGTGGTAAACAATATTAAACACTTAAAATGATGAAATTAGGAAATATATTCATTAAATTTTAATTAAATATTCAAATTTATTGGGTAAAATACAACTATTTTAAGCTATCTTGTAAAAACTTGGGGTATTACAATACAATAAATTAATATCATGGTGGTAAACCATATTAATAACCTTAAATAATGAAATAAGGATTAAATTCATAATAATCTAATTAAATATTGAAAGTTATGGGGTTAAATACAACAATTTCAACAAAACTTGTAAAAACTTGGGATATTATATTAAAATAAATTAAAATCATTGTGGCAAATCATATTAAACACTTAAAATGATGAAATTACAAACTATATTCATTTAAATTTAATTAATTATTGAAATTTAAGGGGTACAATACTTACTTTTTCATAATTCTTGTTATAAATTGGGGTAATATAATAAATTAAATTAAAATCATGGTGCAAACCATAATAAACACATAACAGATGAAATTAGGTATTAAATTAATAAAAATCTCATATAATTTAGTAATTTTTAAAGGGTACGGTACAACATTTTTAACACATCTTGTAAAAAAATGGGGTATTACAATACAATAAATTAATATCATGGTGGCAAGTCATATAAACACTTAAAAAGATGAAATTAGGTACTAAATTCATAAAAAACTAATAAAATACTGAAAATTAAGTGGTAGAATACAACAATTTTAACAAAACTTGTAAAAACTAGGTGTGTTATAATACAATAAATAAATATCATGGTGGTAAACCATATTCATAACCTGAAATATTGAATAAAGGAAATAATTCATAATAATCTAATTAATTATTGAAATTTAAGGGGTAGAATACTTCATTTTTAATAATTCTTGTAAAAACTTGGGATATTATATTACAATAAATTAAAATCATGGTGGCAAATCATATTAAACACATAAAAAGATGAAATTAGGTACTAAATTCATAAAAAACTAATAAAATATTGAAAATTAATTGGTAGAATACAACAATTTTAACAAAGCTTGTAAAAACTTGGTGTGTTATAATACAATAAATAAATATCATGGTGGTAAACCATATTAATAACCTGAAATATTGAATAAAGGAAATAATTCATAATAATCTAATTAATTATTGAAATTAAAGGGGTAGAATACTTCATTTTTAATAATTCTTGTAAAAACTTGGGATATTATATTACAATACATTAAAATCATGGTGGCAAATCATATTAAACACTTAAAATGATGAAATTACAAACTATATTCATTAAAATTTAATTAATTATTGAAATTTAAGGAGTAGAATACTTACTTTTTAATAATTCTTGTAATAACTTGGGGTAATATAATAAATTAAATTAAAATCATGGTGCAAACCATAATAAACACATAACAGATGAAATTAGGTATTAAATTAATAAAAATCTCATAAAATTTAGTAATTTTTAAAGGGTACGGTACAACATTTTTAACACATCTTGTAAAAACTTGGGATATTATATTACAATAAATTAAAATCATGGTGGCAAATCATATTAAACACTTAAAATGATGAAATTAGGAAATATATTCATTAAATTTTAATTAAATATTGAAATTTATTGGGTAAAATACAACTATTATAAGCTATCTTGTAAAAACTTGGGGTATTACAATACAATAAATTAATATCATGATGGTAAATCATATAAATCACTTAAAATGATGAAATTACAAACTATATTCATTAAAATTTAATTAATTATTGAAATTTAAGGGGTAGAATACTTACTTTTTCATAATTCTTGTTATAAATTGGGGTAATATAATAAATTAAATTAAAATCATGGTGCAAACCATAATAAACACATAACAGATGAAATTAGGTATTAAATTAATAAAAATCTCTTATAATTTAGTAATTTTTAAAGGGTACGGTACAACATTTTTAACACATCTTGTAAAAACATGGGGTATTACAATACAATAAATTAATATCATGGTGGCAAGTCATATAAACACTTAAAAAGATGAAATTAGGTACTAAATTCATAAAAAACTAATAAAATACTAAAAATTAAATGGTAGAATACAACAATTTTAACAAAACTTGTAAAAACTTGGTGTGTTATAAAACAATAAATAAATATCATGGTGGTAAACCATATAAATAACCTGAAATATTGAATAAAGGAAATAATTCATAATAATCTAATTAAATATTGAAAGTTATGGGGTAAAATACAACATTTTTAACACATCTTGTAAAAACTTGGGATATTATATTACAATAAATTAAAATCATGGTGGCAAATCATATTAAACACTTAAAATGATGAAATTAGGAAATATATTCATTAAATTTTAATTAAATATTGAAATTAATAGGGTAAAATACAACTATTTTAAGCTATCTTGTAAAAACTTGGGGTATTACAATACAACAAATTAAAATCATGGTGGCAAATCATATTAAACACTTAAAATGATGAAATTACAAACTATATTCATTAAAATTTAATTAATTATTGAAATTTAAGGGGTAGAATACTTACTTTTTAATAATTCTTGTAATAACTTGGAATATTATATTACAATAAATTAAAATCATGGTGGCAAATCATATTAAACACATAAAAAGATGAAATTAGGAAATATATTCATTAAATTTTAATTAAATATTGAAATTTATTGGGTAAAATACAACTATTTTAAGCTATCTTGTAAAACTTGGGATATTACAATAAAATAAATTAATATCATGGTGGTAAACCATATTAATAACCTTAAATAATGAAATAAGGATTAAATTCATAATAATCTAATTAAAAATTGAAAGTTATGGGGTAAAATACAACAATTTTAACAAAACTTGTAAAAACTTGGTGTGTTATAAAACAATAAATAAATATCATGGTGGTAAACCATATTAATAACCTGAAATATTGAATAAAGGAAATAATTCATAATAATCTAATTAATTATTGAAATTTAAGGGGTAGAATACTTCATTTTAAATAATTCTTGTAAAAACTTGGGATATTATATTACAATAAATTAAAATCATGGTGGCAAATCATATTAAACACTTAAAATGATGAAATTACAAACTATATTCATTAAAATTTAATTAATTATTGAAATTTAAGGGGTAGAATACTTACTTTTTAATAATTCTTGTAATAACTTGGGGTAATATAATAAATTAAATTAAAATCATGTCGCAAACCATAATAAACACATAACAGATGAAATTAGGTATTAAATTAATAAAAATCTCATATAATTTAGTAATTTTTAAAGGGTACGGTACAACATTTTTAACACATCTTGTAAAAACTTGGGATATTATATTACAATAAATTAAAATCATGGTGGCAAATCATATTAAACACTTAAAA
Source organism: Rhopalosiphum nymphaeae (assembly GCA_036289425.1). Classification (NCBI taxonomy): domain Eukaryota; kingdom Metazoa; phylum Arthropoda; class Insecta; order Hemiptera; family Aphididae; genus Rhopalosiphum; species Rhopalosiphum nymphaeae. Next base: position 12,120,534 of record JAZAQC010000019.1, on the reverse strand, counting down.
TGATGAAATTAGGAAATATATTCCTTAAATTTTAATTAAATATTGAAATTTATTGGGTAAAATACAACTATTATAAGCTATCTTGTAAAAACTGTGGGTATTACAATACAATAAATTATTATCATGGTAGTAAACCATATTAATAACATTAAATATTGAATAAAGGAAATAATTCATAATAATCTAATTAATTATTGAAATTTAAGGGGTAGAATACTTTATTTTTAATAATTCTTGTAAAAACTTGGGATATTATATTACAATAAATTAAAATCATAGTGGCAACTCATATAAACACTTAAAAAGATGAAATTAGGTACTAAATTCATAAAAAACTAATAAAATATTGAAAATTAATTGGTAGAATACAACAATTTTAACAAAACTTGTAAGAACTTGGTGTGTTATAATACAATAAATAAATATCATTGTGGTAAACAATATTAAACACTTAAAATGATGAAATTAGGAAATATATTCATTAAATTTTAATTAAATATTCAAATTTATTGGGTAAAATACAACTATTTTAAGCTATCTTGTAAAAACTTGGGGTATTACAATACAATAAATTAATATCATGGTGGTAAACCATATTAATAACCTTAAATAATGAAATAAGGATTAAATTCATAATAATCTAATTAAATATTGAAAGTTATGGGGTTAAATACAACAATTTCAACAAAACTTGTAAAAACTTGGGATATTATATTAAAATAAATTAAAATCATTGTGGCAAATCATATTAAACACTTAAAATGATGAAATTACAAACTATATTCATTAAAATTTAATTAATTATTGAAATTTAAGGAGTAGAATACTTACTTTTTAATAATTCTTGTAATAACTTGGGGTAATATAATAAATTAAATTAAAATCATGGTGCAAACCATAATAAACACATAACAGATGAAATTAGGTATTAAATTAATAAAAATCTCATATAATTTAGTAATTTTTAAAGGGTACGGTACAACATTTTTAACACATCTTGTAAAAACTTGGGATATTATATTACAATAAATTAAAATCATGGTGGCAAATCATATTAAACACTTAAAATGATGAAATTAGGAAATATATTCATTAAATTTTAATTAAATATTGAAATTTATTGGGTAAAATACAACTATTATAAGCTATCTTGTAAAAACTTGTGGTATTACAATACAATAAATTAATATCATGATGGTAAATCATATAAATCACTTAAAATGATGAAATTACAAACTATATTCATTAAAATTTAATTAATTATTGAAATTTAAGGGGTAGAATACTTACTTTTTCATAATTCTTGTTATAAATTGGGGTAATATAATAAATTAAATTAAAATCATGGTGCAAACCATAATAAACACATAACAGATGAAATTAGGTATTAAATTAATAAAAATCTCTTATAATTTAGTAATTTTTAAAGGGTACGGTACAACATTTTTAACACATCTTGTAAAAACATGGGGTATTACAATACAATAAATTAATATCATGGTGGCAAGTCATATAAACACTTAAAAAGATGAAATTAGGTACTAAATTCATAAAAAACTAATAAAATACTAAAAATTAAGTGGTAGAATACAACAATTTTAACAAAACTTGTAAAAACTTGGTGTGTTATAAAACAATAAATAAATATCATGGTGGTAAACCATATAAATAACCTGAAATATTGAATAAAGGAAATAATTCATAATAATCTAATTAAATATTGAAAGTTATGGGGTAAAATACAACATTTTTAACACATCTTGTAAAAACTTGGGATATTATATTACAATAAATTAAAATCATGGTGGCAAATCATATTAAACACTTAAAATGATGAAATTAGGAAATATATTCCTTAAATTTTAATTAAATATTGAAATTTATTGGGTAAAATACAACTATTATAAGCTATCTTGTAAAAACTGTGGGTATTACAATACAATAAATTATTATCATGGTAGTAAACCATATTAATAACATTAAATATTGAATAAAGGAAATAATTCATAATAATCTAATTAATTATTGAAATTTAAGGGGTAGAATACTTTATTTTTAATAATTCTTGTAAAAACTTGGGATATTATATTACAATAAATTAAAATCATGGTGGCAACTCATATAAACACTTAAAAAGATGAAATTACAAACTATATTCATTAAAATTTAATTAATTATTGAAATTTAAGGAGTAGAATACTTACTTTTTAATAATTCTTGTAATAACTTGGGGTAATATAATAAATTAAATTAAAATCATGGTGCAAACCATAATAAACACATAACAGATGAAATTAGGTATTAAATTAATAAAAATCTCATATAATTTAGTAATTTTTAAAGGGTACGGTACAACATTTTTAACACATCTTGTAAAAACTTGGGATATTATATTACAATAAATTAAAATCATGGTGGCAAATCATATTAAACACTTAAAATGATGAAATTAGGAAATATATTCATTAAATTTTAATTAAATATTGAAATTTATTGGGTAAAATACAACTATTATAAGCTATCTTGTAAAAACTTGGGGTATTACAATACAATAAATTAATATCATGATGGTAAATCATATAAATCACTTAAAATGATGAAATTACAAACTATATTCATTAAAATTTAATTAATTATTGAAATTTAAGGGGTAGAATACTTACTTTTTCATAATTCTTGTTATAAATTGGGGTAATATAATAAATTAAATTAAAATCATGGTGCAAACCATAATAAACACATAACAGATGAAATTAGGTATTAAATTAATAAAAATCTCTTATAATTTAGTAATTTTTAAAGGGTACGGTACAACATTTTTAACACATCTTGTAAAAACATGGGGTATTATATTACAATAAATTAAAATCATGGTGGCAAATCATATTAAACACTTAAAATGATGAAATTAGGAAATATATTCCTTAAATTTTAATTAAATATTGAAATTTATTGGGTAAAATACAACTATTATAAGCTATCTTGTAAAAACTGTGGGTATTACAATACAATAAATTATTATCATGGTAGTAAACCATATTAATAACATTAAATATTGAATAAAGGAAATAATTCATAATAATCTAATTAATTATTGAAATTTAAGGGGTAGAATACTTTATTTTTAATAATTCTTGTAAAAACTTGGGATATTATATTACAATAAATTAAAATCATAGTGGCAACTCATATAAACACTTAAAAAGATGAAATTAGGTACTAAATTCATAAAAAACTAATAAAATATTGAAAATTAATTGGTAGAATACAACAATTTTAACAAAACTTGTAAGAACTTGGTGTGTTATAATACAATAAATAAATATCATTGTGGTAAACAATATTAAACACTTAAAATGATGAAATTAGGAAATATATTCATTAAATTTTAATTAAATATTCAAATTTATTGGGTAAAATACAACTATTTTAAGCTATCTTGTAAAAACTTGGGGTATTACAATACAATAAATTAATATCATGGTGGTAAACCATATTAATAACCTTAAATAATGAAATAAGGATTAAATTCATAATAATCTAATTAAATATTGAAAGTTATGGGGTTAAATACAACAATTTCAACAAAACTTGTAAAAACTTGGGATATTATATTAAAATAAATTAAAATCATTGTGGCAAATCATATTAAACACTTAAAATGATGAAATTACAAACTATATTCATTAAAATTTAATTAATTATTGAAATTTAAGGAGTAGAATACTTACTTTTTAATAATTCTTGTAATAACTTGGGGTAATATAATAAATTAAATTAAAATCATGGTGCAAACCATAATAAACACATAACAGATGAAATTAGGTATTAAATTAATAAAAATCTCATATAATTTAGTAATTTTTAAAGGGTACGGTACAACATTTTTAACACATCTTGTAAAAACTTGGGATATTATATTACAATAAATTAAAATCATGGTGGCAAATCATATTAAACACTTAAAATGATGAAATTAGGAAATATATTCATTAAATTTTAATTAAATATTGAAATTTATTGGGTAAAATACAACTATTATAAGCTATCTTGTAAAAACTTGTGGTATTACAATACAATAAATTAATATCATGATGGTAAATCATATAAATCACTTAAAATGATGAAATTACAAACTATATTCATTAAAATTTAATTAATTATTGAAATTTAAGGGGTAGAATACTTACTTTTTCATAATTCTTGTTATAAATTGGGGTAATATAATAAATTAAATTAAAATCATGGTGCAAACCATAATAAACACATAACAGATGAAATTAGGTATTAAATTAATAAAAATCTCTTATAATTTAGTAATTTTTAAAGGGTACGGTACAACATTTTTAACACATCTTGTAAAAACATGGGGTATTACAATACAATAAATTAATATCATGGTGGCAAGTCATATAAACACTTAAAAAGATGAAATTAGGTACTAAATTCATAAAAAACTAATAAAATACTAAAAATTAAGTGGTAGAATACAACAATTTTAACAAAACTTGTAAAAACTTGGTGTGTTATAAAACAATAAATAAATATCATGGTGGTAAACCATATAAATAACCTGAAATATTGAATAAAGGAAATAATTCATAATAATCTAATTAAATATTGAAAGTTATGGGGTAAAATACAACATTTTTAACACATCTTGTAAAAACTTGGGATATTATATTACAATAAATTAAAATCATGGTGGCAAATCATATTAAACACTTAAAATGATGAAATTAGGAAATATATTCCTTAAATTTTAATTAAATATTGAAATTTATTGGGTAAAATACAACTATTATAAGCTATCTTGTAAAAACTGTGGGTATTACAATACAATAAATTATTATCATGGTAGTAAACCATATTAATAACATTAAATATTGAATAAAGGAAATAATTCATAATAATCTAATTAATTATTGAAATTTAAGGGGTAGAATACTTTATTTTTAATAATTCTTGTAAAAACTTGGGATATTATATTACAATAAATTAAAATCATGGTGGCAACTCATATAAACACTTAAAAAGATGAAATTACAAACTATATTCATTAAAATTTAATTAATTATTGAAATTTAAGGAGTAGAATACTTACTTTTTAATAATTCTTGTAATAACTTGGGGTAATATAATAAATTAAATTAAAATCATGGTGCAAACCATAATAAACACATAACAGATGAAATTAGGTATTAAATTAATAAAAATCTCATATAATTTAGTAATTTTTAAAGGGTACGGTACAACATTTTTAACACATCTTGTAAAAACTTGGGATATTATATTACAATAAATTAAAATCATGGTGGCAAATCATATTAAACACTTAAAATGATGAAATTAGGAAATATATTCATTAAATTTTAATTAAATATTGAAATTTATTGGGTAAAATACAACTATTATAAGCTATCTTGTAAAAACTTGGGGTATTACAATACAATAAATTAATATCATGATGGTAAATCATATAAATCACTTAAAATGATGAAATTACAAACTATATTCATTAAAATTTAATTAATTATTGAAATTTAAGGGGTAGAATACTTACTTTTTCATAATTCTTGTTATAAATTGGGGTAATATAATAAATTAAATTAAAATCATGGTGCAAACCATAATAAACACATAACAGATGAAATTAGGTATTAAATTAATAAAAATCTCTTATAATTTAGTAATTTTTAAAGGGTACGGTACAACATTTTTAACACATCTTGTAAAAACATGGGGTATTACAATACAATAAATTAATATCATGGTGGCAAGTCATATAAACACTTAAAAAGATGAAATTAGGTACTAAATTCATAAAAAACTAATAAAATACTGAAAATTAAGTGGTAGAATACAACAATTTTAACAAAACTTGTAAAAACTTGGTGTGTTATAATACAATAAATAAATATCATTGTGGCAAATCATATTAAACACTTAAAATGATGAAATTACAAACTATATTCATTAAAATTTAATTAATTATTGAAATTTAAGGGGTACAATACTTACTTTTTCATAATTCTTGTTATAAATTGGGGTAATATAATAAATTAAATTAAAATCATGGTAAAAACCATAATTAACACATAACAGATGAAATTAGGTATTAAATTAATAAAAATCTCATATAATTTAGTAATTTTTAAAGGGTACGGTACAACATTTTTAACACATCTTGTAAAAACATGGGGTATTACAATAAATAAATTAATATCATGGTGGCAAGTCATATAAACACTTAAAAAGATGAAATTAGGTACTAAATTCATAAAAAACTAATAAAATACTGAAAATTAAGTGGTAGAATACAACAATTTTAACAAAACTTGTAAAAACTTGGTGTGTTATAATACAATAAATAAATATCATGGTGGTAAACCATATTCATAACCTGAAATATTGAATAAAGGAAATAATTCATAATAATCTAATTAATTATTGAAATTTAAGGGGTAGAATACTTCATTTTTAATAATTCTTGTAAAAACTTGGGATATTATATTACAATAAATTAAAATCATGGTGGCAACTCATATAAACACTTAAAAAGATGAAATTAGGTACTAAATTCATAAAAAACTAATAAAATATTGAAAATTTATTGGTAGAATACAACAATTTTAACAAAACTTGTAAAAACTTGGTGTGTTATAATACAATAAATAAATATCATTGTGGTAAACAATATTAAACACTTAAAATGATGAAATTAGGAAATATATTCATTAAATTTTAATTAAATATTCAAATTTATTGGGTAAAATACAACTATTTTAAGCTATCTTGTAAAAACTTGGGGTATTACAATACAATAAATTAATATCATGGTGGTAAACCATATTAATAACCTTAAATAATGAAATAAGGATTAAATTCATAATAATCTAATTAAATATTGAAAGTTATGGGGTAAAATACAACAATTTTAACAAAACATGTAAAAACTTGGGATATTATATTAAAATAAATTAAAATCATTGTGGCAAATCATATTAAACACTTAAAATGATGAAATTACAAACTATATTCATTAAAATTTAATTAATTATTGAAATTTAAGGGGTACAATACTTACTTTTTCATAATTCTTGTTATAAATTGGGGTAATATAATAAATTAAATTAAAATCATGGTAAAAACCATAATAAACACATAACAGATGAAATAAGGTATTAAATTAATAAAAATCTCATATAATTTAGTAATTTTTAAAGGGTACGGTACAACATTTTTAACACATCTTGTAAAAACATGGGGTATTACAATAAATAAATTAATATCATGGTGGCAAGTCATATAAACACTTAAAAAGATGAAATTAGGTACTAAATTCATAAAAAACTAATAAAATACTGAAAATTAAGTGGTAGAATACAACAATTTTAACAAAACTTGTAAAAACTTGGTGTGTTATAATACAATAAATAAATATCATGGTGGTAAACCATATTCATAACCTGAAATATTGAATAAAGGAAATAATTCATAATAATCTAATTAATTATTGAAATTTAAGGGGTAGAATACTTCATTTTTAATAATTCTTGTAAAAACTTGGGATATTATATTCCAATAAATTAAAATCATGGTGGCAAATCATATTAAACACATAAAAAGATGAAATTAGGTACTAAATTCATAAAAAACTAATAAAATATTGAAAATTAATTGGTAGAATACAACAATTTTAACAAAGCTTGTAAAAACTTGGTGTGTTATAATACAATAAATAAATATCATGGTGGTAAACCATATTAATAACCTGAAATATTGAATAAAGGAAATAATTCATAATAATCTAATTAATTATTGAAATTAAAGGGGGAGAATACTTCATTTTTAATAATTCTTGTAAAAACTTGGGATATTATATTACAATAAATTAAAATCATGGTGGCAAATCATATTAAACATTTAAAATGATGAAATTACAAACTATATTCATTAAAATTTAATTAATTATTGAAATTTAAGGAGTAGAATACTTACTTTTTAATAATTCTTGTAATAACTTGGGGTAATATAATAAATTAAATTAAAATCATGGTGCAAACCATAATAAACACATAACAGATGAAATTAGGTATTAAATTAATAAAAATCTCATATAATTTAGTAATTTTTAAAGGGTACGGTACAACATTTTTAACACATCTTGTAAAAACTTGGGATATTATATTACAATAAATTAAAATCATGGTGGCAAATCATATTAAACACTTAAAATGATGAAATTAGGAAATATATTCATTAAATTTTAATTAAATATTGAAATTTATTGGGTAAAATACAACTATTATAAGCTATCTTGTAAAAACTTGGGGTATTACAATACAATAAATTAATATCATGATGGTAAATCATATAAATCACTTAAAATGATGAAATTACAAACTATATTCATTAAAATTTAATTAATTATTGAAATTTAAGGGGTAGAATACTTACTTTTTCATAATTCTTGTTATAAATTGGGGTAATATAATAAATTAAATTAAAATCATGGTGCAAACCATAATAAACACATAACAGATGAAATTAGGTATTAAATTAATAAAAATCTCTTATAATTTAGTAATTTTTAAAGGGTACGGTACAACATTTTTAACACATCTTGTAAAAACATGGGGTATTACAATACAATAAATTAATATCATGGTGGCAAGTCATATAAACACTTAAAAAGATGAAATTAGGTACTAAATTCATAAAAAACTAATAAAATACTAAAAATTAAGTGGTAGAATACAACAATTTTAACAAAACTTGTAAAAACTTGGTGTGTTATAAAACAATAAATAAATATCATGGTGGTAAACCATATAAATAACCTGAAATATTGAATAAAGGAAATAATTCATAATAATCTAATTAAATATTGAAAGTTATGGGGTAAAATACAACATTTTTAACACATCTTGTAAAAACTTGGGATATTATATTACAATAAATTAAAATCATGGTGGCAAATCATATTAAACACTTAAAATGATGAAATTAGGAAATATATTCATTAAATTTTAATTAAATATTGAAATTAATAGGGTAAAATACAACTATTTTAAGCTATCTTGTAAAAACTTGGGGTATTACAATACAACAAATTAAAATCATGGTGGCAAATCATATTAAACACTTAAAATGATGAAATTACAAACTATATTCATTAAAATTTAATTAATTATTGAAATTTAAGGGGTAGAATACTTACTTTTTAATAATTCTTGTAATAACTTGGAATATTATATTACAATAAATTAAAATCATGGTGGCAAATCATATTAAACACATAAAAAGATGAAATTAGGAAATATATTCATTAAATTTTAATTAAATATTGAAATTTATTGGGTAAAATACAACTATTTTAAGCTATCTTGTAAAACTTGGGATATTACAATAAAATAAATTAATATCATGGTGGTAAACCATATTAATAACCTTAAATAATGAAATAAGGATTAAATTCATAATAATCTAATTAAAAATTGAAAGTTATGGGGTAAAATACAACAATTTTAACAAAACTTGTAAAAACTTGGTGTGTTATAAAACAATAAATAAATATCATGGTGGTAAACCATATTAATAACCTGAAATATTGAATAAAGGAAATAATTCATAATAATCTAATTAATTATTGAAATTTAAGGGGTAGAATACTTCATTTTAAATAATTCTTGTAAAAACTTGGGATATTATATTACAATAAATTAAAATCATGGTGGCAAATCATATTAAACACTTAAAATGATGAAATTACAAACTATATTCATTAAAATTTAATTAATTATTGAAATTTAAGGGGTAGAATACTTACTTTTTAATAATTCTTGTAATAACTTGGGGTAATATAATAAATTAAATTAAAATCATGTCGCAAACCATAATAAACACATAACAGATGAAATTAGGTATTAAATTAATAAAAATCTCATATAATTTAGTAATTTTTAAAGGGTACGGTACAACATTTTTAACACATCTTGTAAAAACATGGGGTATTACAATACAATAAATTAATATCATGGTGGCAAGTCATATAAACACTTAAAAAGATGAAATTAGGTACTAAATTCATAAAAAACTAATAAAATACTAAAAATTAAGTGGTAGAATACAACAATTTTAACAAAACTTGTAAAAACTTGGTGTGTTATAAAACAATAAATAAATATCATGGTGGTAAACCATATAAATAACCTGAAATATTGAATAAAGGAAATAATTCATAATAATCTAATTAATTATTGAAATTTAAGGGGTAGAATACTTTATTTTTAATAATTCTTGTAAAAACTTGGGATATTATATTACAATAAATTAAAATCATAGTGGCAACTCATATAAACACTTAAAAAGATGAAATTAGGTACTAAATTCATAAAAAACTAATAAAATATTGAAAATTAATTGGTAGAATACAACAATTTTAACAAAACTTGTAAGAACTTGGTGTGTTATAATACAATAAATAAATATCATTGTGGTAAACAATATTAAACACTTAAAATGATGAAATTAGGAAATATATTCATTAAATTTTAATTAAATATTCAAATTTATTGGGTAAAATACAACTATTTTAAGCTATCTTGTAAAAACTTGGGGTATTACAATACAATAAATTAATATCATGGTGGTAAACCATATTAATAACCTTAAATAATGAAATAAGGATTAAATTCATAATAATCTAATTAAATATTGAAAGTTATGGGGTTAAATACAACAATTTCAACAAAACTTGTAAAAACTTGGGATATTATATTAAAATAAATTAAAATCATTGTGGCAAATCATATTAAACACTTAAAATGATGAAATTACAAACTATATTCATTAAAATTTAATTAATTATTGAAATTTAAGGAGTAGAATACTTACTTTTTAATAATTCTTGTAATAACTTGGGGTAATATAATAAATTAAATTAAAATCATGGTGCAAACCATAATAAACACATAACAGATGAAATTAGGTATTAAATTAATAAAAATCTCATATAATTTAGTAATTTTTAAAGGGTACGGTACAACATTTTTAACACATCTTGTAAAAACTTGGGATATTATATTACAATAAATTAAAATCATGGTGGCAAATCATATTAAACACTTAAAATGATGAAATTAGGAAATATATTCATTAAATTTTAATTAAATATTGAAATTTATTGGGTAAAATACAACTATTATAAGCTATCTTGTAAAAACTTGTGGTATTACAATACAATAAATTAATATCATGATGGTAAATCATATAAATCACTTAAAATGATGAAATTACAAACTATATTCATTAAAATTTAATTAATTATTGAAATTTAAGGGGTAGAATACTTACTTTTTCATAATTCTTGTTATAAATTGGGGTAATATAATAAATTAAATTAAAATCATGGTGCAAACCATAATAAACACATAACAGATGAAATTAGGTATTAAATTAATAAAAATCTCTTATAATTTAGTAATTTTTAAAGGGTACGGTACAACATTTTTAACACATCTTGTAAAAACATGGGGTATTACAATACAATAAATTAATATCATGGTGGCAAGTCATATAAACACTTAAAAAGATGAAATTAGGTACTAAATTCATAAAAAACTAATAAAATACTAAAAATTAAGTGGTAGAATACAACAATTTTAACAAAACTTGTAAAAACTTGGTGTGTTATAAAACAATAAATAAATATCATGGTGGTAAACCATATAAATAACCTGAAATATTGAATAAAGGAAATAATTCATAATAATCTAATTAAATATTGAAAGTTATGGGGTAAAATACAACATTTTTAACACATCTTGTAAAAACTTGGGATATTATATTACAATAAATTAAAATCATGGTGGCAAATCATATTAAACACTTAAAATGATGAAATTAGGAAATATATTCCTTAAATTTTAATTAAATATTGAAATTTATTGGGTAAAATACAACTATTATAAGCTATCTTGTAAAAACTGTGGGTATTACAATACAATAAATTATTATCATGGTAGTAAACCATATTAATAACATTAAATATTGAATAAAGGAAATAATTCATAATAATCTAATTAATTATTGAAATTTAAGGGGTAGAATACTTTATTTTTAATAATTCTTGTAAAAACTTGGGATATTATATTACAATAAATTAAAATCATGGTGGCAACTCATATAAACACTTAAAAAGATGAAATTACAAACTATATTCATTAAAATTTAATTAATTATTGAAATTTAAGGAGTAGAATACTTACTTTTTAATAATTCTTGTAATAACTTGGGGTAATATAATAAATTAAATTAAAATCATGGTGCAAACCATAATAAACACATAACAGATGAAATTAGGTATTAAATTAATAAAAATCTCATATAATTTAGTAATTTTTAAAGGGTACGGTACAACATTTTTAACACATCTTGTAAAAACTTGGGATATTATATTACAATAAATTAAAATCATGGTGGCAAATCATATTAAACACTTAAAATGATGAAATTAGGAAATATATTCATTAAATTTTAATTAAATATTGAAATTTATTGGGTAAAATACAACTATTATAAGCTATCTTGTAAAAACTTGGGGTATTACAATACAATAAATTAATATCATGATGGTAAATCATATAAATCACTTAAAATGATGAAATTACAAACTATATTCATTAAAATTTAATTAATTATTGAAATTTAAGGGGTAGAATACTTACTTTTTCATAATTCTTGTTATAAATTGGGGTAATATAATAAATTAAATTAAAATCATGGTAAAAACCATAATTAACACATAACAGATGAAATTAGGTATTAAATTAATAAAAATCTCATATAATTTAGTAATTTTTAAAGGGTACGGTACAACATTTTTAACACATCTTGTAAAAACATGGGGTATTACAATAAATAAATTAATATCATGGTGGCAAGTCATATAAACACTTAAAAAGATGAAATTAGGTACTAAATTCATAAAAAACTAATAAAATACTGAAAATTAAGTGGTAGAATACAACAATTTTAACAAAACTTGTAAAAACTTGGTGTGTTATAATACAATAAATAAATATCATGGTGGTAAACCATATTCATAACCTGAAATATTGAATAAAGGAAATAATTCATAATAATCTAATTAATTATTGAAATTTAAGGGGTAGAATACTTCATTTTTAATAATTCTTGTAAAAACTTGGGATATTATATTACAATAAATTAAAATCATGGTGGCAACTCATATAAACACTTAAAAAGATGAAATTAGGTACTAAATTCATAAAAAACTAATAAAATATTGAAAATTTATTGGTAGAATACAACAATTTTAACAAAACTTGTAAAAACTTGGTGTGTTATAATACAATAAATAAATATCATTGTGGTAAACAATATTAAACACTTAAAATGATGAAATTAGGAAATATATTCATTAAATTTTAATTAAATATTCAAATTTATTGGGTAAAATACAACTATTTTAAGCTATCTTGTAAAAACTTGGGGTATTACAATACAATAAATTAATATCATGGTGGTAAACCATATTAATAACCTTAAATAATGAAATAAGGATTAAATTCATAATAATCTAATTAAATATTGAAAGTTATGGGGTTAAATACAACAATTTCAACAAAACTTGTAAAAACTTGGGATATTATATTAAAATAAATTAAAATCATTGTGGCAAATCATATTAAACACTTAAAATGATGAAATTACAAACTATATTCATTAAAATTTAATTAATTATTGAAATTTAAGGGGTACAATACTTACTTTTTCATAATTCTTGTTATAAATTGGGGTAATATAATAAATTAAATTAAAATCATGGTAAAAACCATAATAAACACATAACAGATGAAATAAGGTATTAAATTAATAAAAATCTCATATAATTTAGTAATTTTTAAAGGGTACGGTACAACATTTTTAACACATCTTGTAAAAACATGGGGTATTACAATAAATAAATTAATATCATGGTGGAAAGTCATATAAACACTTAAAAAGATGAAATTAGGTACTAAATTCATAAAAAACTAATAAAATACTGAAAATTAAGTGGTAGAATACAACAATTTTAACAAAACTTGTAAAAACTTGGTGTGTTATAATACAATAAATAAATATCATGGTGGTAAACCATATTCATAACCTGAAATATTGAATAAAGGAAATAATTCATAATAATCTAATTAATTATTGAAATTTAAGGGGTAGAATACTTCATTTTTAATAATTCTTGTAAAAACTTGGGATATTATATTCCAATAAATTAAAATCATGGTGGCAAATCATATTAAACACATAAAAAGATGAAATTAGGTACTAAATTCATAAAAAACTAATAAAATATTGAAAATTAATTGGTAGAATACAACAATTTTAACAAAGCTTGTAAAAACTTGGTGTGTTATAATACAATAAATAAATATCATGGTGGTAAACCATATTAATAACCTGAAATATTGAATAAAGGAAATAATTCATAATAATCTAATTAATTATTGAAATTAAAGGGGGAGAATACTTCATTTTTAATAATTCTTGTAAAAACTTGGGATATTATATTACAATAAATTAAAATCATGGTGGCAAATCATATTAAACATTTAAAATGATGAAATTACAAACTATATTCATTAAAATTTAATTAATTATTGAAATTTAAGGAGTAGAATACTTACTTTTTAATAATTCTTGTAATAACTTGGGGTAATATAATAAATTAAATTAAAATCATGGTGCAAACCATAATAAACACATAACAGATGAAATTAGGTATTAAATTAATAAAAATCTCATATAATTTAGTAATTTTTAAAGGGTACGGTACAACATTTTTAACACATCTTGTAAAAACTTGGGATATTATATTACAATAAATTAAAATCATGGTGGCAAATCATATAAAACACTTAAAATGATGAAATTAGGAAATATATTCATTAAATTTTAATTAAATATTGAAATTTATTGGGTAAAATACAACTATTATAAGCTATCTTGTAAAAACTTGGGGTATTACAATACAATAAATTAATATCATGATGGTAAATCATATAAATCACTTAAAATGATGAAATTACAAACTATATTCATTAAAATTTAATTAATTATTGAAATTTAAGGGGTAGAATACTTACTTTTTCATAATTCTTGTTATAAATTGGGGTAATATAATAAATTAAATTAAAATCATGGTGCAAACCATAATAAACACATAACAGATGAAATTAGGTATTAAATTAATAAAAATCTCTTATAATTTAGTAATTTTTAAAGGGTACGGTACAACATTTTTAACACATCTTGTAAAAACATGGGGTATTACAATACAATAAATTAATATCATGGTGGCAAGTCATATAAACACTTAAAAAGATGAAATTAGGTACTAAATTCATAAAAAACTAATAAAATACTAAAAATTAAGTGGTAGAATACAACAATTTTAACAAAACTTGTAAAAACTTGGTGTGTTATAAAACAATAAATAAATATCATGGTGGTAAACCATATAAATAACCTGAAATATTGAATAAAGGAAATAATTCATAATAATCTAATTAAATATTGAAAGTTATGGGGTAAAATACAACATTTTTAACACATCTTGTAAAAACTTGGGATATTATATTACAATAAATTAAAATCATGGTGGCAAATCATATTAAACACTTAAAATGATGAAATTAGGAAATATATTCCTTAAATTTTAATTAAATATTGAAATTTATTGGGTAAAATACAACTATTATAAGCTATCTTGTAAAAACTGTGGGTATTACAATACAATAAATTATTATCATGGTAGTAAACCATATTAATAACATTAAATATTGAATAAAGGAAATAATTCATAATAATCTAATTAATTATTGAAATTTAAGGGGTAGAATACTTTATTTTTAATAATTCTTGTAAAAACTTGGGATATTATATTACAATAAATTAAAATCATGGTGGCAACTCATATAAACACTTAAAAAGATGAAATTAGGTACTAAATTCATAAAAAACTAATAAAATATTGAAAATTTATTGGTAGAATACAACAATTTTAACAAAACTTGTAAGAACTTGGTGTGTTATAATACAATAAATAAATATCATTGTGGTAAACAATATTAAACACTTAAAATGATGAAATTAGGAAATATATTCATTAAATTTTAATTAAATATTCAAATTTATTGGGTAAAATACAACTATTTTAAGCTATCTTGTAAAAACTTGGGGTATTACAATACAATAAATTAATATCATGGTGGTAAACCATATTAATAACCTTAAATAATGAAATAAGGATTAAATTCATAATAATCTAATTAAATATTGAAAGTTATGGGGTTAAATACAACAATTTCAACAAAACTTGTAAAAACTTGGGATATTATATTAAAATAAATTAAAATCATTGTGGCAAATCATATTAAACACTTAAAATGATGAAATTACAAACTATATTCATTAAAATTTAATTAATTATTGAAATTTAAGGAGTAGAATACTTACTTTTTAATAATTCTTGTAATAACTTGGGGTAATATAATAAATTAAATTAAAATCATGGTGCAAACCATAATAAACACATAACAGATGAAATTAGGTATTAAATTAATAAAAATCTCATATAATTTAGTAATTTTTAAAGGGTACGGTACAACATTTTTAACACATCTTGTAAAAACTTGGGATATTATATTACAATAAATTAAAATCATGGTGGCAAATCATATTAAACACTTAAAATGATGAAATTAGGAAATATATTCATTAAATTTTAATTAAATATTGAAATTTATTGGGTAAAATACAACTATTATAAGCTATCTTGTAAAAACTTGTGGTATTACAATACAATAAATTAATATCATGATGGTAAATCATATAAATCACTTAAAATGATGAAATTACAAACTATATTCATTAAAATTTAATTAATTATTGAAATTTAAGGGGTAGAATACTTACTTTTTCATAATTCTTGTTATAAATTGGGGTAATATAATAAATTAAATTAAAATCATGGTGCAAACCATAATAAACACATAACAGATGAAATTAGGTATTAAATTAATAAAAATCTCTTATAATTTAGTAATTTTTAAAGGGTACGGTACAACATTTTTAACACATCTTGTAAAAACATGGGGTATTACAATACAATAAATTAATATCATGGTGGCAAGTCATATAAACACTTAAAAAGATGAAATTAGGTACTAAATTCATAAAAAACTAATAAAATACTAAAAATTAAGTGGTAGAATACAACAATTTTAACAAAACTTGTAAAAACTTGGTGTGTTATAAAACAATAAATAAATATCATGGTGGTAAACCATATAAATAACCTGAAATATTGAATAAAGGAAATAATTCATAATAATCTAATTAAATATTGAAAGTTATGGGGTAAAATACAACATTTTTAACACATCTTGTAAAAACTTGGGATATTATATTACAATAAATTAAAATCATGGTGGCAAATCATATTAAACACTTAAAATGATGAAATTAGGAAATATATTCCTTAAATTTTAATTAAATATTGAAATTTATTGGGTAAAATACAACTATTATAAGCTATCTTGTAAAAACTGTGGGTATTACAATACAATAAATTATTATCATGGTAGTAAACCATATTAATAACATTAAATATTGAATAAAGGAAATAATTCATAATAATCTAATTAATTATTGAAATTTAAGGGGTAGAATACTTTATTTTTAATAATTCTTGTAAAAACTTGGGATATTATATTACAATAAATTAAAATCATGGTGGCAACTCATATAAACACTTAAAAAGATGAAATTACAAACTATATTCATTAAAATTTAATTAATTATTGAAATTTAAGGAGTAGAATACTTACTTTTTAATAATTCTTGTAATAACTTGGGGTAATATAATAAATTAAATTAAAATCATGGTGCAAACCATAATAAACACATAACAGATGAAATTAGGTATTAAATTAATAAAAATCTCATATAATTTAGTAATTTTTAAAGGGTACGGTACAACATTTTTAACACATCTTGTAAAAACTTGGGATATTATATTACAATAAATTAAAATCATGGTGGCAAATCATATTAAACACTTAAAATGATGAAATTAGGAAATATATTCATTAAATTTTAATTAAATATTGAAATTTATTGGGTAAAATACAACTATTATAAGCTATCTTGTAAAAACTTGGGGTATTACAATACAATAAATTAATATCATGATGGTAAATCATATAAATCACTTAAAATGATGAAATTACAAACTATATTCATTAAAATTTAATTAATTATTGAAATTTAAGGGGTAGAATACTTACTTTTTCATAATTCTTGTTATAAATTGGGGTAATATAATAAATTAAATTAAAATCATGGTGCAAACCATAATAAACACATAACAGATGAAATTAGGTATTAAATTAATAAAAATCTCTTATAATTTAGTAATTTTTAAAGGGTACGGTACAACATTTTTAACACATCTTGTAAAAACATGGGGTATTACAATACAATAAATTAATATCATGGTGGCAAGTCATATAAACACTTAAAAAGATGAAATTAGGTACTAAATTCATAAAAAACTAATAAAATACTAAAAATTAAGTGGTAGAATACAACAATTTTAACAAAACTTGTAAAAACTTGGTGTGTTATAAAACAATAAATAAATATCATGGTGGTAAACCATATAAATAACCTGAAATATTGAATAAAGGAAATAATTCATAATAATCTAATTAAATATTGAAAGTTATGGGGTAAAATACAACATTTTTAACACATCTTGTAAAAACTTGGGATATTATATTACAATAAATTAAAATCATGGTGGCAAATCATATTAAACACTTAAAATGATGAAATTAGGAAATATATTCATTAAATTTTAATTAAATATTGAAATTAATAGGGTAAAATACAACTATTTTAAGCTATCTTGTAAAAACTTGGGGTATTACAATACAACAAATTAAAATCATGGTGGCAAATCATATTAAACACTTAAAATGATGAAATTACAAACTATATTCATTAAAATTTAATTAATTATTGAAATTTAAGGGGTAGAATACTTACTTTTTAATAATTCTTGTAATAACTTGGAATATTATATTACAATAAATTAAAATCATGGTGGCAAATCATATTAAACACATAAAAAGATGAAATTAGGAAATATATTCATTAAATTTTAATTAAATATTGAAATTTATTGGGTAAAATACAACTATTTTAAGCTATCTTGTAAAACTTGGGATATTACAATAAAATAAATTAATATCATGGTGGTAAACCATATTAATAACCTTAAATAATGAAATAAGGATTAAATTCATAATAATCTAATTAAAAATTGAAAGTTATGGGGTAAAATACAACAATTTTAACAAAACTTGTAAAAACTTGGTGTGTTATAAAACAATAAATAAATATCATGGTGGTAAACCATATTAATAACCTGAAATATTGAATAAAGGAAATAATTCATAATAATCTAATTAATTATTGAAATTTAAGGGGTAGAATACTTCATTTTAAATAATTCTTGTAAAAACTTGGGATATTATATTACAATAAATTAAAATCATGGTGGCAAATCATATTAAACACTTAAAATGATGAAATTACAAACTATATTCATTAAAATTTAATTAATTATTGAAATTTAAGGGGTAGAATACTTACTTTTTAATAATTCTTGTAATAACTTGGGGTAATATAATAAATTAAATTAAAATCATGTCGCAAACCATAATAAACACATAACAGATGAAATTAGGTATTAAATTAATAAAAATCTCATATAATTTAGTAATTTTTAAAGGGTACGGTACAACATTTTTAACACATCTTGTAAAAACATGGGGTATTACAATACAATAAATTAATATCATGGTGGCAAGTCATATAAACACTTAAAAAGATGAAATTAGGTACTAAATTCATAAAAAACTAATAAAATACTAAAAATTAAGTGGTAGAATACAACAATTTTAACAAAACTTGTAAAAACTTGGTGTGTTATAAAACAATAAATAAATATCATGGTGGTAAACCATATAAATAACCTGAAATATTGAATAAAGGAAATAATTCATAATAATCTAATTAATTATTGAAATTTAAGGGGTAGAATACTTTATTTTTAATAATTCTTGTAAAAACTTGGGATATTATATTACAATAAATTAAAATCATAGTGGCAACTCATATAAACACTTAAAAAGATGAAATTAGGTACTAAATTCATAAAAAACTAATAAAATATTGAAAATTAATTGGTAGAATACAACAATTTTAACAAAACTTGTAAGAACTTGGTGTGTTATAATACAATAAATAAATATCATTGTGGTAAACAATATTAAACACTTAAAATGATGAAATTAGGAAATATATTCATTAAATTTTAATTAAATATTCAAATTTATTGGGTAAAATACAACTATTTTAAGCTATCTTGTAAAAACTTGGGGTATTACAATACAATAAATTAATATCATGGTGGTAAACCATATTAATAACCTTAAATAATGAAATAAGGATTAAATTCATAATAATCTAATTAAATATTGAAAGTTATGGGGTTAAATACAACAATTTCAACAAAACTTGTAAAAACTTGGGATATTATATTAAAATAAATTAAAATCATTGTGGCAAATCATATTAAACACTTAAAATGATGAAATTACAAACTATATTCATTAAAATTTAATTAATTATTGAAATTTAAGGAGTAGAATACTTACTTTTTAATAATTCTTGTAATAACTTGGGGTAATATAATAAATTAAATTAAAATCATGGTGCAAACCATAATAAACACATAACAGATGAAATTAGGTATTAAATTAATAAAAATCTCATATAATTTAGTAATTTTTAAAGGGTACGGTACAACATTTTTAACACATCTTGTAAAAACTTGGGATATTATATTACAATAAATTAAAATCATGGTGGCAAATCATATTAAACACTTAAAATGATGAAATTAGGAAATATATTCATTAAATTTTAATTAAATATTGAAATTTATTGGGTAAAATACAACTATTATAAGCTATCTTGTAAAAACTTGTGGTATTACAATACAATAAATTAATATCATGATGGTAAATCATATAAATCACTTAAAATGATGAAATTACAAACTATATTCATTAAAATTTAATTAATTATTGAAATTTAAGGGGTAGAATACTTACTTTTTCATAATTCTTGTTATAAATTGGGGTAATATAATAAATTAAATTAAAATCATGGTGCAAACCATAATAAACACATAACAGATGAAATTAGGTATTAAATTAATAAAAATCTCTTATAATTTAGTAATTTTTAAAGGGTACGGTACAACATTTTTAACACATCTTGTAAAAACATGGGGTATTACAATACAATAAATTAATATCATGGTGGTAAACCATATTAATAACCTTAAATAATGAAATAAGGATTAAATTCATAATAATCTAATTAAATATTGAAAGTTATGGGGTTAAATACAACAATTTCAACAAAACTTGTAAAAACTTGGGATATTATATTAAAATAAATTAAAATCATTGTGGCAAATCATATTAAACACTTAAAATGATGAAATTACAAACTATATTCATTAAAATTTAATTAATTATTGAAATTTAAGGGGTACAATACTTACTTTTTCATAATTCTTGTTATAAATTGGGGTAATATAATAAATTAAATTAAAATCATGGTAAAAACCATAATAAACACATAACAGATGAAATAAGGTATTAAATTAATAAAAATCTCATATAATTTAGTAATTTTTAAAGGGTACGGTACAACATTTTTAACACATCTTGTAAAAACATGGGGTATTACAATAAATAAATTAATATCATGGTGGCAAGTCATATAAACACTTAAAAAGATGAAATTAGGTACTAAATTCATAAAAAACTAATAAAATACTGAAAATTAAGTGGTAGAATACAACAATTTTAACAAAACTTGTAAAAACTTGGTGTGTTATAATACAATAAATAAATATCATGGTGGTAAACCATATTCATAACCTGAAATATTGAATAAAGGAAATAATTCATAATAATCTAATTAATTATTGAAATTTAAGGGGTAGAATACTTCATTTTTAATAATTCTTGTAAAAACTTGGGATATTATATTCCAATAAATTAAAATCATGGTGGCAAATCATATTAAACACATAAAAAGATGAAATTAGGTACTAAATTCATAAAAAACTAATAAAATATTGAAAATTAATTGGTAGAATACAACAATTTTAACAAAGCTTGTAAAAACTTGGTGTGTTATAATACAATAAATAAATATCATGGTGGTAAACCATATTAATAACCTGAAATATTGAATAAAGGAAATAATTCATAATAATCTAATTAATTATTGAAATTAAAGGGGGAGAATACTTACTTTTTAATAATTCTTGTAATAAC
This sequence comes from Rhopalosiphum nymphaeae, assembly GCA_036289425.1. Classification (NCBI taxonomy): domain Eukaryota; kingdom Metazoa; phylum Arthropoda; class Insecta; order Hemiptera; family Aphididae; genus Rhopalosiphum; species Rhopalosiphum nymphaeae. The sequence goes on along the minus strand of JAZAQC010000019.1, from coordinate 12,098,020 downwards.
TTGGGGTAATATAATAAATTAAATTAAAATCATGGTGCAAACCATAATAAACACATAACAGATGAAATTAGGTATTAAATTAATAAAAACCTCATATAATTTAGTAATTTTTAAAGGGTACGGTACAACATTTTTAACACATCTTGTAAAAACTTGGGATATTATATTACAATAAATTAAAATCATGGTGGCAAATCATATTAAACACTTAAAATGATGAAATTAGGAAATATATTCATTAAATTTTAATTAAATATTGAAATTTATTGGGTAAAATACAACTATTATAAGCTATCTTGTAAAAACTTGGGGTATTACAATACAATAAATTAATATCATGATGGTAAATCATATAAATCACTTAAAATGATGAAATTACAAACTATATTCATTAAAATTTAATTAATTATTGAAATTTAAGGGGTAGAATACTTACTTTTTCATAATTCTTGTTATAAATTGGGGTAATATAATAAATTAAATTAAAATCATGGTGCAAACCATAATAAACACATAACAGATGAAATTAGGTATTAAATTAATAAAAATCTCTTATAATTTAGTAATTTTTAAAGGGTACGGTACAACATTTTTAACACATCTTGTAAAAACATGGGGTATTACAATACAATAAATTAATATCATGGTGGCAAGTCATATAAACACTTAAAAAGATGAAATTAGGTACTAAATTCATAAAAAACTAATAAAATACTAAAAATTAAGTGGTAGAATACAACAATTTTAACAAAACTTGTAAAAACTTGGTGTGTTATAAAACAATAAATAAATATCATGGTGGTAAACCATATAAATAACCTGAAATATTGAATAAAGGAAATAATTCATAATAATCTAATTAAATATTGAAAGGTATGGGGTAAAATACAACATTTTTAACACATCTTGTAAAAACTTGGGATATTATATTACAATAAATTAAAATCATGGTGGCAAATCATATTAAACACTTAAAATGATGAAATTAGGAAATATATTCCTTAAATTTTAATTAAATATTGAAATTTATTGGGTAAAATACAACTATTATAAGCTATCTTGTAAAAACTGTGGGTATTACAATACAATAAATTATTATCATGGTAGTAAACCATATTAATAACATTAAATATTGAATAAAGGAAATAATTCATAATAATCTAATTAATTATTGAAATTTAAGGGGTAGAATACTTTATTTTTAATAATTCTTGTAAAAACTTGGGATATTATATTACAATAAATTAAAATCATGGTGGCAACTCATATAAACACTTAAAAAGATGAAATTAGGTATTAAATTCATAAAAAACTAATAAAATATTGAAAATTAATTGGTAGAATACAACAATTTTAACAAAACTTGTAAAAACTAGGTGTGTTATAATACAATAAATTAAAATCATGGTGGCAAATCATATTAAACACTTAAAATGATGAAATTAGGAAATATATTCCTTAAATTTTAATTAAATATTGAAATTTATTGGGTAAAATACAACTATTATAAGCTATCTTGTAAAAACTGTGGGTATTACAATACAATAAATTATTATCATGGTAGTAAACCATATTAATAACCTGAAATATTGAATAAAGGAAATAATTCATAATAATCTAATTAATTATTGAAATTTAAGGGGTAGAATACTTCATTTTTAATAATTCTTGTAAAAACTTGGGATATTATATTATAATAAATTAAAACCATGGTGGCAAATCATATTAAACACTTAAAATGATGAAATTAGGAAATATATTCATTAAATTTTAATTAAATATTGAAATTTATTGGGTAAAATACAACTATTATAAGCTATCTTGTAAAAACTTGGGGTATTACAATACAATAAATTAATATCATGATGGTAAATCATATAAATCACTTAAAATGATGAAATTACAAACTATATTCATTAAAATTTAATTAATTATTGAAATTTAAGGGGTAGAATACTTACTTTTTCATAATTCTTGTTATAAATTGGGGTAATATAATAAATTAAATTAAAATCATGGTGCAAACCATAATAAACACATAACAGATGAAATTAGGTATTAAATTAATACAAATCTCATATAATTTAGTAATTTTTAAAGGGTACGGTACAACATTTTTAACACATCTTGTAAAAACTTGGGATATTATATTACAATAAATTAAAATCATGGTGGCAAATCATATTAAACACTTAAAATGATGAAATTAGGAAATATATTCATTAAATTTTAATTAAATATTGAAATTTATTGGGTAAAATACAACTATTATAAGCTATCTTGTAAAAACTGTGGGTATTACAATACAATAAATTATTATCATGGTAGTAAACCATATTAATAACCTTAAATATTGAATAAAGGAAATAATTCATAATAATCTAATTAATTATTGAAATTTAAGGGGTAGAATACTTCATTTTTATTAATTCTTGTAAAAACTTGGGATATTATATTACAATAAATTAAAATCATGGTGGCAAATCATATTAAACACTTAAAATGATGAAATTACAAACTATATTCATTTAAATTTAATTAATTATTGAAATTTAAGGAGTAGAATACTTACTTTTTAATAATTCTTGTAATAACTTGGGGTAATATAATAAATTAAATTAAAATCATGGTGCAAACCATAATAAACACATAACAGATGAAATTAGGTATTAAATTAATAAAAATCTCATATAATTTAGTAATTTTTAAAGGGTACGGTACAACATTTTTAACACATCTTGTAAAAACTTGGGATATTATATTACAATAAATTAAAATCATGGTGGCAAATCATATTAAACACTTAAAATGATGAAATTAGGAAATATATTCATTAAATTTTAATTAAATTTTGAAATTTATTGGGTAAAATACAACTATTATAAGCTTTCTTGTAAAAACTTGGGGTATTACAATACAATAAATTAATATCATGATGGTAAATCATATAAATCACTTAAAATGATGAAATTACAAACAATATTCATTAAAATTTAATTAATTATTGAAATTTAAGGGGTAGAATACTTACTTTTTCATAATTCTTGTTATAAATTGGGGTAATATAATAAATTAAATTAAAATCATGGTGCAAACCATAATAAACACATAACAGATGAAATTAGGTATTAAATTAATAAAAATCTCATATAATTTAGTAATTTTTAAAGGGTACGGTACAACATTTTTAACACATCTTGTAAAAACCTGGGATATTATATTACAATAAATTAAAATCATGGTGGCAAATCATATTAAACACTTAAAATGATGAAATTAGGAAATATATTCATTAAATTTTAATTAAATATTGAAATTTATTGGGTAAAATACAACTATTATAAGCTATCTTGTAAAAACTGTGGGTATTACAATACAATAAATTATTATCATGGTAGTAAACCATATTAATAACCTTAAATATTGAATAAAGGAAATAATTCATAATAATCTAATTAATTATTGAAATTTAAGGGGTAGAATACTTCATTTTTAATAATTCTTGTAAAAACTTGTGATATTATATTACAATAAATTAAAATCATAGTGGCAACTCATATAAACACTTAAAAAGATGAAATTAGGTACTAAATTCATAAAAAACTAATAAAATATTGAAAATTAATTCGTAGAATACAACAATTTTAACAAAACTTGTAAAAACTTGGTGTGTTTTAATACAATAAATAAATATCATTGTGGTAAACAATATTAAACACTTAAAATGATGAAATTAGGAAATATATTCATTAAATTTTAATTAAATATTCAAATTTATTGGGTAAAATACAACTATTTTAAGCTATCTTGTAAAAACTTGGGGTATTACAATACAATAAATTAATATCATGGTGGTAAACCATATTAATAACCTTAAATAATGAAATAAGGATTAAATTCATAATAATCTAATTAAATATTGAAAGTTATGGGGTTAAATACAACAATTTCAACAAAACTTGTAAAAACTTGGGATATTATATTAAAATAAATTAAAATCATTGTGGCAAATCATATTAAACACTTAAAATGATGAAATTACAAACTATATTCATTAAAATTTAATTAATTATTGAAATTTAAGGGGTACAATACTTACTTTTTCATAATTCTTGTTATAAATTGGGGTAATATAATAAATTAAATTAAAATCATGGTGCAAACCATAATAAACACATAACAGATGAAATTAGGTATTAAATTAATAAAAATCTCATATAATTTAGTAATTTTTAAAGGGTACGGTACAACATTTTTAACACATCTTGTAAAAAAATGGGGTATTACAATACAATAAATTAATATCATGGTGGCAAGTCATATAAACACTTAAAAAGATGAAATTAGGTACTAAATTCATAAAAAACTAATAAAATACTGAAAATTAAGTGGTAGAATACAACAATTTTAACAAAACTTGTAAAAACTAGGTGTGTTATAATACAATAAATAAATATCATGGTGGTAAACCATATTCATAACCTGAAATATTGAATAAAGGAAATAATTCATAATAATCTAATTAATTATTGAAATTTAAGGGGTAGAATACTTCATTTTTAATAATTCTTGTAAAAACTTGGGATATTATATTACAATAAATTAAAATCATGGTGGCAAATCATATTAATAACCTTAAATAATGAAATTAGGTACTAAATTCATAAAAAACTAATAAAATATTGAAAATTAATTGGTAGAATACAACAATTTTAACAAAGCTTGTAAAAACTTGGTGTGTTATAATACAATAAATAAATATCATGGTGGTAAACCATATTAATAACCTGAAATATTGAATAAAGGAAATAATTCATAATAATCTAATTAATTATTGAAATTAAAGGGGTAGAATACTTCATTTTTAATAATTCTTGTAAAAACTTGGGATATTATATTACAATAAATTAAAATCATGGTGGCAAATCATATTAAACACTTAAAATGATGAAATTACAAACTATATTCATTAAAATTTAATTAATTATTGAAATTTAAGGAGTAGAATACTTACTTTTTAATAATTCTTGTAATAACTTGGGGTAATATAATAAATTAAATTAAAATCATGGTGCAAACCATAATAAACACATAACAGATGAAATTAGGTATTAAATTAATAAAAATCTCATAAAATTTAGTAATTTTTAAAGGGTACGGTACAACATTTTTAACACATCTTGTAAAAACTTGGGATATTATATTACAATAAATTAAAATCATGGTGGCAAATCATATTAAACACTTAAAATGATGAAATTAGGAAATATATTCATTAAATTTTAATTAAATATTGAAATTTATTGGGTAAAATACAACTATTATAAGCTATCTTGTAAAAACTTGGGGTATTACAATACAATAAATTAATATCATGATGGTAAATCATATAAATCACTTAAAATGATGAAATTACAAACTATATTCATTAAAATTTAATTAATTATTGAAATTTAAGGGGTAGAATACTTACTTTTTCATAATTCTTGTTATAAATTGGGGTAATATAATAAATTAAATTAAAATCATGGTGCAAACCATAATAAACACATACCAGATGAAATTAGGTATTAAATTAATAAAAATCTCTTATAATTTAGTAATTTTTAAAGGGTACGGTACAACATTTTTAACACATCTTGTAAAAACATGGGGTATTACAATACAATAAATTAATATCATGGTGGCAAGTCATATAAACACTTAAAAAGATGAAATTAGGTACTAAATTCATAAAAAACTAATAAAATACTAAAAATTAAGTGGTAGAATACAACAATTTTAACAAAACTTGTAAAAACTTGGTATGTTATAAAACAATAAATAAATATCATGGTGGTAAACCATATAAATAACCTGAAATATTGAATAAAGGAAATAATTCATAATAATCTAATTAAATATTGAATGTTATGGGGTAAAATACAACATTTTTAACACATCTTGTAAAGACTTGGGATATTATATTACAATAAATTAAAATCATGGTGGCAAATCATATTAAACACTTAAAATGATGAAATTAGGAAATATATTCATTAAATTTTAATTAAATATTGAAATTAATAGGGTAAAATACAACTATTTTAAGCTATCTTGTAAAAACTTGGGGTATTACAATACAACAAATTAAAATCATGGTGGCAAATCATATTAAACACTTAAAATGATGAAATTACAAACTATATTCATTAAAATTTAATTAATTATTGAAATTTAAGGGGTAGAATACTTACTTTTTAATAATTCTTGTAATAACTTGGAATATTATATTACAATAAATTAAAATCATGGTGGCAAATCATATTAAACACATAAAAAGATGAAATTAGGAAATATATTCATTAAATTTTAATTAAATATTGAAATTTATTGGGTAAAATACAACTATTTTAAGCTATCTTGTAAAACTTGGGATATTACAATAAAATAAATTAATATCATGGTGGTAAACCATATTAATAACCTTAAATAATGAAATAAGGATTAAATTCATAATAATCTAATTAAAAATTGAAAGTTATGGGGTAAAATACAACAATTTTAACAAAACTTGTAAAAACTTGGTGTGTTATAAAACAATAAATAAATATCATGGTGGTAAACCATATTAATAACCTGAAATATTGAATAAAGGAAATAATTCATAATAATCTAATTAATTATTGAAATTTAAGGGGTAGAATACTTCATTTTAAATAATTCTTGTAAAAACTTGGGATATTATATTACAATAAATTAAAATCATGGTGGCAAATCATATTAAACACTTAAAATGATGAAATTACAAACTATATTCATTAAAATTTAATTAATTATTGAAATTTAAGGGGTAGAATACTTACTTTTTAATAATTCTTGTAATAACTTGGGGTAATATAATAAATTAAATTAAAATCATGGTGCAAACCATAATAAACACATAACAGATGAAATTAGGTATTAAATTAATAAAAATCTCATATAATTTAGTAATTTTTAAAGGGTACGGTACAACATTTTTAACACATCTTGTAAAAACTTGGGATATTATATTACAATAAATTAAAATCATGGTGGCAAATCATATTAAACACTTAAAATGATGAAATTAGGAAATATATTCCTTAAATTTTAATTAAATATTGAAATTTATTGGGTAAAATACAACTATTATAAGCTATCTTGTAAAAACTGTGGGTATTACAATACAATAAATTATTATCATGGTAGTAAACCATATTAATAACATTAAATATTGAATAAAGGAAATAATTCATAATAATCTAATTAATTATTGAAATTTAAGGGGTAGAATACTTTATTTTTAATAATTCTTGTAAAAACTTGGGATATTATATTACAATAAATTAAAATCATGGTGGCAACTCATATAAACACTTAAAAAGATGAAATTAGGTACTAAATTCATAAAAAACTAATAAAATATTGAAAATTTATTGGTAGAATACAACAATTTTAACAAAACTTGTAAAAACTTGGTGTGTTATAATACAATAAATAAATATCATTGTGGTAAACAATATTAAACACTTAAAATGATGAAATTAGGAAATATATTCATTAAATTTTAATTAAATATTCAAATTTATTGGGTAAAATACAACTATTTTAAGCTATCTTGTAAAAACTTGGGGTATTACAATACAATAAATTAATATCATGGTGGTAAACCATATTAATAACCTTAAATAATGAAATAAGGATTAAATTCATAATAATCTAATTAAATATTGAAAGTTATGGGGTAAAATACAACAATTTTAACAAAAGTTGTAAAAACTTGGTGTATTATAATACAATAAATAAATATCATGGTGGTAAACCATATTCATAACCTGAAATATTGAATAAAGGAAATAATTCATAATAATCTAATTAATTATTGAAATTTAAGGGGTAGAATATTTCATTTTTAATAATTCTTGTAAAAACTTGGGATATTATATTACAATAAATTAAAATCATGGTGGCAAATCATATTAAACACTTAATATGATGAAATTACAAACTATATTCATTAAAATTTAATTAATTATTGAAATTTAAGGGGTAGAATACTGACTTTTTAATAATTCTTGTAATAACTTGGGGTAATATAATAAATTAAATTAAAATCATGGTGCAAACCATAATAAACACATAACAGATGAAATTAGGTATTAAATTAATAAAAATCTCATATAATTTAGTAATTTTTAAAGGGTACGGTACAACATTTTTAACACATCTTGTAAAAACTTGGGATATTATATTACAATAAATTAAAATCATGGTGGCAAATCATATTAAACACTTAAAATGATGAAATTAGGAAATATATTCATTAAATTTTAATTAAATATTGAAATTTATTGGGTAAAATACAACTATTATAAGCTATCTTGTAAAAACTTGGGGTATTACAATACAATAAATTAATATCATGATGGTAAATCATATAAATCACTTAAAATGATGAAATTACAAACTATATTCATTAAAATTTAATTAATTATTGAAATTTAAGGGGTAGAGTACTTCATTTTTAAAAATCCTTGTAAAAACTTGGTGTGTTATAATACAATAAATAAATATCATTGTGGTAAACAATATTAAACACTTAAAATGATGAAATTAGGAAATATATTCATTAAATTTTAATTAAATATTGAAATTTATTGGGTAAAATACAACTATTTTAAGCTATCTTGTAAAACTTGGGATATTACAATAAAATAAATTAATATCATGGTGGTAAACCATATTAATAACCTTAAATAATGAAATAAGGATTAAATTCATAATAATCTAATTAAAAATTGAAAGTTATGGGGTAAAATACAACAATTTTAACAAAACTTGTAAAAACTTGGTGTGTTATAAAACAATAAATAAATATCATGGTGGTAAACCATATTAATAACCTGAAATATTGAATAAAGGAAATAATTCATAATAATCTAATTAATTATTGAAATTTAAGGGGTAGAATACTTCATTTTAAATAATTCTTGTAAAAACTTGGGATATTATATTACAATAAATTAAAATCATGGTGGCAAATCATATTAAACACTTAAAATGATGAAATTACAAACTATATTCATTAAAATTTAATTAATTATTGAAATTTAAGGGGTAGAATACTTACTTTTTAATAATTCTTGTAATAACTTGGGGTAATATAATAAATTAAATTAAAATCATGGTGCAAACCATAATAAACACATAACAGATGAAATTAGGTATTAAATTAATAAAAATCTCATATAATTTAGTAATTTTTAAAGGGTACGGTACAACATTTTTAACACATCTTGTAAAAACTTGGGATATTATATTACAATAAATTAAAATCATGGTGGCAAATCATATTAAACACTTAAAATGATGAAATTAGGAAATATATTCCTTAAATTTTAATTAAATATTGAAATTTATTGGGTAAAATACAACTATTATAAGCTATCTTGTAAAAACTGTGGGTATTACAATACAATAAATTATTATCATGGTAGTAAACCATATTAATAACATTAAATATTGAATAAAGGAAATAATTCATAATAATCTAATTAATTATTGAAATTTAAGGGGTAGAATACTTTATTTTTAATAATTCTTGTAAAAACTTGGGATATTATATTACAATAAATTAAAATCATGGTGGCAACTCATATAAACACTTAAAAAGATGAAATTAGGTACTAAATTCATAAAAAACTAATAAAATATTGAAAATTTATTGGTAGAATACAACAATTTTAACAAAACTTGTAAAAACTTGGTGTGTTATAATACAATAAATAAATATCATTGTGGTAAACAATATTAAACACTTAAAATGATGAAATTAGGAAATATATTCATTAAATTTTAATTAAATATTGAAATTTATTGGGTAAAATACAACTATTATAAGCTATCTTGTAAAAACTTGGGGTATTACAATACAATAAATTAATATCATGATGGTAAATCATATAAATCACTTAAAATGATGAAATTACAAACTGTATTCATTAAAATTTAATTAATTATTGAAATTTAAGGGGTAGAGTACTTCATTTTTAAAAATCCTTGTAAAAACTTGGTGTGTTATAATACAATAAATAAATATCATTGTGGTAAACAATATTAAACACTTAAAATGATGAAATTAGGAAATATATTCATTAAATTTTAATTAAATATTGAAATTTATAGGGTAAAATACAACTATTTTAAGCTATCTTGTAAAAACTTGGGGTATTACAATACAATAAATTAATATCATGGTGGTAAACCATATAAATAACCTTAAATATTGAATAAAGGAAATAATTCATAATAATCTAATTAATTATTGAAATTTAAGGGGTAGAATACTTCATTTTTAATAATTCTTGTAAAAACTTGGGATATTATATTACAATAAATTAAAATCATGGTGGCAACCATAATAAACACATAACAGATGAAATTAGGTATTAAATTAATAAAAATCTCTTATAATTTAGTAATTTTTAAAGGGTACGGTACAACATTTTTAACACATCTTGTAAAAACATGGGGTATTACAATACAATAAATTAATATCATGGTGGCAAGTCATATAAACACTTAAAAAGATGAAATTAGGTACTAAATTCATAAAAAACTAATAAAATACTAAAAATTAAGTGGTAGAATACAACAATTTTAAAAAAACTTGTAAAAACTTGGTGTGTTATAAAACAATAAATAAATATCATGGTGGTAAACCATATAAATAACCTGAAATATTGAATAAAGGAAATAATTCATAATAATCTAATTAAATATTGAAAGTTATGGGGTAAAATACAACATTTTTAACACATCTTGTAAAAACTTGGGATATTATATTACAATAAATTAAAATCATGGTGGCAAATCATATTAAACACTTAAAATGATGAAATTAGGAAATATATTCCTTAAATTTTAATTAAATATTGAAATTTATTGGGTAAAATACAACTATTATAAGCTATCTTGTAAAAACTGTGGGTATTACAATACAATAAATTATTATCATGGTAGTAAACCATATTAATAACATTAAATATTGAATAAAGGAAATAATTCATAATAATCTAATTAATTATTGAAATTTAAGGGGTAGAATACTTTATTTTTAATAATTCTTGTAAAAACTTGGGATATTATATTACAATAAATTAAAATCATGGTGGCAACTCATATAAACACTTAAAAAGATGAAATTAGGTACTAAATTCATAAAAAACTAATAAAATATTGAAAATTTATTGGTAGAATACAACAATTTTAACAAAACTTGTAAAAACTTGGTGTGTTATAATACAATAAATAAATATCATTGTGGTAAACAATATTAAACACTTAAAATGATGAAATTAGGAAATATATTCATTAAATTTTAATTAAATATTCAAATTTATTGGGTAAAATACAACTATTTTAAGCTATCTTGTTAAACTTGGGGTATTACAATACAATAAATTAATATCATGGTGGTAAACCATATTAATAACCTTAAATAATGAAATAAGGATTAAATTCATAATAATCTAATTAAAAATTGAAAGTTATGGGGTAAAATACAACAATTTTAACAAAAGTTGTAAAAACTTGGTGTATTATAATACAATAAATAAATATCATGGTGGTAAACCATATTCATAACCTGAAATATTGAATAAAGGAAATAATTCATAATAATCTAATTAATTATTGAAATTTAAGGGGTAGAATACTTCATTTTTAATAATCCTTGTAAAAACTTGGGATATTATATTACAATAAATTAAAATCATGGTGGCAAATCATATTAAACACTTAAAATGATGAAATTAGGAAATATATTCATTAAATTTTAATTAAATATTGAAATTTATAGGGTAAAATACAACTATTTTAAGCTATCTTGTAAAAACTTGGGGTATTACAATACAATAAATTAATATCATGGTGGTAAACCATATAAATAACCTTAAATAATGAAATAAGGATTAAATTCATAATAATCTAATTAAATATTGAAAGTTATGGGGTAAAATACAACAATTTTAACAAAGCTTGTAAAAACTTGGTGTATTATAATACAATAAATAAATATCATGGTGGTAAACCATATTAATAACCTGAAATATTGAATAAAGGAAATAATTCATAATAATCTAATTAATTATTGAAATTAAAGGGGTAGAATACTTCATTTTTAATAATTCTTGTAAAAACTTGGGATATTATATTACAATAAATTAAAATCATGGTGGCAAATCATATTAAACACTTAAAATGATGAAATTACAAACTATATTCATTAAAATTTAATTAATTATTGAAATTTAAGGGGTAGAATACTTACTTTTTAATAATTCTTGTAATAACTTACGGTAATATAATAAATTAAATTAAAATCATGGTGCAAACCATAATAAACACATAACAGATGAAATTAGGTATTAAATTAATTAAAATCTCATATAATTTAGTAATTTTTAAAGGGTACGGTACAACATTTTTAACACATCTTGTAAAAACTTGCGATATTATATTACAATAAATTAAAATCATGGTGGCAAATCATATTAAACACTTAAAATGATGAAATTAGGAAATATATTCATTAAATTTTAATTAAATATTGAAATTTATAGGGTAAAATACAACTATTTTAAGCTATCTTGTAAAAACTTGGGGTATTACAATACAATAAATTAATATCATGGTGGTAAACCATATAAATAACCTTAAATAATGAAATAAGGATTAAATTCATAATAATCTAATTAAATATTGAAAGTTATGGGGTAAAATACAACAATTTTAACAAAGCTTGTAAAAACTTGGTGTATTATAATACAATAAATAAATATCATGGTGGTAAACCATATTAATAACCTGAAATATTGAATAAAGGAAATAATTCATAATAATCTAATTAATTATTGAAATTAAAGGGGTAGAATACTTCATTTTTAATAATTCTTGTAAAAACTTGGGATATTATATTACAATAAATTAAAATCATGGTGGCAAATCATATTAAACACTTAAAATGATGAAATTACAAACTATATTCATTAAAATTTAATTAATTATTGAAATTTAAGGGGTAGAATACTTACTTTTTAATAATTCTTGTAATAACTTGGGGTAATATAATAAATTAAATTAAAATCATGGTGCAGACCATAATAAACACATAACAGATGAAATTAGGTATTAAATTAATAAAAATCTCATATAATTTAGTAATTTTTAAAGGGTACGGTACAACATTTTTAACACATCTTGTTAAATCTTGGGATATTATATTACAATAAATTAAAATCATGGTGGCAAATCATATTAAACACTTAAAATGATGAAATTAGGAAATATATTCATTAAATTTTAATTAAATATTGAAATTTATTGGGTAAAATACAACTATTATAAGCTATCTTGTAAAAACTTGGGGTATTACAATACAATAAATTAAAATCATGGTGGCAACTCATATAAACACTTAAAAAGATGAAATTAGGTACTAAATTCATAAAAAACTAATAAAATATTGAAAATTTATTGGTAGAATACAACAATTTTAACAAAACTTGTAAAAACTTGGTGTGTTATAATACAATAAATAAATATCATTGTGGTAAACAATATTAAACACTTAAAATAATGAAATTAGGAAATATATTCATTAAATTTTAATTAAATATTCAAATTTATTGGGTAAAATACAACTATTTTAAGCTATCTTGTTAAACTTGGGGTATTACAATACAATAAATTAATATCATGGTGGTAAACCATATTAATAACCTTAAATAATGAAATAAGGATTAAATTCATAATAATCTAATTAAAAATTGAAAGTTATGGGGTAAAATACAACAATTTTAACAAAAGTTGTAAAAACTTGGTGTATTATAATACAATAAATAAATATCATGGTGGTAAACCATATTCATAACCTGAAATATTGAATAAAGGAAATAATTCATAATAATCTAATTAATTATTGAAATTTAAGGGGTAGAATACTTCATTTTTAATAATCCTTGTAAAAACTTGGGATATTATATTACAATAAATTAAAATCATGGTGGCAAATCATATTAAACACTTAAAATGATGAAATTAGGAAATATATTCATTAAATTTTAATTAAATATTGAAATTTATAGGGTAAAATACAACTATTTTAAGCTATCTTGTAAAAACTTGGGGTATTACAATACAATAAATTAATATCATGGTGGTAAACCATATAAATAACCTTAAATAATGAAATAAGGATTAAATTCATAATAATCTAATTAAATATTGAAAGTTATGGGGTAAAATACAACAATTTTAACAAAGCTTGTAAAAACTTGGTGTATTATAATACAATAAATAAATATCATGGTGGTAAACCATATTAATAACCTGAAATATTGAATAAAGGAAATAATTCATAATAATCTAATTAATTATTGAAATTAAAGGGGTAGAATACTTCATTTTTAATAATTCTTGTAAAAACTTGGGATATTATATTACAATAAATTAAAATCATGGTGGCAAATCATATAAAACACTTAAAATGATGAAATTACAAACTATATTCATTAAAATTTAATTAATTATTGAAATTTAAGGGGTAGAATACTTACTTTTTAATAATTATTGTAATAACTTGGGGTAATATAATAAATTAAATTAAAATCATGGTGCAAACCATAATAAACACATAACAGATGAAATTAGGTATTAAATTAATTAAAATCTCATATAATTTAGTAATTTTTAAAGGGTACGGTACAACATTTTTAACACATCTTGTAAAAACTTGCGATATTATATTACAATAAATTAAAATCATGGTGGCAAATCATATTAAACACTTAAAATGATGAAATTAGGAAATATATTCATTAAATTTTAATTAAATATTGAAATTTATTGGGTAAAATACAACTATTATAAGCTATCTTGTAAAAACTGTGGGTATTACAATACAATAAATTATTATCATAGTAGTAAACCATATTAATAACCTTAAATATTGAATAAAGGAAATAATTCATAATAATCTAATTAATTATTGAAATTTAAGGGGTAGAATACTTCATTTTTAATAATTCTTGTAAAAACTTGGGATATTATATTACAATAAATTAAAATCATGGTGGCAACTCATATAAACACTTAAAAAGATGAAATTAGGTATTAAATTCATAAAAAACTAATAAAATATTGAAAATTAATTGGTAGAATACAACAATTTTAACAAAACTTGTAAAAACTAGGTGTGTTATAATACAATAAATAAATATCATTGTGGTAAACAATATTAAACACTTAAAATGATGAAATTAGGAAATATATTCATTAAATTTTAATTAAATATTCAAATTTATTGGGTAAAATACAACTATTTTAAGCTATCTTGTAAAAACTTGGGGTATTACAATACAATAAATTAATATCATGGTGGTAAACCATATTAATAACATTAAATAATGAAATAAGGATTAAATTCATAATAATCTAATTAAAAATTGAAAGTTATGGGGTAAAATACAACAATTTTAACAAAAGTTGTAAAAACTTGGTGTATTATAATACAATAAATAAATATCATGGTGGTAAACCATATTCATAACCTGAAATATTGAATAAAGGAAATAATTCATAATAATCTAATTAATTATTGAAATTTAAGGGGTAGAATACTTCATTTTTAATAATCCTTGTAAAAACTTGGGATATTATATTACAATAAATTAAAATCATGGTGGCAAATCATATTAAACACTTAAAATGATGAAATTAGGAAATATATTCATTAAATTTTAATTAAATATTGAAATTTATAGGGTAAAATACAACTATTTTAAGCTATCTTGTAAAAACTTGGGGTATTACAATACAATAAATTAATATCATGGTGGTAAACCATATAAATAACCTTAAATAATGAAATAAGGATTAAATTCATAATAATCTAATTAAATATTGAAAGTTATGGGGTAAAATACAACAATTTTAACAAAGCTTGTAAAAACTTGGTGTATTATAATACAATAAATAAATATCATGGTGGTAAACCATATTAATAACCTGAAATATTGAATAAAGGAAATAATTCATAATAATCTAATTAATTATTGAAATTAAAGGGGTAGAATACTTCATTTTTAATAATTCTTGTAAAAACTTGGGATATTATATTACAATAAATTAAAATCATGGTGGCAAATCATATTAAACACTTAAAATGATGAAATTACAAACTATATTCATTAAAATTTAATTAATTATTGAAATTTAAGGGGTAGAATACTTACTTTTTAATAATTCTTGTAATAACTTGGGGTAATATAATAAATTAAATTAAAATCATGGTGCAAACCATAATAAACACATAACAGATGAAATTAGGTATTAAATTAATAAAAATCTCATATAATTTAGTAATTTTTAAAGGGTACGGTACAACATTTTTAACACATCTTGTAAAAACTTGGGATATTATATTACAATAAATTAAAATCATGGTGGCAAATCATATTAAACACTTAAAATGATGAAATTAGGAAATATATTCATTAAATTTTAATTAAATATTGAAATTTATTGGGTAAAATACAACTATTATAAGCTATCTTGTAAAAACTGTGGGTATTACAATACAATAAATTAATATCATGATGGTAAATCATATAAATCACTTAAAATGATGAAATTACAAACTATATTCATTAAAATTTAATTAATTATTGAAATTTAAGGGGTAGAGTACTTCATTTTTAAAAATCCTTGTAAAAACTTGGGATATTATATTACAATAAATTAAAATCATGGTGGCAAATCATATTAAACACTTAAAATGATGAAATTAGGAAATATATTCATTAAATTTTAATTAAATATTGAAATTTATTGGGTAAAATACAACTATTATAAGCTATCTTGTAAAAACTGTGGGTATTACAATACAATAAATTATTATCATGGTAGTAAACCATATTAATAACATTAAATATTGAATAAAGGAAATAATTCATAATAATCTAATTAATTATTGAAATTTAAGGGGTAGAATACTTTATTTTTAATAATTGTTGTAAAAACTTGGGATATTATATTACAATAAATTAAAATCATAGTGGCAACTCATATAAACACTTAAAAAGATGAAATTAGGTACTAAATTCATAAAAAACTAATAAAATATTGAAAATTTATTGGTAGAATACAACAATTTTAACAAAACTTGTAAAAACTTGGTGTGTTATAATACAATAAATAAATATCATTGTGGTAAACAATATTAAACACTTAAAATGATGAAATTAGGAAATATATTCATTAAATTTTAATTAAATATTCAAATTTATTGGGTAAAATACAAATATTTTAAGCTATCTTGTAAAAACTTGGGGTATTACAATACAATAAATTAATATCATGGTGGTAAACCATATTAATAACCTTTAATATTGAATAAAGGAAATAATTCATAATAATCTAATTAAATATTGAAAGTTATGGGGTAAAATACAACATTTTTAACACATCTTGTAAAAACTTGGGATATTATATTACAATAAATTAAAATCATGGTGGCAAATCATATTAAACACTTAAAATGATGAAATTAGGAAATATATTCCTTAAATTTTAATTAAATATTGAAATTTATTGGGTAAAATACAACTATTATAAGCTATCTTGTAAAAACTGTGGGTATTACAATACAATAAATTATTATCATGGTAGTAAACCATATTAATAACATTAAATATTGAATAAAGGAAATAATTCATAATAATCTAATTAATTATTGAAATTTAAGGGGTAGAATATTTCATTTTTAATAATTCTTGTAAAAACTTGGGATATTATATTACAATAAATTAAAATCATGGTGGCAAATCATATTAAACACTTAATATGATGAAATTACAAACTATATTCATTAAAATTTAATTAATTATTGAAATTTAAGGGGTAGAATACTGACTTTTTAATAATTCTTGTAATAACTTGGGGTAATATAATAAATTAAATTAAAATCATGGTGCAAACCATAATAAACACATAACAGATGAAATTAGGTATTAAATTAATAAAAATCTCATATAATTTAGTAATTTTTAAAGGGTACGGTACAACATTTTTAACACATCTTGTAAAAACTTGGGATATTATATTACAATAAATTAAAATCATGGTGGCAAATCATATTAAACACTTAAAATGATGAAATTACAAACTATATTCATTAAAATTTAATTAATTATTGAAATTTAAGGGGTAGAGTACTTCATTTTTAAAAATCCTTGTAAAAACTTGGTGTGTTATAATACAATAAATAAATATCATTGTGGTAAACAATATTAAACACTTAAAATGATGAAATTAGGAAATATATTCATTAAATTTTAATTAAATATTCAAATTTATTGGGTAAAATACAACTATTTTAAGCTATCTTGTAAAAACTTGGGGTATTACAATACAATAAATTAATATCATGGTGGTAAACCATATTAATAACCTTAAATAATGAAATAAGGATTAAATTCATAATAATCTAATTAAAAATTGAAAGTTATGGGGTAAAATACAACAATTTTAACAAAAGTTGTAAAAACTTGGTGTATTATAATACAATAAATAAATATCATGGTGGTAAACCATATTCATAACCTGAAATATTGAATAAAGGAAATAATTCATAATAATCTAATTAATTATTGAAATTTAAGGGGTAGAATACTTCATTTTTAATAATCCTTGTAAAAACTTGGGATATTATATTACAATAAATTAAAATCATGGTGGCAAATCATATTAAACACTTAAAATGATGAAATTAGGAAATATATTCATTAAATTTTAATTAAATATTGAAATTTATAGGGTAAAATACAACTATTTTAAGCTATCTTGTAAAAACTTGGGGTATTACAATACAATAAATTAATATCATGGTGGTAAACCATATAAATAACCTTAAATAATGAAATAAGGATTAAATTCATAATAATCTAATTAAATATTGAAAGTTATGGGGTAAAATACAACAATTTTAACAAAGCTTGTAAAAACTTGGTGTATTATAATACAATAAATAAATATCATGGTGGTAAACCATATTAATAACCTGAAATATTGAATAAAGGAAATAATTCATAATAATCTAATTAATTATTGAAATTAAAGGGGTAGAATACTTCATTTTTAATAATTCTTGTAAAAACTTGGGATATTATATTACAATAAATTAAAATCATGGTGGCAAATCATATTAAACACTTAAAATGATGAAATTACAAACTATATTCATTAAAATTTAATTAATTATTGAAATTTAAGGGGTAGAATACTTACTTTTTAATAATTCTTGTAATAACTTACGGTAATATAATAAATTAAATTAAAATCATGGTGCAAACCATAATAAACACATAACAGATGAAATTAGGTATTAAATTAATAAAAATCTCATATAATTTAGTAATTTTTAAAGGGTACGGTACAACATTTTTAACACATCTTGTTAAATCTTGGGATATTATATTACAATAAATTAAAATCATGGTGGCAAATCATATTAAACACTTAAAATGATGAAATTAGGAAATATATTCCTTAAATTTTAATTAAATATTGAAATTTATTGGGTAAAATACAACTATTATAAGCTATCTTGTAAAAACTGTGGGTATTACAATACAATAAATTATTATCATGGTAGTAAACCATATTAATAACATTAAATATTGAATAAAGGAAATAATTCATAATAATCTAATTAATTATTGAAATTTAAGGGGTAGAATACTTTATTTTTAATAATTCTTGTAAAAACTTGGGATATTATATTACAATAAATTAAAATCATGGTGGCAACTCATATAAACACTTAAAAAGATGAAATTAGGTACTAAATTCATAAAAAACTAATAAAATATTGAAAATTTATTGGTAGAATACAACAATTTTAACAAAACTTGTAAAAACTTGGTGTGTTATAATACAATAAATAAATATCATTGTGGTAAACAATATTAAACACTTAAAATGATGAAATTAGGAAATATATTCATTAAATTTTAATTAAATATTGAAATTTATTGGGTAAAATACAACTATTTTAAGCTATCTTGTTAAACTTGGGGTATTACAATACAATAAATTAATATCATGGTGGTAAACCATATTAATAACCTTAAATAATGAAATAAGGATTAAATTCATAATAATCTAATTAAAAATTGAAAGTTATGGGGTAAAATACAACAATTTTAACAAAAGTTGTAAAAACTTGGTGTATTATAATACAATAAATAAATATCATGGTGGTAAACCATATTCATAACCTGAAATATTGAATAAAGGAAATAATTCATAATAATCTAATTAATTATTGAAATTTAAGGGGTAGAATACTTCATTTTTAATAATCCTTGTAAAAACTTGGGATATTATATTACAATAAATTAAAATCATGGTGGCAAATCATATTAAACACTTAAAATGATGAAATTAGGAAATATATTCATTAAATTTTAATTAAATATTGAAATTTATAGGGTAAAATACAACTATTTTAAGCTATCTTGTAAAAACTTGGGGTATTACAATACAATAAATTAATATCATGGTGGTAAACCATATAAATAACCTTAAATAATGAAATAAGGATTAAATTCATAATAATCTAATTAAATATTGAAAGTTATGGGGTAAAATACAACAATTTTAACAAAGCTTGTAAAAACTTGGTGTATTATAATACAATAAATAAATATCATGGTGGTAAACCATATTAATAACCTGAAATATTGAATAAAGGAAATAATTCATAATAATCTAATTAATTATTGAAATTAAAGGGGTAGAATACTTCATTTTTAATAATTCTTGTAAAAACTTGGGATATTATATTACAATAAATTAAAATCATGGTGGCAAATCATATTAAACACTTAAAATGATGAAATTACAAACTATATTCATTAAAATTTAATTAATTATTGAAATTTAAGGGGTAGAATACTTACTTTTTAATAATTCTTGTAATAACTTGGGGTAATATAATAAATTAAATTAAAATCATGGTGCAAACCATAATAAACACATAACAGATGAAATTAGGTATTAAATTAATTAAAATCTCATATAATTTAGTAATTTTTAAAGGGTACGGTACAACATTTTTAACACATCTTGTAAAAACTTGCGATATTATATTACAATAAATTAAAATCATGGTGGCAAATCATATTAAACACTTAAAATGATGAAATTAGGAAATATATTCATTAAATTTTAATTAAATATTGAAATTTATAGGGTAAAATACAACTATTTTAAGCTATCTTGTAAAAACTTGGGGTATTACAATACAATAAATTAATATCATGGTGGTAAACCATATAAATAACCTTAAATAATGAAATAAGGATTAAATTCATAATAATCTAATTAAATATTGAAAGTTATGGGGTAAAATACAACAATTTTAACAAAGCTTGTAAAAACTTGGTGTATTATAATACAATAAATAAATATCATGGTGGTAAACCATATTAATAACCTGAAATATTGAATAAAGGAAATAATTCATAATAATCTAATTAATTATTGAAATTAAAGGGGTAGAATACTTCATTTTTAATAATTCTTGTAAAAACTTGGGATATTATATTACAATAAATTAAAATCATGGTGGCAAATCATATTAAACACTTAAAATGATGAAATTACAAACTATATTCATTAAAATTTAATTAATTATTGAAATTTAAGGGGTAGAATACTTACTTTTTAATAATTCTTGTAATAACTTGGGGTAATATAATAAATTAAATTAAAATCATGGTGCAGACCATAATAAACACATAACAGATGAAATTAGGTATTAAATTAATAAAAATCTCATATAATTTAGTAATTTTTAAAGGGTACGGTACAACATTTTTAACACATCTTGTTAAATCTTGGGATATTATATTACAATAAATTAAAATCATGGTGGCAAATCATATTAAACACTTAAAATGATGAAATTAGGAAATATATTCATTAAATTTTAATTAAATATTGAAATTTATTGGGTAAAATACAACTATTATAAGCTATCTTGTAAAAACTTGGGGTATTACAATACAATAAATTAAAATCATGGTGGCAACTCATATAAACACTTAAAAAGATGAAATTAGGTACTAAATTCATAAAAAACTAATAAAATATTGAAAATTTATTGGTAGAATACAACAATTTTAACAAAACTTGTAAAAACTTGGTGTGTTATAATACAATAAATAAATATCATTGTGGTAAACAATATTAAACACTTAAAATGATGAAATTAGGAAATATATTCATTAAATTTTAATTAAATATTCAAATTTATTGGGTAAAATACAACTATTTTAAGCTATCTTGTTAAACTTGGGGTATTACAATACAATAAATTAATATCATGGTGGTAAACCATATTAATAACCTTAAATAATGAAATAAGGATTAAATTCATAATAATCTAATTAAAAATTGAAAGTTATGGGGTAAAATACAACAATTTTAACAAAAGTTGTAAAAACTTGGTGTATTATAATACAATAAATAAATATCATGGTGGTAAACCATATTCATAACCTGAAATATTGAATAAAGGAAATAATTCATAATAATCTAATTAATTATTGAAATTTAAGGGGTAGAATACTTCATTTTTAATAATCCTTGTAAAAACTTGGGATATTATATTACAATAAATTAAAATCATGGTGGCAAATCATATTAAACACTTAAAATGATGAAATTAGGAAATATATTCATTAAATTTTAATTAAATATTGAAATTTATAGGGTAAAATACAACTATTTTAAGCTATCTTGTAAAAACTTGGGGTATTACAATACAATAAATTAATATCATGGTGGTAAACCATATAAATAACCTTAAATAATGAAATAAGGATTAAATTCATAATAATCTAATTAAATATTGAAAGTTATGGGGTAAAATACAACAATTTTAACAAAGCTTGTAAAAACTTGGTGTATTATAATACAATAAATAAATATCATGGTGGTAAACCATATTAATAACCTGAAATATTGAATAAAGGAAATAATTCATAATAATCTAATTAATTATTGAAATTAAAGGGGTAGAATACTTCATTTTTAATAATTCTTGTAAAAACTTGGGATATTATATTACAATAAATTAAAATCATGGTGGCAAATCATATTAAACACTTAAAATGATGAAATTACAAACTATATTCATTAAAATTTAATTAATTATTGAAATTTAAGGGGTAGAATACTTACTTTTTAATAATTATTGTAATAACTTGGGGTAATATAATAAATTAAATTAAAATCATGGTGCAAACCATAATAAACACATAACAGATGAAATTAGGTATTAAATTAATTAAAATCTCATATAATTTAGTAATTTTTAAAGGGTACGGTACAACATTTTTAACACATCTTGTAAAAACTTGCGATATTATATTACAATAAATTAAAATCATGGTGGCAAATCATATTAAACACTTAAAATGATGAAATTAGGAAATATATTCATTAAATTTTAATTAAATATTGAAATTTATTGGGTAAAATACAACTATTATAAGCTATCTTGTAAAAACTGTGGGTATTACAATACAATAAATTATTATCATAGTAGTAAACCATATTAATAACCTTAAATATTGAATAAAGGAAATAATTCATAATAATCTAATTAATTATTGAAATTTAAGGGGTAGAATACTTCATTTTTAATAATTCTTGTAAAAACTTGGGATATTATATTACAATAAATTAAAATCATGGTGGCAACTCATATAAACACTTAAAAAGATGAAATTAGGTATTAAATTCATAAAAAACTAATAAAATATTGAAAATTAATTGGTAGAATACAACAATTTTAACAAAACTTGTAAAAACTAGGTGTGTTATAATACAATAAATAAATATCATTGTGGTAAACAATATTAAACACTTAAAATGATGAAATTAGGAAATATATTCATTAAATTTTAATTAAATATTCAAATTTATTGGGTAAAATACAACTATTTTAAGCTATCTTGTAAAAACTTGGGGTATTACAATACAATAAATTAATATCATGGTGGTAAACCATATTAATAACATTAAATAATGAAATAAGGATTAAATTCATAATAATCTAATTAAAAATTGAAAGTTATGGGGTAAAATACAACAATTTTAACAAAAGTTGTAAAAACTTGGTGTATTATAATACAATAAATAAATATCATGGTGGTAAACCATATTCATAACCTGAAATATTGAATAAAGGAAATAATTCATAATAATCTAATTAATTATTGAAATTTAAGGGGTAGAATACTTCATTTTTAATAATCCTTGTAAAAACTTGGGATATTATATTACAATAAATTAAAATCATGGTGGCAAATCATATTAAACACTTAAAATGATGAAATTAGGAAATATATTCATTAAATTTTAATTAAATATTGAAATTTATAGGGTAAAATACAACTATTTTAAGCTATCTTGTAAAAACTTGGGGTATTACAATACAATAAATTAATATCATGGTGGTAAACCATATAAATAACCTTAAATAATGAAATAAGGATTAAATTCATAATAATCTAATTAAATATTGAAAGTTATGGGGTAAAATACAACAATTTTAACAAAGCTTGTAAAAACTTGGTGTATTATAATACAATAAATAAATATCATGGTGGTAAACCATATTAATAACCTGAAATATTGAATAAAGGAAATAATTCATAATAATCTAATTAATTATTGAAATTAAAGGGGTAGAATACTTCATTTTTAATAATTCTTGTAAAAACTTGGGATATTATATTACAATAAATTAAAATCATGGTGGCAAATCATATTAAACACTTAAAATGATGAAATTACAAACTATATTCATTAAAATTTAATTAATTATTGAAATTTAAGGGGTAGAATACTTACTTTTTAATAATTCTTGTAATAACTTGGGGTAATATAATAAATTAAATTAAAATCATGGTGCAAACCATAATAAACACATAACAGATGAAATTAGGTATTAAATTAATAAAAATCTCATATAATTTAGTAATTTTTAAAGGGTACGGTACAACATTTTTAACACATCTTGTAAAAACTTGGGATATTATATTACAATAAATTAAAATCATGGTGGCAAATCATATTAAACACTTAAAATGATGAAATTAGGAAATATATTCATTAAATTTTAATTAAATATTGAAATTTATTGGGTAAAATACAACTATTATAAGCTATCTTGTAAAAACTGTGGGTATTACAATACAATAAATTAATATCATGATGGTAAATCATATAAATCACTTAAAATGATGAAATTACAAACTATATTCATTAAAATTTAATTAATTATTGAAATTTAAGGGGTAGAGTACTTCATTTTTAAAAATCCTTGTAAAAACTTGGGATATTATATTACAATAAATTAAAATCATGGTGGCAAATCATATTAAACACTTAAAATGATGAAATTAGGAAATATATTCATTAAATTTTAATTAAATATTGAAATTTATTGGGTAAAATACAACTATTATAAGCTATCTTGTAAAAACTGTGGGTATTACAATACAATAAATTATTATCATGGTAGTAAACCATATTAATAACATTAAATATTGAATAAAGGAAATAATTCATAATAATCTAATTAATTATTGAAATTTAAGGGGTAGAATACTTTATTTTTAATAATTGTTGTAAAAACTTGGGATATTATATTACAATAAATTAAAATCATAGTGGCAACTCATATAAACACTTAAAAAGATGAAATTAGGTACTAAATTCATAAAAAACTAATAAAATATTGAAAATTTATTGGTAGAATACAACAATTTTAACAAAACTTGTAAAAACTTGGTGTGTTATAATACAATAAATAAATATCATTGTGGTAAACAATATTAAACACTTAAAATGATGAAATTAGGAAATATATTCATTAAATTTTAATTAAATATTCAAATTTATTGGGTAAAATACAAATATTTTAAGCTATCTTGTAAAAACTTGGGGTATTACAATACAATAAATTAATATCATGGTGGTAAACCATATTAATAACCTTTAATATTGAATAAAGGAAATAATTCATAATAATCTAATTAAATATTGAAAGTTATGGGGTAAAATACAACATTTTTAACACATCTTGTAAAAACTTGGGATATTATATTACAATAAATTAAAATCATGGTGGCAAATCATATTAAACACTTAAAATGATGAAATTAGGAAATATATTCCTTAAATTTTAATTAAATATTGAAATTTATTGGGTAAAATACAACTATTATAAGCTATCTTGTAAAAACTGTGGGTATTACAATACAATAAATTATTATCATGGTAGTAAACCATATTAATAACATTAAATATTGAATAAAGGAAATAATTCATAATAATCTAATTAATTATTGAAATTTAAGGGGTAGAATATTTCATTTTTAATAATTCTTGTAAAAACTTGGGATATTATATTACAATAAATTAAAATCATGGTGGCAAATCATATTAAACACTTAATATGATGAAATTACAAACTATATTCATTAAAATTTAATTAATTATTGAAATTTAAGGGGTAGAATACTGACTTTTTAATAATTCTTGTAATAACTTGGGGTAATATAATAAATTAAATTAAAATCATGGTGCAAACCATAATAAACACATAACAGATGAAATTAGGTATTAAATTAATAAAAATCTCATATAATTTAGTAATTTTTAAAGGGTACGGTACAACATTTTTAACACATCTTGTAAAAACTTGGGATATTATATTACAATAAATTAAAATCATGGTGGCAAATCATATTAAACACTTAAAATGATGAAATTACAAACTATATTCATTAAAATTTAATTAATTATTGAAATTTAAGGGGTAGAGTACTTCATTTTTAAAAATCCTTGTAAAAACTTGGTGTGTTATAATACAATAAATAAATATCATTGTGGTAAACAATATTAAACACTTAAAATGATGAAATTAGGAAATATATTCATTAAATTTTAATTAAATATTCAAATTTATTGGGTAAAATACAACTATTTTAAGCTATCTTGTAAAAACTTGGGGTATTACAATACAATAAATTAATATCATGGTGGTAAACCATATTAATAACCTTAAATAATGAAATAAGGATTAAATTCATAATAATCTAATTAAAAATTGAAAGTTATGGGGTAAAATACAACAATTTTAACAAAAGTTGTAAAAACTTGGTGTATTATAATACAATAAATAAATATCATGGTGGTAAACCATATTCATAACCTGAAATATTGAATAAAGGAAATAATTCATAATAATCTAATTAATTATTGAAATTTAAGGGGTAGAATACTTCATTTTTAATAATCCTTGTAAAAACTTGGGATATTATATTACAATAAATTAAAATGATGGTGGCAAATCATATTAAACACTTAAAATGATGAAATTAGGAAATATATTCATTAAATTTTAAATAATATTGAAATTTATAGGGTAAAATACAACTATTTTAAGCTATCTTGTAAAAACTTGGGGTATTACAATACAATAAATTAATATCATGGTGGTAAACCATATAAATAACCTTAAATAATGAAATAAGGATTAAATTCATAATAATCTAATTAAATATTGAAAGTTATGGGGTAAAATACAACAATTTTAACAAAGCTTGTAAAAACTTGGTGTATTATAATACAATAAATAAATATCATGGTGGTAAACCATATTAATAACCTGAAATATTGAATAAAGGAAATAATTCATAATAATCTAATTAATTATTGAAATTAAAGGGGTAGAATACTTCATTTTTAATAATTCTTGTAAAAACTTGGGATATTATATTACAATAAATTAAAATCATGGTGGCAAATCATATTAAACACTTAAAATGATGAAATTACAAACTATATTCATTAACATTTAATTAATTATTGAAATTTAAGGGGTAGAATACTTACTTTTTAATAATTCTTGTAATAACTTGGGGTAATATAATAAATTAAATTAAAATCATGGTGCAAACCATAATAAACACATAACAGATGAAATTAGGTATTAAATTAATTAAAATCTCATATAATTTAGTAATTTTTAAAGGGTACGGTACAACATTTTTAACACATCTTGTAAAAACTTGGGATATTATATTACAATAAATTAAAATCATGGTGGCAAATCATATTAAACACTTAAAATGATGAAATTAGGAAATATATTCATTAAATTTTAATTAAATATTGAAATTTATTGGGTAAAATACAACTATTATAAGCTATCTTGTAAAAACTGTGGGTATTACTATACAATAAATTATTATCATGGTAGTAAACCATATTAATAACCTTAAATATTGAATAAAAGAAATAATTCATAATAATCTAATTAATTATTGAAATTTAAGGGGTAGGATACTTCATTTTTAATAATTCTTGTAAAAACTTGGGATATTATATTACAATAAATTAAAATCATGGTGGCAACCATAATAAACACATAACAGATGAAATTAGGTATTAAATTAATAAAAATCTCTTATAATTTAGTAATTTTTAAAGGGTACGGTACAACATTTTTAACACATCTTGTAAAAACATGGGGTATTACAATACAATAAATTAATATCATGGTGGCAAGTCATATAAACACTTAAAAAGATGAAATTAGGTACTAAATTCATAAAAAACTAATAAAATACTAAAAATTAAGTGGTAGAATACAACAATTTTAACAAAACTTGTAAAAACTTGGTGTGTTATAAAACAATAAATAAATATCATGGTGGTAAACCATATAAATAACCTGAAATATTGAATAAAGGAAATAATTCATAATAATCTAATTAAATATTGAAAGTTATGGGGTAAAATACAACATTTTTAACACATCTTGTAAAAACTTGGGATATTATATTACAATAAATTAAAATCATGGTGGCAAATCATATTAAACACTTAAAATGATGAAATTAGGAAATATATTCCTTAAATTTTAATTAAATATTGAAATTTATTGGGTAAAATACAACTATTATAAGCTATCTTGTAAAAACTGTGGGTATTACAATACAATAAATTATTATCATGGTAGTAAACCATATTAATAACATTAAATATTGAATAAAGGAAATAATTCATAATAATCTAATTAATTATTGAAATTTAAGGGGTAGAATACTTTATTTTTAATAATTCTTGTAAAAACTTGGGATATTATATTACAATAAATTAAAATCATGGTGGCAACTCATATAAACACTTAAAAAGATGAAATTAGGTACTAAATTCATAAAAAACTAATAAAATATTGAAAATTTATTGGTAGAATACAACAATTTTAACAAAACTTGTAAAAACTTGGTGTGTTATAATACAATAAATAAATATCATTGTGGTAAACAATATTAAACACTTAAAATGATGAAATTAGGAAATATATTCATTAAATTTTAATTAAATATTCAAATTTATTGGGTAAAATACAACTATTTTAAGCTATCTTGTAAAAACTTGGGGTATTACAATACAATAAATTAATATCATGGTGGTAAACCATATTAATAACCTTAAATAATGAAATAAGGATTAAATTCATAATAATCTAATTAAATATTGAAAGTTATGGGGTAAAATACAACAATTTTAACAAAAGTTGTAAAAACTTGGTGTATTATAATACAATAAATAAATATCATGGTGGTAAACCATATTCATAACCTGAAATATTGAATAAAGGAAATAATTCATAATAATCTAATTAATTATTGAAATTTAAGGGGTAGAATATTTCATTTTTAATAATTCTTGTAAAAACTTGGGATATTATATTACAATAAATTAAAATCATGGTGGCAAATCATATTAAACACTTAATATGATGAAATTACAAACTATATTCATTAAAATTTAATTAATTATTGAAATTTAAGGGGTAGAATACTGGCTTTTTAATAATTCTTGTAATAACTTGGGGTAATATAATAAATTAAATTGAAATCATGGTGCAAACCATAATAAACACATAACAGATGAAATTAGGTATTAAATTAATAAAAATCTCATATAATTTAGTAATTTTTAAAGGGTACGGTACAACATTTTTAACACATCTTGTTAAATCTTGGGATATTATATTACAATAAATTAAAATCATGGTGGCAAATCATATTAAACACTTAAAATGATGAAATTAGGAAATATATTCATTAAATTTTAATTAAATATTGAAATTTATTGGGTAAAATACAACTATTATAAGCTATCTTGTAAAAACTTGGGGTATTACAATACAATAAATTAATATCATGATGGTAAATCATATAAATCACTTAAAATGATGAAATTACAAACTATATTCATTAAAATTTAATTAATTATTGAAATTTAAGGGGTAGAGTACTTCATTTTTA
This sequence comes from Rhopalosiphum nymphaeae, assembly GCA_036289425.1. Classification (NCBI taxonomy): domain Eukaryota; kingdom Metazoa; phylum Arthropoda; class Insecta; order Hemiptera; family Aphididae; genus Rhopalosiphum; species Rhopalosiphum nymphaeae. Next base: position 12,067,532 of record JAZAQC010000019.1, on the reverse strand, counting down.
AAAATCCTTGTAAAAACTTGGGATATTATATTACAATAAATTAAAATCATGGTGGCAAATCATATTAAACACTTAAAATGATGAAATTAGGAAATATATTCATTAAATTTTAATTAAATATTCAAATTTATTGGGTAAAATACAACTATTTTAAGCTATCTTGTTAAACTTGGGGTATTACAATACAATAAATTAATATCATGGTGGTAAACCATATTAATAACCTTAAATAATGAAATAAGGATTAAATTCATAATAATCTAATTAAAAATTGAAAGTTATGGGGTAAAATACAACAATTTTAACAAAAGTTGTAAAAACTTGGTGTATTATAATACAATAAATAAATATCATGGTGGTAAACCATATTCATAACCTGAAATATTGAATAAAGGAAATAATTCATAATAATCTAATTAATTATTGAAATTTAAGGGGTAGAATACTTCATTTTTAATAATCCTTGTAAAAACTTGGGATATTATATTACAATAAATTAAAATCATGGTGGCAAATCATATTAAACACTTAAAATGATGAAATTAGGAAATATATTCATTAAATTTTAATTAAATATTGAAATTTATAGGGTAAAATACAACTATTTTAAGCTATCTTGTAAAAACTTGGGGTATTACAATACAATAAATTAATATCATGGTGGTAAACCATATAAATAACCTTAAATAATGAAATAAGGATTAAATTCATAATAATCTAATTAAATATTGAAAGTTATGGGGTAAAATACAACAATTTTAACAAAGCTTGTAAAAACTTGGTGTATTATAATACAATAAATAAATATCATGGTGGTAAACCATATTAATAACCTGAAATATTGAATAAAGGAAATAATTCATAATAATCTAATTAATTATTGAAATTAAAGGGGTAGAATACTTCATTTTTAATAATTCTTGTAAAAACTTGGGATATTATATTACAATAAATTAAAATCATGGTGGCAAATCATATTAAACACTTAAAATGATGAAATTACAAACTATATTCATTAAAATTTAATTAATTATTGAAATTTAAGGGGTAGAATACTTACTTTTTAATAATTCTTGTAATAACTTGGGGTAATATAATAAATTAAATTAAAATCATGGTGCAAACCATAATAAACACATAACAGATGAAATTAGGTATTAAATTAATTAAAATCTCATATAATTTAGTAATTTTTAAAGGGTACGGTACAACATTTTTAACACATCTTGTAAAAACTTGCGATATTATATTACAATAAATTAAAATCATGGTGGCAAATCATATTAAACACTTAAAATGATGAAATTAGGAAATATATTCATTAAATTTTAATTAAATATTGAAATTTATTGGGTAAAATACAACTATTATAAGCTATCTTGTAAAAACTGTGGGTATTACAATACAATAAATTATTATCATGGTAGTAAACCATATTAATAACCTTAAATATTGAATAAAGGAAATAATTCATAATAATCTAATTAATTATTGAAATTTAAGGGGTAGAATACTTCATTTTTAATAATTCTTGTAAAAACTTGGGATATTATATTACAATAAATTAAAATCATGGTGGCAACTCATATAAACACTTAAAAAGATGAAATTAGGTATTAAATTCATAAAAAACTAATAAAATATTGAAAATTAATTGGTAGAATACAACAATTTTAACAAAACTTGTAAAAACTAGGTGTGTTATAATACAATAAATAAATATCATTGTGGTAAACAATATTAAACACTTAAAATGATGAAATTAGGAAATATATTCATTAAATTTTAATTAAATATTCAAATTTATTGGGTAAAATACAACTATTTTAAGCTATCTTGTAAAAACTTGGGGTATTACAATACAATAAATTAATATCATGGTGGTAAACCATATTAATAACATTAAATAATGAAATAAGGATTAAATTCATAATAATCTAATTAAATATTGAAAGTTATGGGGTAAAATACAACAATTTTAACAAAAGTTGTAAAAACTTGGTGTATTATAATACAATAAATAAATATCATGGTGGTAAACCATATTCATAACCTGAAATATTGAATAAAGGAAATAATTCATAATAATCTAATTAATTATTGAAATTTAAGGGGTAGAATATTTCATTTTTAATAATTCTTGTAAAAACTTGGGATATTATATTACAATAAATTAAAATCATGGTGGCAAAACATATTAAACACTTAATATGATGAAATTACAAACTATATTCATTAAAATTTAATTAATTATTGAAATTTAAGGGGTAGAATACTGACTTTTTAATAATTCTTGTAATAACTTGGGGTAATATAATAAATTAAATTAAAATCATGGTGCAAACCATAATAAACACATAACAGATGAAATTAGGTATTAAATTAATAAAAATCTCATATAATTTAGTAATTTTTAAAGGGTACGGTACAACATTTTTAACACATCTTGTAAAAACTTGGGATATTATATTACAATAAATTAAAATCATGGTGGCAAATCATATTAAACACTTAAAATGATGAAATTAGGAAATATATTCATTAAATTTTAATTAAATATTGAAATTTATTGGGTAAAATACAACTATTATAAGCTATCTTGTAAAAACTGTGGGTATTACAATACAATAAATTAATATCATGATGGTAAATCATATAAATCACTTAAAATGATGAAATTACAAACTATATTCATTAAAATTTAATTAATTATTGAAATTTAAGGGGTAGAGTACTTCATTTTTAAAAATCCTTGTAAAAACTTGGGATATTATATTACAATAAATTAAAATCATGGTGGCAAATCATATTAAACACTTAAAATGATGAAATTAGGAAATATATTCATTAAATTTTAATTAAATATTGAAATTTATTGGGTAAAATACAACTATTTTAAGCTATCTTGTTAAACTTGGGGTATTACAATACAATAAATTAATATCATGGTGGTAAACCATATTAATAACCTTAAATAATGAAATAAGGATTAAATTCATAATAATCTAATTAAAAATTGAAAGTTATGGGGTAAAATACAACAATTTTAACAAAAGTTGTAAAAACTTGGTGTATTATAATACAATAAATAAATATCATGGTGGTAAACCATATTAATAACCTGAAATATTGAATAAAGGAAATAATTCATAATAATCTAATTAATTATTGAAATTTAAGGGGTAGAATACTTCATTTTTAATAATCCTTGTAAAAACTTGGGATATTATATTACAATAAATTAAAATCATGGTGGCAAATCATATTAAACACTTAAAATGATGAAATTAGGAAATATATTCATTAAATTTTAATTAAATATTGAAATTTATTGGGTAAAATACAACTATTATAAGCTATCTTGTAAAAACTGTGGGTATTACAATACAATAAATTATTATCATGGTAGTAAACCATATTAATAACCTTAAATATTGAATAAAGGAAATAATTCATAATAATCTAATTAATTATTGAAATTTAAGGGGTAGAATACTTCATTTTTAATAATTCTTGTAAAAACTTGGGATATTATATTACAATAAATTAAAATCATGGTGGCAACTCATATAAACACTTAAAAAGATGAAATTAGGTATTAAATTCATAAAAAACTAATAAAATATTGAAAATTAATTGGTAGAATACAACAATTTTAACAAAACTTGTAAAAACTAGGTGTGTTATAATACAATAAATAAATATCATTGTGGTAAACAATATTAAACACTTAAAATGATGAAATTAGGAAATATATTCATTAAATTTTAATTAAATATTCAAATTTATTGGGTAAAATACAACTATTTTAAGCTATCTTGTAAAAACTTGGGGTATTACAATACAATAAATTAATATCATGGTGGTAAACCATATTAATAACATTAAATAATGAAATAAGGATTAAATTCATAATAATCTAATTAAATATTGAAAGTTATGGGGTAAAATACAACAATTTTAACAAAAGTTGTAAAAACTTGGTGTATTATAATACAATAAATAAATATCATGGTGGTAAACCATATTCATAACCTGAAATATTGAATAAAGGAAATAATTCATAATAATTTAATTAATTATTGAAATTTAAGGGGTAGAATATTTCATTTTTAATAATTCTTGTAAAAACTTGGGATATTATATTACAATAAATTAAAATCATGGTGGCAAATCATATTAAACACTTAAAATGATGAAATTACAAACTATATTCATTAAAATTTAATTAATTATTGAAATTTAAGGGGTAGAATACTGACTTTTTAATAATTCTTGTAATAACTTGGGGTAATATAATAAATTAAATTAAAATCATGGTGCAAACCATAATAAACACATAACAGATGAAATTAGGTATTAAATTAATAAAAATCTCATATAATTTAGTAATTTTTAAAGGGTACGGTACAACATTTCTAACACATCTTGTAAAAACTTGGGATATTATATTATAATAAATTAAAATCATGGTGGCAAATCATATTAAACACTTAAAATGATGAAATTAGTAAATATATTCATTAAATTTTAATTAAATATTGAAATTTATTGGGTAAAATACAACTATTATAAGCTATCTTGTAAAAACTTGGGGTATTACAATACAATAAATTAATAACATGATGGTAAATCATATAAATCACTTAAAATGATGAAATTACAAACTATATTCATTAAAATTTAATTAATTATTGAAATTTAAGGGGTAGAATACTTACTTTTTAATAATTCTTGTAATAACTTGGGGTAATATAATAAATTAAATTAAAATCATGGTGCAAACCATAATAAACACATAACAGATGAAATTAGGTATTAAATTAATAAAAATCTCATATAATTTAGTAATTTTTAAAGGGTACGGTACAACATTTTTAACACATCTTGTAAAAACATGGGGTATTACAATACAATAAATTAATATCATGGTGGCAAGTCATATAAACACTTAAAAAGATGAAATTGGGTACTAAATTCATAAAAAACTAATAAAATACTAAAAATTAAGTGGTAGAATACAACAATTTTAACAAAACTTGTAAAAACTTTGTGTGTTATAAAACAAATAATATATATCATGGTGGTAAACCATATAAATAACCTGAAATATTGAATAAAGGAAATAATTCATAATAATCTAATTAATTATTGAAATTTAAGGGGTAGAATACTTCATTTTTAATAATTCTTGTAAAAACTTGGGATATTATATTACAATAAATTAAAATCATGGTGGCAAATCATATTAAACACATAAAAAGATGAAATTAGGTACTAAATTCATAAAAAACTAATAAAATATTGAAAATTAATTGGTAGAATACAACAATTTTAACAAAGCTTGTAAAAACTTAGTGTGTTATAATACAATAAATAAATATCATGGTGGTAAACCATATTATTAAACTTAAATATTGAATAAAGGAAATAATTCATAATAATCTAATTAATTATTGAAATTTAAGGGGTAGAATACTTCATTTTTAATAATTCTTGTAAAAACTTGGGATATTATATTACAATAAATTAAAATCATGGTGGCAAATCATATTAAACACTTAAAATGATGAAATTACAAACTATATTCATTAAAATTTAATTAATTATTGAAATTTAAGGGGTAGAATACTTACTTTTTAATAATTCTTGTAATAACTTGGGGTAATATAATAAATTAAATTAAAATCATGGTGGCAACTCATATAAACACTTAAAAAGATGAAATTAGGTACTAAATTCATAAAAAACTAATAAAATATTGAAAATTAATTGGTAGAATACAACAATTTTAACAAAGCTTGTAAAAACTTAGTGTGTTATAATACAATAAATAAATATCATGGTGGTAAACCATATTATTAAACTTAAATATTGAATAAAGGAAATAATTCATAATAATCTAATTAATTATTGAAATTTAAGGGGTAGAATACTTCATTTTTAATAATTCTTGTAAAAACTTGGGATATTATATTACAATAAATTAAAATCATGGTGGCAAATCATATTAAACACTTAAATTGATGAAATTACAAACTATATTCATTAAAATTTAATTAATTATTGAAATTTAAGGGGTAGAATACTTACTTTTTAATAATTCTTGTAATAACTTGGGGTAATATAATAAATTAAATTAAAATCATGGTGGCAACTCATATAAACACTTAAAAAGATGAAATTAGGTACTAAATTCATAAAAAACTAATAAAATATTGAAAATTAATTGGTAGAATACAACAATTTTAACAAAACTTGTAAAAACTTGGTGTGTTATAATACAATAAATAAATATCATTGTGGTAAACAATATTAAACACTTAAAATGATGAAATTAGGAAATATATTCATTAAATTTTAATTAAATATTCAAATTTATTGGGTAAAATACAACTATTTTAAGCTATCTTGTTAAAACTTGGGGTATTACAATACAATAAATTAATATCATGGTGGTAAACCATATTAATAACCTTAAATAATGAAATAAGGATTAAATTCATAATAATCTAATTAAATATTGAAAGTTATGGAGTAAAATAAAACAATTTTAACAAAACTTGTAAAAACTTGGGATATTATATTAAAATAAATTAAAATCATTGTGGCAAATCATATTAAACACTTAAAATGATGAAATTACAAACTATATTCATTAAAATTTAATTAATTATTGAAATTTAAGGGGTACAATACTTACTTTTTCATAATTCTTGTTATAAATTGGGGTAATATAATAAATTAAATTAAAATCATGGTGCAAACCATAATAAACACATAACAGATGAAATTAGGTATTAAATTAATAAAAATCTCATATAATTTAGTAATTTTTAAAGGGTACGGTACAACATTTTTAACACATCTTGTAAAAACATGGGGTATTACAATACAATAAATTAATATCATGGTGGCAAGTCATATAAACACTTAAAAAGATGAAATAAGGTACTAAATTCATAAAAAACTAATAAAATACTAAAAATTAAGTGGTAGAATACAACAATTTTAACAAAACTTGTAAAAACTTTGTGTGTTATAAAACAATAAATAAATATCATGGTGGTAAACCATATAAATAACCTGAAATATTGAATAAAGGAAATAATTCATAATAATCTAATTAATTATTGAAATTTAAGGGGTAGAATACTTCATTTTTAATAATTCTTGTAAAAACTTGGAATATTATATTACAATAAATTAAAATCATGGTGGCAAATCATATTAAACACATAAAAAGATGAAATTAGGTACTAAATTCATAAAAAACTAATAAAATATTGAAAATTAATTGGTAGAATACAACAATTTTAACAAAGCTTGTAAAAACTTGGTGTGTTATAATACAATAAATAAATATCATGGTGGTAAACCATATTATTAACCTTAAATATTGAATAAAGGAAATGATTCATAATAATCTAATTAATTATTGAAATTTAAGGGGTAGAATACTTCATTTTTAATAATTCTTGTAAAAACTTGGGATATTATATTACAATAAATTAAAATCATGGTGGCAAATCATATTAAACACTTAAAATGATGAAATTACAAACTATATTCATTAAAATTTAATTAATTATTGAAATTTAAGGGGTAGAATACTTACTTTTTAATAATTCTTGTAATAACTTGGGGTAATATAATAAATTAAATTAAAATCATGGTGCAAACCATAATAAACACATAACAGATGAAATTAGGTATTAAATTAATTAAAATCTCATATAATTTAGTAATTTTTAAAGGGTACGGTACAACATTTTTAACACATCTTGTAAGAACTTGGGATATTATATTACAATAAATTAAAATCATGGTGGCAAATCATATTAAACACTTAAAATGATGAAATTAGGAAATATATTCATTAAATTTTAATTAAATATTGAAATTTATTGGGTAAAATACAACTATTATAAGCTATCTTGTAAAAACTGTGGGTATTACAATACAATAAATTATTATCATGGTAGTAAACCATATTAATAACCTTAAATATTGAATAAAGGAAATAATTCATAATAATCTAATTAATTATTGAAATTTAAGGGGTAGAATACTTCATTTTTAATAATTCTTGTAAAAACTTGGGATATTATATTACAATAAATTAAAATCATGGTGGCAACTCATATAAACACTTAAAAAGATGAAATTAGGTATTAAATTCATAAAAAACTAATAAAATATTGAAAATTAATTGGTAGAATACAACAATTTTAACAAAACTTGTAAAAACTAGGTGTGTTATAATACAATAAATAAATATCATTGTGGTAAACAATATTAAACACTTAAAATGATGAAATTAGGAAATATATTCATTAAATTTTAATTAAATATTCAAATTTATTGGGTAAAATACAACTATTTTAAGCTATCTTGTAAAAACTTGGGGTATTACAATACAATAAATTAATATCATGGTGGTAAACCATATTAATAACATTAAATAATGAAATAAGGATTAAATTCATAATAATCTAATTAAATATTGAAAGTTATGGGGTAAAATACAACAATTTTAACAAAAGTTGTAAAAACTTGGTGTATTATAATACAATAAATAAATATCATGGTGGTAAACCATATTCATAACCTGAAATATTGAATAAAGGAAATAATTCATAATAATCTAATTAATTATTGAAATTTAAGGGGTAGAATATTTCATTTTTAATAATTCTTGTAAAAACTTGGGATATTATATTACAATAAATTAAAATCATGGTGGCAAATCATATTAAACACTTAAAATGATGAAATTACAAACTATATTCATTAAAATTTAATTAATTATTGAAATTTAAGGGGTAGAATACTGACTTTTTAATAATTCTTGTAATAACTTGGGGTAATATAATAAATTAAATTAAAATCATGGTGCAAACCATAATAAACACATAACAGATGAAATTAGGTATTAAATTAATAAAAATCTCATATAATTTAGTAATTTTTAAAGGGTACGGTACAACATTTCTAACACATCTTGTAAAAACTTGGGATATTATATTACAATAAATTAAAATCATGGTGGCAAATCATATTAAACACTTAAAATGATGAAATTAGGAAATATATTCATTAAATTTTAATTAAATATTGAAATTTATTGGGTAAAATACAACTATTATAAGCTATCTTGTAAAAACTTGGGGTATTACAATACAATAAATTAATAACATGATGGTAAATCATATAAATCACTTAAAATGATGAAATTACAAACTATATTCATTAAAATTTAATTAATTATTGAAATTTAAGGGGTAGAATACTTACTTTTTAATAATTCTTGTAATAACTTGGGGTAATATAATAAATTAAATTAAAATCATGGTGCAAACCATAATAAACACATAACAGATGAAATTAGGTATTAAATTAATAAAAATCTCATATAATTTAGTAATTTTTAAAGGGTACGGTACAACATTTTTAACACATCTTGTAAAAACATGGGGTATTACAATACAATAAATTAATATCATGGTGGCAAGTCATATAAACACTTAAAAAGATGAAATTGGGTACTAAATTCATAAAAAACTAATAAAATACTAAAAATTAAGTGGTAGAATACAACAATTTTAACAAAACTTGTAAATACTTTGTGTGTTATAAAACAAATAATATATATCATGGTGGTAAACCATATAAATAACCTGAAATATTGAATAAAGGAAATAATTCATAATAATCTAATTAATTATTGAAATTTAAGGGGTAGAATACTTCATTTTTAATAATTCTTGTAAAAACTTGGGATATTATATTACAATAAATTAAAATCATGGTGGCAAATCATATTAAACACATAAAAAGATGAAATTAGGTACTAAATTCATAAAAAACTAATAAAATATTGAAAATTAATTGGTAGAATACAACAATTTTAACAAAGCTTGTAAAAACTTAGTGTGTTATAATACAATAAATAAATATCATGGTGGTAAACCATATTATTAAACTTAAATATTGAATAAAGGAAATAATTCATAATAATCTAATTAATTATTGAAATTTAAGGGGTAGAATACTTCATTTTTAATAATTCTTGTAAAAACTTGGGATATTATATTACAATAAATTAAAATCATGGTGGCAAATCATATTAAACACTTAAAATGATGAAATTACAAACTATATTCATTAAAATTTAATTAATTATTGAAATTTAAGGGGTAGAATACTTACTTTTTAATAATTCTTGTAATAACTTGGGGTAATATAATAAATTAAATTAAAATCATGGTGGCAACTCATATAAACACTTAAAAAGATGAAATTAGGTACTAAATTCATAAAAAACTAATAAAATATTGAAAATTAATTGGTAGAATACAACAATTTTAACAAAGCTTGTAAAAACTTAGTGTGTTATAATACAATAAATAAATATCATGGTGGTAAACCATATTATTAAACTTAAATATTGAATAAAGGAAATAATTCATAATAATCTAATTAATTATTGAAATTTAAGGGGTAGAATACTTCATTTTTAATAATTCTTGTAAAAACTTGGGATATTATATTACAATAAATTAAAATCATGGTGGCAAATCATATTAAACACTTAAATTGATGAAATTACAAACTATATTCATTAAAATTTAATTAATTATTGAAATTTAAGGGGTAGAATACTTACTTTTTAATAATTCTTGTAATAACTTGGGGTAATATAATAAATTAAATTAAAATCATGGTGGCAACTCATATAAACACTTAAAAAGATGAAATTAGGTACTAAATTCATAAAAAACTAATAAAATATTGAAAATTAATTGGTAGAATACAACAATTTTAACAAAACTTGTAAAAACTTGGTGTGTTATAATACAATAAATAAATATCATTGTGGTAAACAATATTAAACACTTAAAATGATGAAATTAGGAAATATATTCATTAAATTTTAATTAAATATTCAAATTTATTGGGTAAAATACAACTATTTTAAGCTATCTTGTTAAAACTTGGGGTATTACAATACAATAAATTAATATCATGGTGGTAAACCATATTAATAACCTTAAATAATGAAATAAGGATTAAATTCATAATAATCTAATTAAATATTGAAAGTTATGGAGTAAAATAAAACAATTTTAACAAAACTTGTAAAAACTTGGGATATTATATTAAAATAAATTAAAATCATTGTGGCAAATCATATTAAACACTTAAAATGATGAAATTACAAACTATATTCATTAAAATTTAATTAATTATTGAAATTTAAGGGGTACAATACTTACTTTTTCATAATTCTTGTTATAAATTGGGGTAATATAATAAATTAAATTAAAATCATGGTGCAAACCATAATAAACACATAACAGATGAAATTAGGTATTAAATTAATAAAAATCTCATATAATTTAGTAATTTTTAAAGGGTACGGTACAACATTTTTAACACATCTTGTAAAAACATGGGGTATTACAATACAATAAATTAATATCATGGTGGCAAGTCATATAAACACTTAAAAAGATGAAATAAGGTACTAAATTCATAAAAAACTAATAAAATACTAAAAATTAAGTGGTAGAATACAACAATTTTAACAAAACTTGTAAAAACTTTGTGTGTTATAAAACAATAAATAAATATCATGGTGGTAAACCATATAAATAACCTGAAATATTGAATAAAGGAAATAATTCATAATAATCTAATTAATTATTGAAATTTAAGGGGTAGAATACTTCATTTTTAATAATTCTTGTAAAAACTTGGAATATTATATTACAATAAATTAAAATCATGGTGGCAAATCATATTAAACACATAAAAAGATGAAATTAGGTACTAAATTCATAAAAAACTAATAAAATATTGAAAATTAATTGGTAGAATACAACAATTTTAACAAAGCTTGTAAAAACTTGGTGTGTTATAATACAATAAATAAATATCATGGTGGTAAACCATATTATTAACCTTAAATATTGAATAAAGGAAATGATTCATAATAATCTAATTAATTATTGAAATTTAAGGGGTAGAATACTTCATTTTTAATAATTCTTGTAAAAACTTGGGATATTATATTACAATAAATTAAAATCATGGTGGCAAATCATATTAAACACTTAAAATGATGAAATTACAAACTATATTCATTAAAATTTAATTAATTATTGAAATTTAAGGGGTAGAATACTTACTTTTTAATAATTCTTGTAATAACTTGGGGTAATATAATAAATTAAATTAAAATCATGGTGCAAACCATAATAAACACATAACAGATGAAATTAGGTATTAAATTAATTAAAATCTCATATAATTTAGTAATTTTTAAAGGGTACGGTACAACATTTTTAACACATCTTGTAAGAACTTGGGATATTATATTACAATAAATTAAAATCATGGTGGCAAATCATATTAAACACTTAAAATGATGAAATTAGGAAATATATTCATTAAATTTTAATTAAATATTGAAATTTATTGGGTAAAATACAACTATTATAAGCTATCTTGTAAAAACTGTGGGTATTACAATACAATAAATTATTATCATGGTAGTAAACCATATTAATAACCTTAAATATTGAATAAAGGAAATAATTCATAATAATCTAATTAATTATTGAAATTTAAGGGGTAGAATACTTCATTTTTAATAATTCTTGTAAAAACTTGGGATATTATATTACAATAAATTAAAATCATGGTGGACACTCATATAAACACTTAAAAAGATGAAATTAGGTATTAAATTCATAAAAAACTAATAAAATATTGAAAATTAATTGGTAGAATACAACAATTTTAACAAAACTTGTAAAAACTAGGTGTGTTATAATACAATAAATAAATATCATTGTGGTAAACAATATTAAACACTTAAAATGATGAAATTAGGAAATATATTCATTAAATTTTAATTAAATATTCAAATTTATTGGGTAAAATACAACTATTTTAAGCTATCTTGTAAAAACTTGGGGTATTACAATACAATAAATTAATATCATGGTAGTAAACCATATTAATAACATTAAATAATGAAATAAGGATTAAATTCATAATAATCTAATTAAATATTGAAAGTTATGGGGTAAAATACAACAATTTTAACAAAAGTTGTAAAAACTTGGTGTATTATAATACAATAAATAAATATCATGGTGGTAAACCATATTCATAACCTGAAATATTGAATAAAGGAAATAATTCATAATAATCTAATTAATTATTGAAATTTAAGGGGTAGAATATTTCATTTTTAATAATTCTTGTAAAAACTTGGGATATTATATTACAATAAATTAAAATCATGGTGGCAAATCATATTAAACACTTAAAATGATGAAATTACAAACTATATTCATTAAAATTTAATTAATTATTGAAATTTAAGGGGTAGAATACTGACTTTTTAATAATTCTTGTAATAACTTGGGGTAATATAATAAATTAAATTAAAATCATGGTGCAAACCATAATAAACACATAACAGATGAAATTAGGTATTAAATTAATAAAAATCTCATATAATTTAGTAATTTTTAAAGGGTACGGTACAACATTTCTAACACATCTTGTAAAAACTTGGGATATTATATTACAATAAATTAAAATCATGGTGGCAAATCATATTAAACACTTAAAATGATGAAATTAGGAAATATATTCATTAAATTTTAATTAAATATTGAAATTTATTGGGTAAAATACAACTATTATAAGCTATCTTGTAAAAACTTGGGGTATTACAATACAATAAATTAATAACATGATGGTAAATCATATAAATCACTTAAAATGATGAAATTACAAACTATATTCATTAAAATTTAATTAATTATTGAAATTTAAGGGGTAGAATACTTACTTTTTAATAATTCTTGTAATAACTTGGGGTAATATAATAAATTAAATTAAAATCATGGTGCAAACCATAATAAACACATAACAGATGAAATTATGTATTAAATTAATAAAAATCTCATATAATTTAGTAATTTTTAAAGGGTACGGTACAACATTTTTAACACATCTTGTAAAAACATGGGGTATTACAATACAATAAATTAATATCATGGTGGCAAGTCATATAAACACTTAAAAAGATGAAATTGGGTACTAAATTCATAAAAAACTAATAAAATACTAAAAATTAAGTGGTAGAATACAACAATTTTAACAAAACTTGTAAAAACTTTGTGTGTTATAAAACAAATAATATATATCATGGTGGTAAACCATATAAATAACCTGAAATATTGAATAAAGGAAATAATTCATAATAATCTAATTAATTATTGAAATTTAAGGGGTAGAATACTTCATTTTTAATAATTCTTGTAAAAACTTGGGATATTATATTACAATAAATTAAAATCATGGTGGCAAATCATATTAAACACATAAAAAGATGAAATTAGGTACTAAATTCATAAAAAACTAATAAAATATTGAAAATTAATTGGTAGAATACAACAATTTTAACAAAGCTTGTAAAAACTTAGTGTGTTATAATACAATAAATAAATATCATGGTGGTAAACCATATTATTAAACTTAAATATTGTATAAAGGAAATAATTCATAATAATCTAATTAATTATTGAAATTTAAGGGGTAGAATACTTCATTTTTAATAATTCTTGTAAAAACTTGGGATATTATATTACAATAAATTAAAATCATGGTGGCAAATCATATTAAACACTTAAAATGATGAAATTACAAACTATATTCATTAAAATTTAATTAATTATTGAAATTTAAGGGGTAGAATACTTACTTTTTAATAATTCTTGTAATAACTTGGGGTAATATAATAAATTAAATTAAAATCATGGTGGCAACTCATATAAACACTTAAAAAGATGAAATTAGGTACTAAATTCATAAAAAACTAATAAAATATTGAAAATTAATTGGTAGAATACAACAATTTTAACAAAGCTTGTAAAAACTTAGTGTGTTATAATACAATAAATAAATATCATGGTGGTAAACCATATTATTAAACTTAAATATTGAATAAAGGAAATAATTCATAATAATCTAATTAATTATTGAAATTTAAGGGGTAGAATACTTCATTTTTAATAATTCTTGTAAAAACTTGGGATATTATATTACAATAAATTAAAATCATGGTGGCAAATCATATTAAACACTTAAATTGATGAAATTACAAACTATATTCATTAAAATTTAATTAATTATTGAAATTTAAGGGGTAGAATACTTACTTTTTAATAATTCTTGTAATAACTTGGGGTAATATAATAAATTAAATTAAAATCATGGTGGCAACTCATATAAACACTTAAAAAGATGAAATTAGGTACTAAATTCATAAAAAACTAATAAAATATTGAAAATTAATTGGTAGAATACAACAATTTTAACAAAACTTGTAAAAACTTGGTGTGTTATAATACAATAAATAAATATCATTGTGGTAAACAATATTAAACACTTAAAATGATGAAATTAGGAAATATATTCATTAAATTTTAATTAAATATTCAAATTTATTGGGTAAAATACAACTATTTTAAGCTATCTTGTTAAAACTTGGGGTATTACAATACAATAAATTAATATCATGGTGGTAAACCATATTAATAACCTTAAATAATGAAATAAGGATTAAATTCATAATAATCTAATTAAATATTGAAAGTTATGGAGTAAAATAAAACAATTTTAACAAAACTTGTAAAAACTTGGGATATTATATTAAAATAAATTAAAATCATTGTGGCAAATCATATTAAACACTTAAAATGATGAAATTACAAACTATATTCATTAAAATTTAATTAATTATTGAAATTTAAGGGGTACAATACTTACTTTTTCATAATTCTTGTTATAAATTGGGGTAATATAATAAATTAAATTAAAATCATGGTGCAAACCATAATAAACACATAACAGATGAAATTAGGTATTAAATTAATAAAAATCTCATATAATTTAGTAATTTTTAAAGGGTACGGTACAACATTTTTAACACATCTTGTAAAAACATGGGGTATTACAATACAATAAATTAATATCATGGTGGCAAGTCATATACACACTTAAAAAGATGAAATAAGGTACTAAATTCATAAAAAACTAATAAAATACTAAAAATTAAGTGGTAGAATACAACAATTTTAACAAAACTTGTAAAAACTTTGTGTGTTATAAAACAATAAATAAATATCATGGTGGTAAACCATATAAATAACCTGAAATATTGAATAAAGGAAATAATTCATAATAATCTAATTAATTATTGAAATTTAAGGGGTAGAATACTTCATTTTTAATAATTCTTGTAAAAACTTGGGATATTATATTACAATAAATTAAAATCATGGTGGCAAATCATATTAAACACTTAAAATGATGAAATTACAAACTATATTCATTAAAATTTAATTAATTATTGAAATTTAAGGGGTAGAATACTTACTTTTTAATAATTCTTGTAATAACTTGGGGTAATATAATAAATTAAATTAAAATCATGGTGCAAACCATAATAAACACATAACAGATGAAATTAGGTATTAAATTAATTAAAATCTCATATAATTTAGTAATTTTTAAAGGGTATGGTACAACATTTTTAACACATCTTGTAAGAACTTGGGATATTATATTACAATAAATTAAAATCATGGTGGCAAATCATATTAAACACTTAAAATGATGAAATTAGGAAATATATTCATTAAATTTTAATTAAATATTGAAATTTATTGGGTAAAATACAACTATTATAAGCTATCTTGTAAAAACTGTGGGTATTACAATACAATAAATTATTATCATGGTAGTAAACCATATTAATAACCTTAAATATTGAATAAAGGAAATAATTCATAATAATCTAATTAATTATTGAAATTTAAGGGGTAGAATACTTCATTTTTAATAATTCTTGTAAAAACTTGGGATATTATATTACAATAAATTAAAATCATGGTGGCAACTCATATAAACACTTAAAAAGATGAAATTAGGTATAAAATTCATAAAAAACTAATAAAATATTGAAAATTAATTGGTAGAATACAACAATTTTAACAAAACTTGTAAAAACTAGGTGTGTTATAATACAATAAATAAATATCATTGTGGTAAACAATATTAAACACTTAAAATGATGAAATTAGGAAATATATTCATTAAATTTTAATTAAATATTCAAATTTATTGGGTAAAATACAACTATTTTAAGCTATCTTGTAAAAACTTGGGGTATTACAATACAATAAATTAATATCATGGTGGTAAACCATATTAATAACATTAAATAATGAAATAAGGATTAAATTCATAATAATCTAATTAAATATTGAAAGTTATGGGGTAAAATACAACAATTTTAACAAAAGTTGTAAAAACTTGGTGTATTATAATACAATAAATAAATATCATGGTTGTAAACCATATTCATAACCTGAAATATTGAATAAAGGAAATAATTCATAATAATCTAATTAATTATTGAAATTTAAGGGGTAGAATATTTCATTTTTAATAATTCTTGTAAAAACTTGGGATATTATATTACAATAAATTAAAATCATGGTGGCAAATCATATTAAACACTTAAAATGATGAAATTACAAACTATATTCATTAAAATTTAATTAATTATTGAAATTTAAGGGGTAGAATACTGACTTTTTAATAATTCTTGTAATAACTTGGGGTAATATAATAAATTAAATTAAAATCATGGTGCAAACCATAATAAACACATAACAGATGAAATTAGGTATTAAATTAATAAAAATCTCATATAATTTAGTAATTTTTAAAGGGTACGGTACAACATTTCTAACACATCTTGTAAAAACTTGGGATATTATATTACAATAAATTAAAATCATGGTGGCAAATCATATTAAACACTTAAAATGATGAAATTAGGAAATATATTCATTAAATTTTAATTAAATATTGAAATTTATTGGGTAAAATACAACTATTATAAGCTATCTTGTAAAAACTTGGGGTATTACAATACAATAAATTAATAACATGATGGTAAATCATATAAATCACTTAAAATGATGAAATTACAAACTATATTCATTAAAATTTAATTAATTATTGAAATTTAAGGGGTAGAATACTTACTTTTTAATAATTCTTGTAATAACTTGGGGTAATATAATAAATTAAATTAAAATCATGGTGCAAACCATAATAAACACATAACAGATGAAATTAGGTATTAAATTAATAAAAATCTCATATAATTTAGTAATTTTTAAAGGGTACGGTACAACATTTTTAACACATCTTGTAAAAACATGGGGTATTACAATACAATAAATTAATATCATGGTGGCAAGTCATATAAACACTTAAAAAGATGAAATTGGGTACTAAATTCATAAAAAACTAATAAAATACTAAAAATTAAGTGGTAGAATACAACAATTTTAACAAAACTTGTAAAAACTTTGTGTGTTATAAAACAAATAATATATATCATGGTGGTAAACCATATAAATAACCTGAAATATTGAATAAAGGAAATAATTCATAATAATCTAATTAATTATTGAAATTTAAGGGGTAGAATACTTCATTTTTAATAATTCTTGTAAAAACTTGGGATATTATATTACAATAAATTAAAATCATGGTGGCAAATCATATTAAACACATAAAAAGATGAAATTAGGTACTAAATTCATAAAAAACTAATAAAATATTGAAAATTAATTGGTAGAATACAACAATTTTAACAAAGCTTGTAAAAACTTAGTGTGTTATAATACAATAAATAAATATCATGGTGGTAAACCATATTATTAAACTTAAATATTGAATAAAGGAAATAATTCATAATAATCTAATTAATTATTGAAATTTAAGGGGTAGAATACTTCATTTTTAATAATTCTTGTAAAAACTTGGGATATTATATTACAATAAATTAAAATCATGGTGGCAAATCATATTAAACACTTAAAATGATGAAATTACAAACTATATTCATTAAAATTTAATTAATTATTGAAATTTAAGGGGTAGAATACTTACTTTTTAATAATTCTTGTAATAACTTGGGGTAATATAATAAATTAAATTAAAATCATGGTGCAAACCATAATAAACACATAACAGATGAAATTAGGTATTAAATTAATAAAAATCTCATATAATTTAGTAATTATTAAAGGGTACGGTACAACATTTTTAACACATCTTGTAAAAACATGGGGTATTACAATACAATAAATTAATATCATGGTAGCAAGTCATATAAACACTTAAAAAGATGAAATTAGGAAATATATTCATTAAATTTTAATTAAATATTGAAATTTATTGGGTAAAAAACAACTATTATAAGCTATCTTGTAAAAACTTGGGGTATTACAATACAATAAATTAATATCATGATGGTAAATCATATAAATCACTTAAAATGATGAAATTACAAACTATATTCATTAAAATTTAATTAATTATTGAAATTTAAGGGGTAGAATACTTACTTTTTCATAATTCTTGTTATAAATTGGGGTAATATAATAAATTAAATTAAAATCATGGTGCAAACCATAATAAACACATAACAGATGAAATTAGGTATTAAATTAATAAAAATCTCATATAATTTAGTAATTTTTAAAGGGTACGGTACAACATTTTTAACACATCTTGTAAAAACATGGGGTATTACAATACAATAAATTAATATCATGGTGGCAAATCATATTAAACACATAAAAAGATGAAATTAGGTACTAAATTCATAAAAAACTAATAAAATATTGAAAATTAATTGGTAGAATACAACAATTTTAACAAAGCTTGTAAAAACTTGGTGTGTTATAATACAATAAATAAATATCATGGTGGTAAACCATATTATTAACCTTAAATATTGAATAAAGGAAATAATTCATAATAATCTAATTAATTATTGAAATTTAAGGGGTAGAATACTTCATTTTAAATAATTCTTGTAAAAACTTGGAATATTATATTACAATAAATTAAAATCATGGTGGCAAATCATATTAAACACATAAAAAGATGAAATTAGGTACTAAATTCATAAAAAACTAATAAAATATTGAAAATTAATTGGTAGAATACAACAATTTTAACAAAGCTTGTAAAAACTTGGTGTGTTATAATACAATAAATAAATATCATGGTGGTAAACCATATTATTAACCTTAAATATTGAATAAAGGAAATAATTCATAATAATCTAATTAATTATTGAAATTTAAGGGGTAGAATACTTCATTTTAAATAATTCTTGTAAAAACTTGGGATATTATATTACAATAAATTAAAATCATGGTGGCAAATCATATTAAACACTTAAAATGATGAAATTACAAACTATATTCATTAAAATTTAATTAATTATTGAAATTTAAGGGGTAGAATACTTACTTTTTAATAATTCTTGTAATATCTTGGGGTAATATAATAAATTAAATTAAAATCATGGTGCAAACCATAATAAACACATAACAGATGAAATTAGGTATTAAATTAATAAAAATCTCATATAATTTAGTAATTTTTAAAGGGTACGGTACAACATTTTTAACACATCTTGTAAAAACTTGGGATATTATATTACAATAAATTAAAATCATGGTGGCAAATCATATTAAACACTTAAAATGATGAAATCAGGAAATATATTCATTAAATTTTAATTAAATATTGAAATTTATTGGGTAAAATACAACTATTTTAAGCTATCTTGTAAAAACTTGGGGTATTACAATACAATAAATTAATATCATGATGGTAAATCATATAAATCACTTAAAATGATGAAATTACAAACTATATTCATTAAAATTTAATTAATTATTGAAATTTAAGGGGTAGAATACTTACTTTTTCATAATTCTTGTTATAAATTGGGGTAATATAATAAATTAAATTAAAATCATGGTGCAAACCATAATAAACACATAACAGATGAAATTAGGTATTAAATTAATAAAAATCTCATATAATTTAGTAATTTTTAAAGGGTACGGTACAACATTTTTAACACATCTTGTAAAAACATGGGGTATTACAATACAATAAATTAATATCATGGTGGCAAATCATATTAAACACATAAAAAGATGAAATTAGGTACTAAATTCATAAAAAACTAATAAAATATTGAAAATTAATTGGTAGAATACAACAATTTTAACAAAGCTTGTAAAAACTTGGTGTGTTATAATACAATAAATAAATATCATGGTGGTAAACCATATTATTAACCTTAAATATTGAATAAAGGAAATAATTCATAATAATCTAATTAATTATTGAAATTTAAGGGGTAGAATACTTCATTTTAAATAATTCTTGTAAAAACTTGGAATATTATATTACAATAAATTAAAATCATGGTGGCAAATCATATTAAACACATAAAAAGATGAAATTAGGTACTAAATTCATAAAAAACTAATAAAATATTGAAAATTAATTGGTAGAATACAACAATTTTAACAAAGATTGTAAAAACTTGGTGTGTTATAATACAATAAATAAATATCATGGTGGTAAACCATATTATTAACCTTAAATATTGAATAAAGGAAATAATTCATAATAATCTAATTAATTATTGAAATTTAAGGGGTAGAATACTTCATTTTAAATAATTGTTGTAAAAACTTGGGATATTATATTACAATAAATTAAAATCATGGTGGCAAATCATATTAAACACTTAAAATGATGAAATTACAAACTATATTCATTAAAATTTAATTAATTATTGAAATTTAAGGGGTAGAATACTTACTTTTTAATAATTCTTGTAATATCTTGGGGTAATATAATAAATTAAATTAAAATCATGGTGGCAAATCATATTAAACACATAAAAAGATGAAATTAGGTACTAAATTCATAAAAAACTAATAAAATATTGAAAATTAATTGGTAGAATACAACAATTTTAACAAAGCTTGTAAAAACTTGGTGTATTATAATACAATAAATAAATATCATGGTGGTAAACCATATTATTAACCTTAAATATTGAATAAAGGAAATAATTCATAATAATCTAATTAATTATTGAAATTTAAGGGGTAGAATACTTCATTTTAAATAATTCTTGTAAAAACTTGGGATATTATATTACAATAAATTAAAATCATGGTGGCAAATCATATTAAACACTTAAAATGATGAAATTACAAACTATATTCATTAAAATTTAATTAATTATTGAAATTTAAGGGGTAGAATACTTACTTTTTAATAATTCTTGTAATATCTTGGGGTAATATAATAAATTAAATTAAAATCATGGTGCAAACCATAATAAACACATAACAGATGAAATTAGGTATTAAATTATTAAAAATCTCATATAATTTAGTAATTTTTAAAGGGTACGGTACAACATTTTTAACACATCTTGTAAAAACTTGGGATATTATATTACAATAAATTAAAATCATGGTGGCAAATCATATTAAACACTTAAAATGATGAAATTAGGAAATATATTCATTAAATTTTAATTAAATATTGAAATTTATTGGGTAAAATACAACTATTTTAAGCTATCTTGTTAAACTTGGGGTATTACAATACAATAAATTAATATCATGGTGGTAAACCATATTAAGAACCTTAAATAATGAAATAAGGATTAAATTCATAATAATCTAATTAAAAATTGAAAGTTATGGGGTAAAATACAACAATTTTAACAAAAGTTGTAAAAACTTGGTCTATTATAATACAATAAATAAATATCATGGTGGTAAACCATATTATTAACCTTAAATATTGAATAAAGGAAATAGTCCATAATAATCTAATTAATTATTGAAATTTAAGGGGTAGAATACTTCATTTTTAATAATCCTTGTAAAAACTTGGGATATTATATTACAATAAATTAAAATCATGGTGGCAAATCATATTAAACACTTAAAATGATGAAATTAGGAAATATATTCATTAAATTTTAATTAAATATTGAAATTTATAGGGTAAAATACAACTATTTTAAGCTATCTTGTAAAAACTTGGGGTATTACAATACAACAAATTAAAATCATGGTGGCAAATCATATTAAACACTTAAAATGATGAAATAACAAACTATATTCATTAAAATTTAATTAATTATTGAAATTTAAGGGGTAGAATACTTACTTTTTAATAATTCTTGTAATAACTTGGGGTAATATAATAAATTAAATTAAAATCATGGTGCAAACCATAATAAACACATAACAGATGAAATTAGGTATTAAATTAATAAAAATCTCATATAATTTAGTAATTTTTAAAGGGTACGGTACAACATTTTTAACACATCTTGTAAAAACTTGGGATATTATATTACAATAAATTAAAATCATGGTGGCAAATCATATTAAACACTTAAAATGATGAAATTAGGAAATATATTCATTAAATTTTAATTAAATATTGAAATTTATTGGGTAAAATACAACTATTTTAAGCTATCTTGTAAAAACTTGGGGTATTACAATACAATAAATTAATATCATGGTGGTAAACCATATTAATAACCTTAAATAATGAAATAAGGATTAAATTCATAATAATCTAATTAAATATTGAAATTTATTGGGTAAAATACAACTATTTTAAGCTATCTTGTTAAACTTGGGGTATTACAATACAATAAATTAATATCATGGTGGTAAACCATACTAATAACCTTAAATAATGAAATAAGGATTAAATTCATAATAATCTAATTAAAAATTGAAAGTTATGGGGTAAAATACAACAATTTTAACAAAAGTTGTAAAAACTTGGTGTATTATAATTAAATAAATAAATATCATGGTGGTAAACCATATTATTAACCTTAAATATTGAATAAAGGAAATAATTCATAATAATCTAATTAATTATTGAAATTTAAGGGGTAGAATACTTCATTTTTAATAATCCTTGTAAAAACTTGGGATATTATATTACAATAAATTAAAATCATGGTGGCAAATCATATTAAACACTTTAAATGATGAAATTAGGAAATATATTCATTAAATTTTAATTAAATATTGAAATTTATTGGGTAAAATACAACTATTATAAGCTATCTTGTAAAAACTTGGGGTATTACAATACAATAAATTAATATCATGATGGTAAATCATATAAATCACTTAAAATGATGAAATTACAAACTATATTCATTAAAATTTAATTAATTATTGAAATTTAAGGGGTAGAATACTTACTTTTTCATAATTCTTGTTATAAATTGGGGTAATATAATAAATTAAATTAAAATCATGGTGCAAACCATAATAAACACATAACAGATGAAATTAGGTATTAAATTAATAAAAATCTCATATAATTTAGTAATTTTTAAAGGGTACGGTACAACATTTTTAACACATCTTGTAAAAACATGGGGTATTACAATACAATAAATTAATATCATGGTGGCAAGTCATATAAACACTTAAAAAGATGAAATTAGGTACTAAATTCATAAAAAACTAATAAAATACTAAAAATTAAGTGGTAGAATACAACAATTTTAACAAAACTTGTAAAAACTTGGTGTGTTATAATACAATAAATAAATATCATGGTGGTAAACCATATTATTAACCTTAAATATTGAATAAAGGAAATAATTCATAATAATCTAATTAATTATTGAAATTTAAGGGGTAGAATACTTACTTTTTAATAATTCTTGTAATAACTTGGGGTAATATAATAAATTAAATTAAAATCATGGTGCAAACCATAATAAACACATAACAGATGAAATTAGGTATTAAATTAATAAAAATCTCATATAATTTAGTAATTTTTAAAGGGTACGGTACAACATTTTTAACACATCTTGTAAAAACTTGGGATATTATATTACAATAAATTAAAATCATGGTGGCAAATCATATTAAACACTTAAAATGATGAAATTAGGAAGATATTCATTAAATTTTAATTAAATATTGAAATTTATTGGGTAAAATACAACTATTTTAAGCTATCTTGTAAAACTTGGGGTATTACAATACAATAAATTAATATCATGGTGGTAAACCATATTAATAACCTTAAATAATGAAATAAGGATTAAATTCATAATAATCTAATTAAAAATTGAAAGTTATGGGGTAAAATACAACAATTTTAACAAAACTTGTAAAAACTTGGTGTGTTATAACACAATAAATAAATATCATGGTGGTAAACCATATTAATAACCTGAAATATTGAATAAAGGAAATAATTCATAATAATCTAATTAATTATTGATATTTAAGGGGTAGAATACTTCATTTTTAATAATCCTTGTAAAAACTTGGGATATTATATTACAATAAATTAAAATCATGGTGGCAAATCATATTAAACACTTAAAATGATGAAATTAGGAAATATATTCATTAAATTTTAATTAAATATTGAAATTTATAGGGTAAAATACAACTATTTTAAGCTATCTTGTAAAAACTTGGGGTATTACAATACAATAAATTAATATCATGGTGGTAAACCATATAAATAACCTTAAATAATGAAATAAGGATTAAATTCATAATAATCTAATTAAATATTGAAAGTTATGGGGTAAAATACACCAATTTTAACAATGCTTGTAAAAACTTGGTGTATTATAATACAATAAATAAATATCATGGTGGTAAACCATATTAATAACCTGAAATATTGAATAAAGGAAATAATTCATAATAATCTAATTAATTATTGAAATTTAAGGGGTAGAATACTTCATTTTTAATAATTCTTGTAAAAACTTGGTATATTATATTAAAATAAATTAAAATCATTGTGGCAAATCATATTAAACACTTAAAATGATGAAATTACAAACTATATTCATTAAAATTTAATTAATTATTGAAATTTAAGGGGTAGAATATTTACTTTTTAATAATTCTTGTTATAAATTGGGGTAATATAATAAATTAAATTAAAATCATGGTGCAAACCATAATAAACACATAACAGATGAAATTAGGTATTAAATTAATAAAAATCTCATATAATTTAGTAATTTTTAAAGGGTACGGTACAACATTTTTAACACATCTTGTAAAAACATGGGGTATTACAATACAATAAATTAATATCATGGTGGCAAATCATATTAAACACATAAAAAGATGAAATTAGGTACTAAATTCATAAAAAACTAATAAAATATTGAAAACTAATTGGTAGAATACAACAATTTTAACAAAACTTGTAAAAACTTGGTGTGTTAAAATACAATAAATAAATATCACGGTGGTAAACCATATTAATAACCTGAAATATTGAATAATGGAAATAATTCATAATAATCTAATTAATTATTGAAATTTAAGGGGTAGAATACTTCATTTTTAATAATTCTTGTAAAAACTTGGGATATTACATTACAATAAATTAAAATCATGGTGGCAAATCATATTAAACACTTAAAATGATGAAATTACAAACTATATTCATTAAAATTTAATTAATTATTGAAATTTAAGGGGTAGAATACTTACTTTTTCATAATTCTTGTTTTAAATTGGGGTAATATAATAAATTAAATTAAAATCATGGTGCAAACCATAATAAACACATAACAGATGAAATTAGGTATTAAATTAATAAAAATCTCATATAATTTAGAAATTTTTAAGGGGTACGATACAACATTTTTAACAAATCTTGTAAAAACATGGGGTATTACAATACAATAAATTAATATCATAGTGGCAAGTCATATAAACACTTAAAAAGATGAAATTAGGTACTAAATTCATAAAAAACTAATAAAATACTGAAAATTAAGTGGTAGAATACAACAATTTTAACAAAACTTGTAAAAACTTGGGATATTACAATACAATAAATTAATATCATGGTGGAAAATCATATAAACACTTAAAAAGATGAAATTAGGTACTAAATTCATAAAAAACTAATAAAATATTGAAAATTAAGTGGTAGAATACAACAATTTTAACAAAACTTGTAAAAACTTGGGATATTATATTACAAAAAATTAAAATCATGGTGGTAAACCATATTAATAACCTTAAATAATGAAATTAGGTACTAAATTCATAAAAAACTAATAAAATATTGAAAATTAAGAGGTAAAATACAACAATTTTAACAAAACTTGTAAAAACTTGGTGTGTTATAATACAATAAATTAATATCATGGTGGTAAACCATATTAATAACCTTAAATATTGAGTAAAGGAAATAATTCATAATAATCTAATTAATTATTGAAATTTAAGGGGTAGAATACTTCATTTTTAATAATTCTTGTAAAAACTTGGGATATTATATTACAATAAATTAAAATCATGGTGGCAACTCATATAAACACTTAAAATGATGAAATTAGGTACTAAATTCATAAAAAACTAATAAAATATTGAAAATTAAGTGGTAGAATACAACAATTTTAACAAAACTTGTAAAAACTTGGTGTGTTAAAATACAATAAATAAATATCACGGTGGTAAACCATATTAATAACCTGAAATATTGAATAATGGAAATAATTCATAATAATCTAATTAATTATTGAAATTTAAGGGGTAGAATACTTCATTTTTAATAATTCTTGTAATAACTTGGGGTTTTACAATACAATAAATTAATATCATGGTGGCAAATCATATAAACACTTAAAAAGATGAAATTAGGAACTATATTCATAAAAACTTAATTAAATATTGAAATTAAAGAGGTAAAATAAAACAATTTTAACAAAACTTGTAAAAACTTGGTGTGTTATAATACAATAAATAAATATCATGGTGGCAAGTCATATAAAAACTTAAAAAGATGAAATTAGGTACTAAATTCATAAAAAACTAATAAAATACTGAAAATTAAGTGGTAGAATACAACAATTTTAACAAAACTTGTAAAAACTTGGGATATTACAATACAATAAATTAATATCATGGTGGAAAATCATATTAAACACTTAAAATGATGAAATTACAAACTATATTCATTAAAATTTAATTAATTATTGAAATTTAAGGGGTACAATACTTACTTTTTCATAATTCTTGTTATAAATTGGGGTAATATAATAAATTAAATTAAAATCATGGTGCAAACCATAATAAACACATAACAGATGAAATTAGGTATTAAATTAATAAAAATCTCATATAATTTAGAAATTTTTAAGGGGTACGATACAACATTTTTAACAAATCTTGTAAAAACATGGGGTATTACAATACAATAAATTAATATCATGGTGGCAAATCATATTAAACACTTAAAATGATGAAATTAGGAAATATATTCATTAAATTTTAATTAAATATTGAAATTTATTGGGTAAAATACAACTATTATAAGCTGTCTTGTAAAAACTTGGGGTATTACAATACAATAAATTAATATCATGATAGTAAATCATATAAATCACTTAAAATGATGAAATTACAAACTATATTCATAAAAACTTAATTAAATATTGAAATTAAAGAGGTAAAATACAACAATTTTAACAAAACTTGTAAAAACTTGGTGTGTTATAATACAATAAATAAATATCATGGTGGCAAGTCATATAAAAACTTAAAAAGATGAAATTAGGTACTAAATTCATAAAAAACTAATAAAATACTGAAAATTAAGTGGTAGAATACAACAATTTTAACAAAACTTGTAAAAACTTGGGATATTACAATACAATAAATTAATTTCATGGTGGAAAATCATATAAACACTTAAAAAGATGAAATTAGGTACTAAATTCATAAAAAACTAATAAAATATTGAAAATTAAGTGGTAGAATACAACAATTTTAACAAAACTTGTAAAAACTTGGTATATTATATTACAAAAAATTAAAATCATGGTGGTAAACCATATTAATAACCTTAAATAATGAAATTAGGTACTAAATTCATAAAAAACTAATAAAATATTGAAAATTAAGTGGTAAAATACAACAATTTTAACAAAACTTGTAAAAACTTGGTGTATTATGATACAATAAATAAATATCATGGTGGTAAACCATATTAATAACCTGAAATATTGAATTAAGGAAATAATTCATAATAATCTTATTAATTATTGAAATTTAAGGGGTTGAATACTTCATTTTTAATAATTCTTGTAAAAACTTGGGATATTATATTACAATAAAATAAAATCATGGTGGCAAATCATATTAAACACTTAAAATGATGAAATTACAAACTATATTCATTAAAATTTAATTAATTATTGAAATTTAAGGGGTACAATACTTACTTTTTCATAATTCTTGTTTTAAATTGGGGTAATATAATAAATTAAATTAAAATCATGGTGCAAACCATAATAAACACATAACAGATGAAATTAGGTATTAAATTAATAAAAATCTCATATAATTTAGAAATTTTTAAGGGGTACGATACAACATTTTTAACAAATCTTGTAAAAACATGGGGTATTACAATACAATAAATTAATATCATGGTGGCAAATCATATTAAACACTTAAAATGATGAAATTAGGAAATATATTCATTAAATTTTAATTAAATATTGAAATTTATTGGGTAGAATACTTACTTTTTAATAATTCTTGTAATAACTTGGGGTAATATAATAAATTAAATTAAAATCATGGTGCAAACCATAATAAACACATAACAGATGAAATTAGGTATTAAATTAATAAAAATCTCATATAATTTAGTAATTTTTAAAGGGTACGGTACAACATTTTTAACACATCTTGTAAAAACTTGGGATATTATATTACAATAAATTAAAATCATGGTGGCAAATCATATTAAACACTTAAAATGATGAAATTAGGAAATATATTCATTAAATTTTAATTAAATATTGAAATTTATTGGGTAAAATACAACTATTATAAGCTATCTTGTAAAAACTGTGGGTATTACAATACAATAAATTATTATCATGGTAGTAAACCATATTAATAACCTTAAATATTGAATAAAGGAAATAATTTATAATAATCTAATTAATTATTGAAATTTAAGGGGTAGAATACTTCATTTTTAATAATTCTTGTAAAAACTTGGGATATTATATTACAATACATTAAAATCATGGTGGCAACTCATATAAACACTTAAAATGATGAAATTAGGTACTAAATTCATAAAAAACTAATAAAATATTGAAAATTAATTGGTGGAATACAACAATTTTAACAAAACTTGTAAAAACTTGGTGTGTTATAATACAATAAATAAATATCATTGTGGTAAACAATATTAAACACTTAAAATGATGAAATTAGGAAATATATTCATTAAATTTTAATTAAATATTCAAATTTATTGGGTAAAATACAACTATTTTAAGCTATCTTGTAAAAACTTGGGGTATTACAATACAATAAATTAATATCATGGCGGTAAACCATATTAATAACCTTAAATAATGAAATAAGGATTAAATTCATAATAATCTAATTAAATATTGAAAGTTATGGGGTAAAATACAACAATTTTAACAAAACTTGTAAAAACTTGGTATATTATATTAATATAAATTAAAATCATTGTGGCAAATCATATTAAACACTTAAAATGATGAAATTACAAACTATATTCATTAAAATTTAATTAATTATTGAAATTTAAGGGGTACAATACTTACTTTTTCATAATTCTTGTTATAAATTGGGGTAATATAATAAATTAAATTAAAATCATGGTGCAAACCATAATAAACACATAACAGATGAAATTAGGTATTAAATTAATAAAAATCTCATATAATTTAGTAATTTTTAAAGGGTACGGTACAACATTTTTAACACATCTTGTAAAAACATGGGGTATTACAATACAATAAATTAATATCATGGTGGCAAGTCATATAAACACTTAAAAAGATGAAATTAGGTACTAAATTCATAAAAAACTAATAAAATACTGAAAATTAAGTGGTAGAATACAACAATTTTAACAAAACTTGTAAAAACTTGGTGTGTTATAATACAATAAATAAATATCATGATGGTAAACCAAATTCATAACCTGAAATATTGAATAAAGGAAATAATTCATAATAATCTAATTAATTATTGAAATTTAAGGGGTAGAATACTTCATTTTTAATAATTCTTGTAAAAACTTGGGATATTATATTACAATAAATTAAAATCATGGTGGCAAATCATATTAAACACTTAAAATGATGAAATTACAAACTATATTCATTAAAATTTAATTAATTATTGAAATTTAAGGGGTAGAATACTTACTTTTTAATAATTCTTGTAATAACTTGGGGTAATATAATAAATTAAATTAAAATCATGGTGCAAACCATAATAAACACATAACAGATGAAATTAGGTATTAAATTAATAAAAATCTCATATAATTTAGTAATTTTTAAAGGGTACGGTACAACATTTTTAACACATCTTGTAAAAACTTGGGATATTATATTACAATAAATTAAAATCATGGTGGCAACTCATATAAACACTTAAAAAGATGAAATTAGGTACTAAATTCATAAAAAACTAATAAAATACTGAAAATTAAGTGGTAGAATACAACAATTTTAACAAAACTTGTAAAAACTTGGGATATTACAATACAATAAATTAATATCATGGTGGAAAATCATATAAACACTTAAAAAGATGAAATTAGGTACTAAATTCATAAAAAACTAATAAAATATTGAAAATTAAGTGGTAGAATACAACAATTTTAACAAAACTTGTAAAAACTTGGTATATTATATTACAAAAAATTAAAATCATGGTGGTAAACCATATTAATAACCTTAAATAATGAAATTAGGTACTAAATTCATAAAAAACTAATAAAATATTGAAAATTAAGTGGTAAAATACAAAAATTTTAACAAAACTTGTAAAAACTTGGTGTATTATGATACAATAAATAAATATCATGGTGGTAAACCATATTAATAACCTGAAATATTGAATTAAGGAAATAATTCATAATAATCTTATTAATTATTGAAATTTAAGGGGTAGAATACTTCATTTTTAATAATTCTTGTAAAAACTTGGGATATTATATTACAATAAATTAAAATCATGGTGGCAACTCATATAAACACTTAAAATGATGAAATTAGGTACTAAATTCATAAAAAACTAATAAAATATTGAAAACTAATTGGTAGAATACAACAATTTTAACAAAACTTGTAAAAACTTGGTGTGTTAAAATACAATAAATAAATATCACGGTGGTAAACCATATTAATAACCTGAAATATTGAATAATGGAAATAATTCATAATAATCTAATTAATTATTGAAATTTAAGGGGTAGAATACTTCATTTTTAATAATTCTTGTAATAACTTGGGGTTTTACAATACAATAAATTAATATCATGTTCGCAAATCATATAAACACTTAAAAAGATGAAATTAGGTACTAAATTCATAAAAAACTAATAAAATACTGAAAATTAAGTGGTAGAATACAACAATTTTAACAAAACTTGTAAAAACTTGGGATATTACAATACAATAAATTAATATAATGGTGGAAAATCATATTAAACACTTAAAATGATGAAATTACAAACTATATTCATTAAAATTTAATTAATTATTGAAATTTAAGGGGTACAATACTTACTTTTTCATAATTCTTGTTATAAATTGGGGTAATATAATAAATTAAATTAAAATCATGGTGCAAACCATAATAAACACATAACAGATGAAATTAGGTATTAAATTAATAAAAATCTCATATAATTTAGAAATTTTTAAGGGGTACGATACAACATTTTTAACAAATCTTGTAAAAACATGGGGTATTACAATACAATAAATTAATATCATGGTGGCAAATCATATTAAACACTTAAAATGATGAAATTAGGAAATATATTCATTAAATTTTAATTAAATATTGAAATTTATTGGGTAAAATACAACTATTATAAGCTGTCTTGTAAAAACTTGGGGTATTACAATACAATAAATTAATATCATGATGGTAAATCATATAAATCACTTAAAATGATGAAATTACAAACTATATTCATTAAAATTTAATTAATTATTGAAATTTAAGGGGTAGAATACTTACTTTTTCATAATTCTTGTTATAAATTGGGGTAATATAATAAATTAAATTAAAATCATGGTGAAAACCATAATAAACACATAACAGATGAAATTAGGTATTAAATTAATAAAAATCTCATATAATTTAGTAATTTTTAAAGGGTACGGTACAACATGTTTAACAAATCTTGTAAAAACATGGGGTATTACAATACAATAAATTAATATCATGGTGGCAAGTCATATAAACACTTAAAAAGATGAAATTAGGTACTAAATTCATAAAAAACTAATAAAATACTGAAAATTAAGTGGTAGAATACAACAATTTTAACAAAACTTGTAAAAACTTGGGATATTATATTACAAAAAATTAAAATCATGGTGGTAAACCATATTAATAACCTTAAATAATGAAATTAGGTACTAAATTCATAAAAAACTAATAAAATATTGAAAATTAAGTGGTAAAATATAACAATTTTAACAAAACTTGTAAAAACTTGGTGTATTATGATACAATAAATAAATATCATGGTGGTAAACCATATTAATAACCTGAAATATTGAATTAAGGAAATAATTCATAATAATCTAATTAATTATTGAAATTTAAGGGGTAGAATACTTCTTTTTTAATAATTCTTGTAATAACTTGGGGTATTACAATACAATAAATTAATATCATGGTGGCAAATCATATAAACACTTAAAAAGATGAAATTAGGAACTATATTCATAAAAACTTAATTAAATATTGAAATTAAAGAGGTAAAATACAACAATTTTAACAAAACTTGTAAAAACTTGGTGTGTTATAATACAATAAATAAATATCATGGTGGCAAGTCATATAAAAACTTAAAAAGATGAAATTAGGTACTAAATTCATAAAAAACTAATAAAATACTGAAAATTAAGTGGTAGAATACAACAATTTTAACAAAACTTGTAAAAACTTGGGATATTACAATACAATAAATTAATTTCATGGTGGAAAATCATATAAACACTTAAAAAGATGAAATTAGGTACTAAATTCATAAAAAACTAATAAAATATTGAAAATTAAGTGGTAGAATACAACAATTTTAACAAAACTTGTAAAAACTTGGTATATTATATTACAAAAAATTAAAATCATGGTGGTAAACCATATTAATAACCTTAAATAATGAAATTAGGTACTAAATTCATAAAAAACTAATAAAATATTGAAAATTAAGTGGTAAAATACAACAATTTTAACAAAACTTGTAAAAACTTGGTGTATTATGATACAATAAATAAATATCATGGTGGTAAACCATATTAATAACCTGAAATATTGAATTAAGGAAATAATTCATAATAATCTTATTAATTATTGAAATTTAAGGGGTTGAATACTTCATTTTTAATAATTCTTGTAAAAACTTGGGATATTATATTACAATAAAATAAAATCATGGTGGCAAATCATATTAAACACTTAAAATGATGAAATTACAAACTATATTCATTAAAATTTAATTAATTATTGAAATTTAAGGGGTACAATACTTACTTTTTCATAATTCTTGTTTTAAATTGGGGTAATATAATAAATTAAATTAAAATCATGGTGCAAACCATAATAAACACATAACAGATGAAATTAGGTATTAAATTAATAAAAATCTCATATAATTTAGAAATTTTTAAGGGGTAAAATACAACAATTTTAACAAAACTTGTAAAAACTTGGGATATTATATTAAAATAAATTAAAATCATGGTGGCAAATCATATTAAACACTTAAAATGATGAAATTAGGAAATATATTCATTAAATTTTAATTAAATATTGAAATTTATTGGGTAAAATACAACTATTATAAGCTATCTTGTAAAAACTGTGGGTATTACAATACAATAAATTATTATCATGGTAGTAATCCATATTAATAACCTTAAATATTGAATAAAGGAAATAATTTATAATAATCTAATTAATTATTGAAATTTAAGGGGTAGAATACTTCATTTTTAATAATTCTTGTAAAAACTTGGGATATTATATTACAATACATTAAAATCATGGTGGCAACTCATATAAACACTTAAAATGATGAAATTAGGTACTAAATTCATAAAAAACTAATAAAATATTGAAAATTAATTGGTGGAATACAACAATTTTAACAAAACTTGTAAAAACTTGGTGTGTTATAATACAATAAATAAATATCATTGTGGTAAACAATATTAAACACTTAAAATGATGAAATTAGGAAATATATTCATTCAATTTTAATTAAATATTCAAATTTATTGGGTAAAATACAACTATTTTAAGCTATCTTGTAAAAACTTGGGGTATTACAATACAATAAATTAATATCATGGCGGTAAACCATATTAATAACCTTAAATAATGAAATAAGGATTAAATTCATAATAATCTAATTAAATATTGAAAGTTATGGGGTAAAATACAACAATTTTAACAAAACTTGTAAAAACTTGGTATATTATATTAAAATAAATTAAAATCATTGTGGCAAATCATATTAAACACTTAAAATGATGAAATTACAAACTATATTCATTAAAATTTAATTAATTATTGAAATTTAAGGGGTACAATACTTACTTTTTCATAATTCTTGTTATAAATTGGGGTAATATAATAAATTAAATTAAAATCATGGTGCAAACCATAATAAACACATAACAGATGAAATTAGGTATTAAATTAATAAAAATCTCATATAATTTAGTAATTTTTAAAGGGTACGGTACAACATTTTTAACACATCTTGTAAAAACATGGGGTATTACAATACAATAAATTAATATCATGGTGGCAAGTCATATAAACACTTAAAAAGATGAAATTAGGTACTAAATTCATAAAAAACTAATAAAATACTGAAAATTAAGTGGTAGAATACAACAATTTTAACAAAACTTGTAAAAACTTGGTGTGTTATAATACAATAAATAAATATCATGATGGTAAACCATATTCATAACCTGAAATATTGAATAAAGGAAATAATTCATAATAATCTAATTAATTATTGAAATTTAAGGGGTAGAATACTTCATTTTTAATAATTCTTGTAAAAACTTGGGATATTACAATACAATAAATTAATATAATGGTGGAAAATCATATTAAACACTTAAAATGATGAAATTACAAACTATATTCATTAAAATTTAATTAATTATTGAAATTTAAGGGGTACAATACTTACTTTTTCATAATTCTTGTTATAAATTGGGGTAATATAATAAATTATATTAAAATCATGGTGCAAACCATAATAAACACATAACAGATGAAATTAGGTATTAAATTAATAAAAATCTCATATAATTTAGAAATTTTTAAGGGGTACGATACAACATTTTTAACAAATCTTGTAAAAACATGGGGTATTACAATACAATAAATTAATATCATGGTGGCAAATCATATTAAACACTTAAAATGATGAAATTAGGTACTAAATTCATAAAAAACTAATAAAATACTGAAAATTAAGTGGTAGAATACAACAATTTTAACAAAACTTGTAAAAACTTGGGATATTACAATACAATAAATTAATATCATGGTGGAAAATCATATAAACACTTAAAAAGATGAAATTAGGTACTAAATTCATAAAAAACTAATAAAATATTGAAAATTAAGTGGTAGAATACAACAATTTTAACAAAACTTGTAAAAACTTGGTATATTATATTACAAAAAATTAAAATCATGGTGGTAAACCATATTAATAACCTTAAATAATGAAATTAGGTACTAAATTCATAAAAAACTAATAAAATATTGAAAATTAAGTGGTAAAATACAAAAATTTTAACAAAACTTGTAAAAACTTGGTGTATTATGATACAATAAATAAATATCATGGTGGTAAACCATATTAATAACCTGAAATATTGAATTAAGGAAATAATTCATAATAATCTTATTAATTATTGAAATTTAAGGGGTAGAATACTTCATTTTTAATAATTCTTGTAAAAACTTGGGATATTATATTACAATAAATTAAAATCATGGTGGCAACTCATATAAACACTTAAAATGATGAAATTAGGTACTAAATTCATAAAAAACTAATAAAATATTGAAAACTAATTGGTAGAATACAACAATTTTAACAAAACTTGTAAAAACTTGGTGTGTTAAAATACAATAAATAAATATCACGGTGGTAAACCATATTAATAACCTGAAATATTGAATAATGGAAATAATTCATAATAATCTAATTAATTATTGAAATTTAAGGGGTAGAATACTTCATTTTTAATAATTCTTGTAATAACTTGGGGTTTTACAATACAATAAATTAATATCATGGTGGCAAATCATATAAACACTTAAAAAGATGAAATTAGGAACTATATTCATTAAAACTTAATTAAATATTGAAATTAAAGAGGTAAAATACAACAATTTTAACAAAACTTGTAAAAACTTGGTGTGTTATAATACAATAAATAAATATCATGGTGGCAAGTCATATAAAAACTTAAAAAAATGAAATTAGGTACTAAATTCATAAAAAACTAATAAAATACTGAAAATTAAGTGGTAGAATACAACAATTTTAACAAAACTTGTAAAAACTTGGGATATTACAATACAATAAATTAATATAATGGTGGAAAATCATATTAAACACTTAAAATGATGAAATTACAAACTATATTCATTAAAATTTAATTAATTATTGAAATTTAAGGGGTACAATACTTACTTTTTCATAATTCTTGTTATAAATTGGGGTAATATAATAAATTATATTAAAATCATGGTGCAAACCATAATAAACACATAACAGATGAAATTAGGTATTAAATTAATAAAAATCTCATATAATTTAGAAATTTTTAAGGGGTACGATACAACATTTTTAACAAATCTTGTAAAAACATGGGGTATTACAATACAATAAATTAATATCATGGTGGCAAATCATATTAAACACTTAAAATGATGAAATTAGGAAATATATTCATTAAATTTTAATTAAATATTGAAATTTATTGGGTAAAATACAACTATTATAAGCTGTCTTGTAAAAACTTGGGGTATTACAATACAATAAATTAATATCATGATGGTAAATCATATAAATCACTTAAAATGATGAAATTACAAACTATATTCATTAAAATTTAATTAATTATTGAAATTTAAGGGGTAGAATACTTACTTTTTCATAATTCTTGTTATAAATTGGGGTAATATAATAAATTAAATTAAAATCATGGTGAAAACCATAATAAACACATAACAGATGAAATTAGGTATTAAATTAATAAAAATCTCATATAATTTAGTAATTTTTAAAGGGTACGGTACAACATGTTTAACAAATCTTGTAAAAACATGGGGTATTACAATACAATAAATTAATATCATGGTGGCAAGTCATATAAACACTTAAAAAGATGAAATTAGGTACTAAATTCATAAAAAACTAATAAAATACTGAAAATTAAGTGGTAGAATACAACAATTTTAACAAAACTTGTAAAAACTTGGGATATTATATTACAAAAAATTAAAATCATGGTGGTAAACCATATTAATAACCTTAAATAATGAAATTAGGTACTAAATTCATAAAAAACTAATAAAATATTGAAAATTAAGTGGTAAAATATAACAATTTTAACAAAACTTGTAAAAACTTGGTGTATTATGATACAATAAATAAATATCATGGTGGTAAACCATATTAATAACCTGAAATATTGAATTAAGGAAATAATTCATAATAATCTAATTAATTATTGAAATTTAAGGGGTAGAATACTTCTTTTTTAATAATTCTTGTAATAACTTGGGGTATTACAATACAATAAATTAATATCATGGTGGCAAATCATATAAACACTTAAAAAGATGAAATTAGGAACTATATTCATAAAAACTTAATTAAATATTGAAATTAAAGAGGTAAAATACAACAATTTTAACAAAACTTGTAAAAACTTGGTGTGTTATAATACAATAAATAAATATCATGGTGGCAAGTCATATAAAAACTTAAAAAGATGAAATTAGGTACTAAATTCATAAAAAACTAATAAAATACTGAAAATTAAGTGGTAGAATACAACAATTTTAACAAAACTTGTAAAAACTTGGGATATTACAATACAATAAATTAATTTCATGGTGGAAAATCATATAAACACTTAAAAAGATGAAATTAGGTACTAAATTCATAAAAAACTAATAAAATATTGAAAATTAAGTGGTAGAATACAACAATTTTAACAAAACTTGTAAAAACTTGGTATATTATATTACAAAAAATTAAAATCATGGTGGTAAACCATATTAATAACCTTAAATAATGAAATTAGGTACTAAATTCATAAAAAACTAATAAAATATTGAAAATTAAGTGGTAAAATACAACAATTTTAACAAAACTTGTAAAAACTTGGTGTATTATGATACAATAAATAAATATCATGGTGGTAAACCATATTAATAACCTGAAATATTGAATTAAGGAAATAATTCATAATAATCTTATTAATTATTGAAATTTAAGGGGTTGAATACTTCATTTTTAATAATTCTTGTAAAAACTTGGGATATTATATTACAATAAAATAAAATCATGGTGGCAAATCATATTAAACACTTAAAATGATGAAATTACAAACTATATTCATTAAAATTTAATTAATTATTGAAATTTAAGGGGTACAATACTTACTTTTTCATAATTCTTGTTTTAAATTGGGGTAATATAATAAATTAAATTAAAATCATGGTGCAAACCATAATAAACACATAACAGATGAAATTAGGTATTAAATTAATAAAAATCTCATATAATTTAGAAATTTTTAAGGGGTAAAATACAACAATTTTAACAAAACTTGTAAAAACTTGGGATATTATATTAAAATAAATTAAAATCATGGTGGCAAATCATATTAAACACTTAAAATGATGAAATTAGGAAATATATTCATTAAAT
Source organism: Rhopalosiphum nymphaeae (assembly GCA_036289425.1). NCBI lineage: Eukaryota > Metazoa > Arthropoda > Insecta > Hemiptera > Aphididae > Rhopalosiphum > Rhopalosiphum nymphaeae. Next base: position 12,027,464 of record JAZAQC010000019.1, on the reverse strand, counting down.
TTTAATTAAATATTGAAATTTATTGGGTAAAATACAACTATTATAAGCTATCTTGTAAAAACTGTGGGTATTACAATACAATAAATTATTATCATGGTAGTAATCCATATTAATAACCTTAAATATTGAATAAAGGAAATAATTTATAATAATCTAATTAATTATTGAAATTTAAGGGGTAGAATACTTCATTTTTAATAATTCTTGTAAAAACTTGGGATATTATATTACAATACATTAAAATCATGGTGGCAACTCATATAAACACTTAAAATGATGAAATTAGGTACTAAATTCATAAAAAACTAATAAAATATTGAAAATTAATTGGTGGAATACAACAATTTTAACAAAACTTGTAAAAACTTGGTGTGTTATAATACAATAAATAAATATCATTGTGGTAAACAATATTAAACACTTAAAATGATGAAATTAGGAAATATATTCATTCAATTTTAATTAAATATTCAAATTTATTGGGTAAAATACAACTATTTTAAGCTATCTTGTAAAAACTTGGGGTATTACAATACAATAAATTAATATCATGGCGGTAAACCATATTAATAACCTTAAATAATGAAATAAGGATTAAATTCATAATAATCTAATTAAATATTGAAAGTTATGGGGTAAAATACAACAATTTTAACAAAACTTGTAAAAACTTGGTATATTATATTAAAATAAATTAAAATCATTGTGGCAAATCATATTAAACACTTAAAATGATGAAATTACAAACTATATTCATTAAAATTTAATTAATTATTGAAATTTAAGGGGTACAATACTTACTTTTTCATAATTCTTGTTATAAATTGGGGTAATATAATAAATTAAATTAAAATCATGGTGCAAACCATAATAAACACATAACAGATGAAATTAGGTATTAAATTAATAAAAATCTCATATAATTTAGTAATTTTTAAAGGGTACGGTACAACATTTTTAACACATCTTGTAAAAACATGGGGTATTACAATACAATAAATTAATATCATGGTGGCAAGTCATATAAACACTTAAAAAGATGAAATTAGGTACTAAATTCATAAAAAACTAATAAAATACTGAAAATTAAGTGGTAGAATACAACAATTTTAACAAAACTTGTAAAAACTTGGTGTGTTATAATACAATAAATAAATATCATGATGGTAAACCATATTCATAACCTGAAATATTGAATAAAGGAAATAATTCATAATAATCTAATTAATTATTGAAATTTAAGGGGTAGAATACTTCATTTTTAATAATTCTTGTAAAAACTTGGGATATTACAATACAATAAATTAATATAATGGTGGAAAATCATATTAAACACTTAAAATGATGAAATTACAAACTATATTCATTAAAATTTAATTAATTATTGAAATTTAAGGGGTACAATACTTACTTTTTCATAATTCTTGTTATAAATTGGGGTAATATAATAAATTATATTAAAATCATGGTGCAAACCATAATAAACACATAACAGATGAAATTAGGTATTAAATTAATAAAAATCTCATATAATTTAGAAATTTTTAAGGGGTACGATACAACATTTTTAACAAATCTTGTAAAAACATGGGGTATTACAATACAATAAATTAATATCATGGTGGCAAATCATATTAAACACTTAAAATGATGAAATTAGGTACTAAATTCATAAAAAACTAATAAAATACTGAAAATTAAGTGGTAGAATACAACAATTTTAACAAAACTTGTAAAAACTTGGGATATTACAATACAATAAATTAATATCATGGTGGAAAATCATATAAACACTTAAAAAGATGAAATTAGGTACTAAATTCATAAAAAACTAATAAAATATTGAAAATTAAGTGGTAGAATACAACAATTTTAACAAAACTTGTAAAAACTTGGTATATTATATTACAAAAAATTAAAATCATGGTGGTAAACCATATTAATAACCTTAAATAATGAAATTAGGTACTAAATTCATAAAAAACTAATAAAATATTGAAAATTAAGTGGTAAAATACAAAAATTTTAACAAAACTTGTAAAAACTTGGTGTATTATGATACAATAAATAAATATCATGGTGGTAAACCATATTAATAACCTGAAATATTGAATTAAGGAAATAATTCATAATAATCTTATTAATTATTGAAATTTAAGGGGTAGAATACTTCATTTTTAATAATTCTTGTAAAAACTTGGGATATTATATTACAATAAATTAAAATCATGGTGGCAACTCATATAAACACTTAAAATGATGAAATTAGGTACTAAATTCATAAAAAACTAATAAAATATTGAAAACTAATTGGTAGAATACAACAATTTTAACAAAACTTGTAAAAACTTGGTGTGTTAAAATACAATAAATAAATATCACGGTGGTAAACCATATTAATAACCTGAAATATTGAATAATGGAAATAATTCATAATAATCTAATTAATTATTGAAATTTAAGGGGTAGAATACTTCATTTTTAATAATTCTTGTAATAACTTGGGGTTTTACAATACAATAAATTAATATCATGGTGGCAAATCATATAAACACTTAAAAAGATGAAATTAGGAACTATATTCATTAAAACTTAATTAAATATTGAAATTAAAGAGGTAAAATACAACAATTTTAACAAAACTTGTAAAAACTTGGTGTGTTATAATACAATAAATAAATATCATGGTGGCAAGTCATATAAAAACTTAAAAAAATGAAATTAGGTACTAAATTCATAAAAAACTAATAAAATACTGAAAATTAAGTGGTAGAATACAACAATTTTAACAAAACTTGTAAAAACTTGGGATATTACAATACAATAAATTAATATAATGGTGGAAAATCATATTAAACACTTAAAATGATGAAATTACAAACTATATTCATTAAAATTTAATTAATTATTGAAATTTAAGGGGTACAATACTTACTTTTTCATAATTCTTGTTATAAATTGGGGTAATATAATAAATTATATTAAAATCATGGTGCAAACCATAATAAACACATAACAGATGAAATTAGGTATTAAATTAATAAAAATCTCATATAATTTAGAAATTTTTAAGGGGTACGATACAACATTTTTAACAAATCTTGTAAAAACATGGGGTATTACAATACAATAAATTAATATCATGGTGGCAAATCATATTAAACACTTAAAATGATGAAATTAGGAAATATATTCATTAAATTTTAATTAAATATTGAAATTTATTGGGTAAAATACAACTATTATAAGCTGTCTTGTAAAAACTTGGGGTATTACAATACAATAAATTAATATCATGATGGTAAATCATATAAATCACTTAAAATGATGAAATTACAAACTATATTCATTAAAATTTAATTAATTATTGAAATTTAAGGGGTAGAATACTTACTTTTTCATAATTCTTGTTATAAATTGGGGTAATATAATAAATTAAATTAAAATCATGGTGAAAACCATAATAAACACATAACAGATGAAATTAGGTATTAAATTAATAAAAATCTCATATAATTTAGTAATTTTTAAAGGGTACGGTACAACATGTTTAACAAATCTTGTAAAAACATGGGGTATTACAATACAATAAATTAATATCATGGTGGCAAGTCATATAAACACTTAAAAAGATGAAATTAGGTACTAAATTCATAAAAAACTAATAAAATACTGAAAATTAAGTGGTAGAATACAACAATTTTAACAAAACTTGTAAAAACTTGGGATATTATATTACAAAAAATTAAAATCATGGTGGTAAACCATATTAATAACCTTAAATAATGAAATTAGGTACTAAATTCATAAAAAACTAATAAAATATTGAAAATTAAGTGGTAAAATATAACAATTTTAACAAAACTTGTAAAAACTTGGTGTATTATGATACAATAAATAAATATCATGGTGGTAAACCATATTAATAACCTGAAATATTGAATTAAGGAAATAATTCATAATAATCTAATTAATTATTGAAATTTAAGGGGTAGAATACTTCTTTTTTAATAATTCTTGTAATAACTTGGGGTATTACAATACAATAAATTAATATCATGGTGGCAAATCATATAAACACTTAAAAAGATGAAATTAGGAACTATATTCATAAAAACTTAATTAAATATTGAAATTAAAGAGGTAAAATACAACAATTTTAACAAAACTTGTAAAAACTTGGTGTGTTATAATACAATAAATAAATATCATGGTGGCAAGTCATATAAAAACTTAAAAAGATGAAATTAGGTACTAAATTCATAAAAAACTAATAAAATACTGAAAATTAAGTGGTAGAATACAACAATTTTAACAAAACTTGTAAAAACTTGGGATATTACAATACAATAAATTAATATCATGGTGGAAAATCATATAAACACTTAAAAAGATGAAATTAGGTACTAAATTCATAAAAAACTAATAAAATATTGAAAATTAAGTGGTAGAATACAACAATTTTAACAAAACTTGTAAAAACTTGGTATATTATATTACAAAAAATTAAAATCATGGTGGTAAACCATATTAATAACCTTAAATAATGAAATTAGGTACTAAATTCATAAAAAACTAATAAAATATTGAAAATTAAGTGGTAAAATACAACAATTTTAACAAAACTTGTAAAAACTTGGTGTATTATGATACAATAAATAAATATCATGGTGGTAAACCATATTAATAACCTGAAATATTGAATTAAGGAAATAATTCATAATAATCTTATTAATTATTGAAATTTAAGGGGTTGAATACTTCATTTTTAATAATTCTTGTAAAAACTTGGGATATTATATTACAATAAAATAAAATCATGGTGGCAAATCATATTAAACACTTAAAATGATGAAATTACAAACTATATTCATTAAAATTTAATTAATTATTGAAATTTAAGGGGTACAATACTTACTTTTTCATAATTCTTGTTTTAAATTGGGGTAATATAATAAATTAAATTAAAATCATGGTGCAAACCATAATAAACACATAACAGATGAAATTAGGTATTAAATTAATAAAAATCTCATATAATTTAGAAATTTTTAAGGGGTACGATACAACATTTTTAACAAATCTTGTAAAAACATGGGGTATTACAATACAATAAATTAATATCATGGTGGCAAATCATATTAAACACTTAAAATGATGAAATTAGGAAATATATTCATTAAATTTTAATTAAATATTGAAATTTATTGGGTAAAATACAACTATTATAAGCTATCTTGTAAAAACTTGGGGTATTACAATACAATAAATTAATATCATGGCGCTAAACCATATTAATAACCTTAAATAATGAAATAAGGATTAAATTCATAATAATCTAATTAAATATTGAAAGTTATGGGGTAAAATACAACAATTTTAACAAAACTTGTAAAAACTTGGGATATTATATTAAAATAAATTAAAATCATGGTGGCAAATCATATTAAACACTTAAAATGATGAAATTAGGAAATATATTCATTAAATTTTAATTAAATATTGAAATTTATTGGGTAAAATACAACTATTATAAGCTATCTTGTAAAAACTTGGGGTATTACAATACAATAAATTAATATCATGGCGCTAAACCATATTAATAACCTTAAATAATGAAATAAGGATTAAATTCATAATAATCTAATTAAATATTGAAAGTTATGGGGTAAAATACAACAATTTTAACAAAACTTGTAAAAACTTGGGATATTATATTAAAATAAATTAAAATCATGGTGGCAAATCATATTAAACACTTAAAATGATGAAATTAGGAAATATATTCATTAAATTTTAATTAAATATTGAAATTTATTGGGTAAAATACAACTATTTTAAGCTATCTTGTTAAACTTGGGGTATTACAATACAATAAATTAATATCATGGTGGTAAACCATATTAATAACCTTAAATAATGAAATAAGGATTAAATTCATAATAATCTAATTAAAAATTGAAAGTTATGGGGTAAAATACAACAATTTTAACAAAAGTTGTAAAAACTTGGTCTATTATAATACAATAAATAAATATCATGGTGGTAAACCATATTATTAACCTTAAATATTGAATAAAGGAAATAGTCCATAATAATCTAATTAATTATTGAAATTTAAGGGGTAGAATACTTCATTTTTAATAATCCTTGTAAAAACTTGGGATATTATATTACAATAAATTAAAATCATGGTGGCAAATCATATTAAACACTTAAAATGATGAAATTAGGAAATATATTCATTAAATTTTAATTAAATATTGAAATTTATAGGGTAAAATACAACTATTTTAAGCTATCTTGTAAAAACTTGGGGTATTACAATACAACAAATTAAAATCATGGTGGCAAATCATATTAAACACTTAAAATGATGAAATAACAAACTATATTCATTAAAATTTAATTAATTATTGAAATTTAAGGGGTAGAATACTTACTTTTTAATAATTCTTGTAATAACTTGGGGTAATATAATAAATTAAATTAAAATCATGGTGCAAACCATAATAAACACATAACAGATGAAATTAGGTATTAAATTAATAAAAATCTCATATAATTTAGTAATTTTTAAAGGGTACGGTACAACATTTTTAACACATCTTGTAAAAACTTGGGATATTATATTACAATAAATTAAAATCATGGTGGCAAATCATATTAAACACTTAAAATGATGAAATTAGGAAATATATTCATTAAATTTTAATTAAATATTGAAATTTATTGGGTAAAATACAACTATTATAAGCTATCTTGTAAAAACTGTGGGTATTACAATACAATAAATTATTATCATGGTAGTAAACCATATTAATAACCTTAAATATTGAATAAAGGAAATAATTCATAATAATCTAATTAATTATTGAAATTTAAGGGGTAGAATACTTCATTTTTAATAATTCTTGTAAAAACTTGGGATATTATATTACAATAAATTAAAATCATGGTGGCAACTCATATAAACACTTAAAATGATGAAATTAGGTACTAAATTCATAAAAAACTAATAAAATATTGAAAATTAATTGGTAGAATACAACAATTTTAACAAAACTTGTAAAAACTTGGTGTGTTATAATACAATAAATAAGTATCATTGTGGTAAACAATATTAAACACTTAAAATGATGAAATTAGGAAATATATTCATTAAATTTTAATTAAATATTCAAATTTATTGGGTAAAATACAACTATTTTAAGCTATCTTGTAAAAACTTGGGGTATTACAATACAATAAATTAATATCATGGCGGTAAACCATATTAATAACCTTAAATAATGAAATAAGGATTAAATTCATAATAATCTAATTAAATATTGAAAGTTATGGGGTAAAATACAACAATTTTAACAAAACTTGTAAAAACTTGGGATATTATATTAAAATAAATTAAAATCATTTGGCGAATCATATTAAACACTTAAAATGATGAAATTATAAACTATATTCATTAAAATGTAATTAATTATTGAAATTTAAGGGGTACAATACTTACTTTTTCATAATTCTTGTTATAAATTGGGGTAATATAATAAATTAAATTAAAATCATGGTGCAAACCATAATAAACACATAACAGATGAAATTAGGTATTAAATTAATAAAAATCTCATATAATTTAGTAATTTTTAAAGGGTACGGTACTACATTTTTAACATATCTTGTAAAAACATGGGGTATTACAATACAATAAATTAATATCATGGTGGCAAGTCATATAAACACTTAAAAAGATGAAATTAGGTACTAAATTCATAAAAAACTAATAAAATACTGAAAATTAAGTGGTAGAATACAACAATTTTAACAAAACTTGTAAAAACTTGGTGTGTTATAATACAATAAATAAATATCATGGTGGTAAACCATATTCATAACCTGAAATATTGAATAAAGGAAATAATTCATAATAATCTAATTAATTATTGAAATTTAAGGGGTAGAATACTTCATTTTTAATAATTCTTGTAAAAACTTGGGATATTATATTACAATAAATTAAAATCATGGTGGCAAATCATATTAAACACTTAAAATGATGAAATTACAAACTATATTCATTAAAATTTAATTAATTATTGAAATTTATGGGGTAGAATACTTACTTTTTAATAATTCTTGTAATAACTTGGGGTAATATAATAAATTAAATTAAAATCATGGTGCAAACCATAATAAACACATAACAGATGAAATTAGGTATTAAATTAATAAAAATCTCATATAATTTAGTAATTTTTAAAGGGTACGGTACAACATTTTTAACACATCTTGTAAAAACTTGGGATATTATATTACAATAAATTAAAATCATGGTGGCAAATCATATTAAACACTTAAAATGATGAAATTAGGAAATATATTCATTAAATTTTAATTAAATATTGAAATTTATTGGGTAAAATACAACTATTATAAGCTATCTTGTAAAAACTGTGGGTATTACAATACAATAAATTATTATCATGGTAGTAAACCATATTAATAACCTTAAATATTGAATAAAGGAAATAATTCATAATAATCTAATTAATTATTGAAATTTAAGGGGTAGAATACTTCATTTTTAATAATTCTTGTAAAAACTTGGGATATTATATTACAATAAAATAAAATCATGGTGGCAAATCATATTAAACACTTAAAATGATGAAATTACAAACTATATTCATTAAAATTTAATTAATTATTGAAATTTAAGGGGTACAATACTTACTTTTTCATAATTCTTGTTTTAAATTGGGGTAATATAATAAATTAAATTAAAATCATGGTGCAAACCATAATAAACACATAACAGATGAAATTAGGTATTAAATTAATAAAAATCTCATATAATTTAGAAATTTTTAAGGGGTACGATACAACATTTTTAACAAATCTTGTAAAAACATGGGGTATTACAATACAATAAATTAATATCATGGTGGCAAATCATATTAAACACTTAAAATGATGAAATTAGGAAATATATTCATTAAATTTTAATTAAATATTGAAATTTATTGGGTAAAATACAACTATTATAAGCTATCTTGTAAAAACTTGGGGTATTACAATACAATAAATTAATATCATGGTGGAAAATCATATAAACACTTAAAAAGATGAAATTAGGTACTAAATTCATAAAAAACTAATAAAATATTGAAAATTAAGTGGTAGAATACAACAATTTTAACAAAACTTGTAAAAACTTGGTATATTATATTACAAAAAATTAAAATCATGGTGGTAAACCATATTAATAACCTTAAATAATGAAATTAGGTACTAAATTCATAAAAAACTAATAAAATATTGAAAATTAAGTGGTAAAATACAACAATTTTAACAAAACTTGTAAAAACTTGGTGTATTATGATACAATAAATAAATATCATGGTGGTAAACCATATTAATAACCTGAAATATTGAATTAAGGAAATAATTCATAATAATCTTATTAATTATTGAAATTTAAGGGGTTGAATACTTCATTTTTAATAATTCTTGTAAAAACTTGGGATATTATATTACAATAAAATAAAATCATGGTGGCAAATCATATTAAACACTTAAAATGATGAAATTACAAACTATATTCATTAAAATTTAATTAATTATTGAAATTTAAGGGGTACAATACTTACTTTTTCATAATTCTTGTTTTAAATTGGGGTAATATAATAAATTAAATTAAAATCATGGTGCAAACCATAATAAACACATAACAGATGAAATTAGGTATTAAATTAATAAAAATCTCATATAATTTAGAAATTTTTAAGGGGTACGATACAACATTTTTAACAAATCTTGTAAAAACATGGGGTATTACAATACAATAAATTAATATCATGGTGGCAAATCATATTAAACACTTAAAATGATGAAATTAGGAAATATATTCATTAAATTTTAATTAAATATTGAAATTTATTGGGTAAAATACAACTATTATAAGCTATCTTGTAAAAACTTGGGGTATTACAATACAATAAATTAATATCATGGCGCTAAACCATATTAATAACCTTAAATAATGAAATAAGGATTAAATTCATAATAATCTAATTAAATATTGAAAGTTATGGGGTAAAATACAACAATTTTAACAAAACTTGTAAAAACTTGGGATATTATATTAAAATAAATTAAAATCATGGTGGCAAATCATATTAAACACTTAAAATGATGAAATTAGGAAATATATTCATTAAATTTTAATTAAATATTGAAATTTATTGGGTAAAATACAACTATTATAAGCTATCTTGTAAAAACTTGGGGTATTACAATACAATAAATTAATATCATGGCGCTAAACCATATTAATAACCTTAAATAATGAAATAAGGATTAAATTCATAATAATCTAATTAAATATTGAAAGTTATGGGGTAAAATACAACAATTTTAACAAAACTTGTAAAAACTTGGGATATTATATTAAAATAAATTAAAATCATGGTGGCAAATCATATTAAACACTTAAAATGATGAAATTAGGAAATATATTCATTAAATTTTAATTAAATATTGAAATTTATTGGGTAAAATACAACTATTATAAGCTATCTTGTAAAAACTGTGGGTATTACAATACAATAAATTATTATCATGGTAGTAAACCATATTAATAACCTTAAATATTGAATAAAGGAAATAATTTATAATAATCTAATTAATTATTGAAATTTAAGGGGTAGAATACTTCATTTTTAATAATTCTTGTAAAAACTTGGGATATTATATTACAATACATTAAAATCATGGTGGCAACTCATATAAACACTTAAAATGATGAAATTAGGTACTAAATTCATAAAAAACTAATAAAATATTGAAAATTAATTGGTGGAATACAACAATTTTAACAAAACTTGTAAAAACTTGGTGTGTTATAATACAATAAATAAATATCATTGTGGTAAACAATATTAAACACTTAAAATGATGAAATTAGGAAATATATTCATTCAATTTTAATTAAATATTCAAATTTATTGGGTAAAATACAACTATTTTAAGCTATCTTGTAAAAACTTGGGGTATTACAATACAATAAATTAATATCATGGCGGTAAACCATATTAATAACCTTAAATAATGAAATAAGGATTAAATTCATAATAATCTAATTAAATATTGAAAGTTATGGGGTAAAAAACAACAATTTTAACAAAACTTGTAAAAACTTGGTATATTATATTAAAATAAATTAAAATCATTGTGGCAAATCATATTAAACACTTAAAATGATGAAATTACAAACTATATTCATTAAAATTTAATTAATTATTGAAATTTAAGGGGTACAATACTTACTTTTTCATAATTCTTGTTATAAATTGGGGTAATATAATAAATTAAATTAAAATCATGGTGCAAACCATAATAAACACATAACAGATGAAATTAGGTATTAAATTAATAAAAATCTCATATAATTTAGTAATTTTTAAAGGGTACGGTACAACATTTTTAACACATCTTGTAAAAACATGGGGTATTACAATACAATAAATTAATATCATGGTGGCAAGTCATATAAACACTTAAAAAGATGAAATTAGGTACTAAATTCATAAAAAACTAATAAAATACTGAAAATTAAGTGGTAGAATACAACAATTTTAACAAAACTTGTAAAAACTTGGTGTGTTATAATACAATAAATAAATATCATGGTGGTAAACCATATTCATAACCTGAAATATTGAATAAAGGAAATAATTCATAATAATCTAATTAATTATTGAAATTTAAGGGGTAGAATACTTCATTTTTAATAATTCTTGTAAAAACTTGGGATATTATATTACAATAAATTAAAATCATGGTGGCAAATCATATTAAACACTTAAAATGATGAAATTACAAACTATATTCATTAAAATTTAATTAATTATTGAAATTTATGGGGTAGAATACTTACTTTTTAATAATTCTTTTAATAACTTGGGGTAATATAATAAATTAAATTAAAATCATGGTGCAAACCATAATAAACACATAACAGATGAAATTAGGTATTAAATTAATAAAAATCTCATATAATTTAGTAATTTTTAAAGGGTACGGTACAACATTTTTAACACATCTTGTAAAAACTTGGGATATTATATTACAATAAATTAAAATCATGGTGGCAAATCATATTAAACACTTAAAATGATGAAATTAGGAAATATATTCATTAAATTTTAATTAAATATTGAAATTTATTGGGTAAAATACAACTATTATAAGCTATCTTGTAAAAACTGTGGGTATTACAATACAATAAATTATTATCATGGTAGTAAACCATATTAATAACCTTAAATATTGAATAAAGGAAATAATTCATAATAATCTAATTAATTATTGAAATTTAAGGGGTAGAATACTTCATTTTTAATAATTCTTGTAAAAACTTGGGATATTATATTACAATAAATTAAAATCATGGTGGCAACTCATATAAACACTTAAAATGATGAAATTAGGTACTAAATTCATAAAAAACTAATAAAATATTGAAAATTAATTGGTAGAATACAACAATTTTAACAAAACTTGTAAAAACTTGGTGTGTTATAATACAATAAATAAGTATCATTGTGGTAAACAATATTAAACACTTAAAATGATGAAATTAGGAAATATATTCATTAAATTTTAATTAAATATTCAAATTTATTGGGTAAAATACAACTATTTTAAGCTATCTTGTAAAAACTTGGGGTATTACAATACAATAAATTAATATCATGGCGGTAAACCATATTAATAACCTTAAATAATGAAATAAGGATTAAATTCATAATAATCTAATTAAATATTGAAAGTTATGGGGTAAAATACAACAATTTTAACAAAACTTGTAAAAACTTGGGATATTATATTAAAATAAATTAAAATCATTTGGCGAATCATATTAAACACTTAAAATGATGAAATTATAAACTATATTCATTAAAATGTAATTAATTATTGAAATTTAAGGGGTACAATACTTACTTTTTCATAATTCTTGTTATAAATTGGGGTAATATAATAAATTAAATTAAAATCATGGTGCAAACCATAATAAACACATAACAGATGAAATTAGGTATTAAATTAATAAAAATCTCATATAATTTAGTAATTTTTAAAGGGTACGGTACAACATTTTTAACACATCTTGTAAAAACATGGGGTATTACAATACAATAAATTAATATCATGGTGGCAAGTCATATAAACACTTAAAAAGATGAAATTAGGTACTAAATTCATAAAAAACTAATAAAATACTGAAAATTAAGTGGTAGAATACAACAATTTTAACAAAACTTGTAAAAACTTGGTGTGTTATAATACAATAAATAAATATCATGGTGGTAAACCATATTCATAACCTGAAATATTGAATAAAGGAAATAATTCATAATAATCTAATTAATTATTGAAATTTAAGGGGTAGAATACTTCATTTTTAATAATTCTTGTAAAAACTTGGGATATTATATTACAATAAATTAAAATCATGGTGGCAAATCATATTAAACACTTAAAATGATGAAATTACAAACTATATTCATTAAAATTTAATTAATTATTGAAATTTATGGGGTAGAATACTTACTTTTTAATAATTCTTGTAATAACTTGGGGTAATATAATAAATTAAATTAAAATCATGGTGCAAACCATAATAAACACATAACAGATGAAATTAGGTATTAAATTAATAAAAATCTCATATAATTTAGTAATTTTTAAAGGGTACGGTACAACATTTAAACACATCTTGTAAAAACTTGGGATATTATATTACAATAAATTAAAATCATGGTGGCAAATCATATTAAACACTTAAAATGATGAAATTAGGAAATATATTCATTAAATTTTAATTAAATATTGAAATTTATTGGGTAAAATACAACTATTATAAGCTATCTTGTAAAAACTGTGGGTATTACAATACAATAAATTATTATCATGGTAGTAAACCATATTAATAACCTTAAATATTGAATAAAGGAAATAATTCATAATAATCTAATTAATTATTGAAATTTAAGGGGTAGAATACTTCATTTTTAATAATTCTTGTAAAAACTTGGGATATTATATTACAATAAATTAAAATCATGGTGGCAACTCATATAAACACTTAAAATGATGAAATTAGGTACTAAATTCATAAAAAACTAATAAAATATTGAAAATTAATTGGTAGAATACAACAATTTTAACAAAACTTGTAAAAACTTGGTGTGTTATAATACAATAAATAAATATCATTGTGGTAAACAATATTAAACACTTAAAATGATGAAATTAGGAAATATATTCATTAAATTTTAATTAAATATTCAAATTTATTGGGTAAAATACAACTATTTTAAGCTATCTTGTAAAAACTTGGGGTATTACAATACAATAAATTAATATCATGGCGGTAAACCATATTAATAACCTTAAATAATGAAATAAGGATTAAATTCATAATAATCTAATTAAATATTGAAAGTTATGGGGTAAAATACAACAATTTTAACAAAACTTGTAAAAACTTGGGATATTATATTAAAATAAATTAAAATCATTGTGGCAAATCATACTAAACACTTAAAATGATGAAATTACAAACTATATTCATTAAAATGTAATTAATTATTGAAATTTAAGGGGTACAATACTTACTTTTTCATAATTCTTGTTATAAATTGGGGTAATATAATAAATTAAATTAAAATCATGGTGCAAACCATAATAAACACCTAACAGATGAAATTAGGTATTAAATTAATAAAAATCTCATATAATTTAGTAATTTTTAAAGGGTACGGTACAACATTTTTAACACATCTTGTAAAAACATGGGGTATTACAATACAATAAATTAATATCATGGTGGCAAGTCATATAAACACTTAAAAAGATGAAATTAGGTACTAAATTCATAAAAAACTAATAAAATACTGAAAATTAAGTGGTAGAATACAACAATTTTAACAAAACTTGTAAAAACTTGGGATATTATATTACAAAAAATTAAAATCATGGTGGTAAACCATATTAATAACCTTAAATAATGAAATTAGGTACTAAATTCATAAAAAACTAATAAAATATTGAAAATTAAGTGGTAAAATACAACAATTTTTACAAAACTTGTAAAAACTTGGTGTATTATGATACAATAAATAAATATCATGGTTGTAAACCATATTAATAACCTGAAATATTGAATTAAGGAAATAATTCATAATAATCTAATTAATTATTGAAATTTAAGGGGTAGAATACTTCATTTTTAATAATTCTTGTAAAAACTTGGGATATTACATTACAATAAATTAAAATCATGGTGGCAAATCATATAAAACACTTAAAATGATGAAATTACAAACTATATTCATTAAAATTTAATTAATTATTGAAATTTAAGGGGTTGAATACTTACTTTTTAATAATTCTTGTAATAACTTGGGGTAATATAATAAATTAAATTAAAATCATGGTGCAAACCATAATAAACACATAACAGATGAAATTAGGTATTAAATTAATAAAAATCTCATATAATTTAGAAATTTTTAAGGGGTACGATACAACATTTTTAACAAATCTTGTAAAAACATGGGGTATTACAATATTAAACACTTAAAATGATGAAATTAGGAAATATATTCATTAAATTTTAATTAAATATTCAAATTTATTGGGTAAAATACAACTATTATAAGCTATCTTGTAAAAACTTGGGGTATTACAATACAATAAATTAATATCATGATGGTAAATCATATAAATCACTTAAAATGATGAAATTACAAACTATATTCATTAAAATTTAATTAATTATTGAAATTTAAGGGGTAGAATACTTACTTTTTCATAATTCTTGTTATAAATTGGGGTAATATAATAAATTAAATTAAAATCATGGTGAAAACCATAATAAACACATAACAGATGAAATTAGGTATTAAATTAATAAAAATCTCATATAATTTAGTAATTTTTAAAGGGTACGGTACAACATTTTTAACACATCTTGTAAAAACTTGGGATATTATATTACAATAAATTAAAATCATGGTGGCAACTCATATAAACACTTAAAAAGATGAAATTAGGTACTAAATTCATAAAAAACTAATAAAATACTGAAAATTAAGTGGTAGAATACAACAATTTTAACAAAACTTGTAAAAACTTGGGATATTACAATACAATAAATTAATATCATGGTGGAAAATCATATAAACACTTAAAAAGATGAATTTAGGTACTAAATTCATAAAAAACTAATAAAATATTGAAAATTAAGTGGTAGAATACAACAATTTTAACAAAACTTGTCAAAACTTGGTATATTATATTACAAAAAATTAAAATCATGGTGGTAAACCATATTAATAACCTTAAATAATGAAATAAGGTACTAAATTCATAAAAAACTAATAAAATATTGAAAATTAAGTGGTAAAATACAACAATTTTAACAAAACTTGTAAAAACTTGGTGTATTATGATACAATAAATAAATATCATGGTGGTAAACCATATTAATAACCTGAAATATTGAATTAAGGAAATAATTCATAATAATCTTATTAATTATTGAAATTTAAGGGGTTGAATACTTCATTTTTAATAATTCTTGTAAAAACTTGGGATATTATATTACAATAAAATAAAATCATGGTGGCAAATCATATTAAACACTTAAAATGATGAAATTACAAACTATATTCATTAAAATTTAATTAATTATTGAAATTTAAGGGGTAGAATACTTACTTTTTAATAATTCTTGTAATAACTTGGGGTAATATAATAAATTAAATTAAAATCATGGTGCAAACCATAATAAACACATAACAGATGAAATTAGGTATTAAATTAATAAAAATCTCATATAATTTAGAAATTTTTAAGGGGTACGATACAACATTTTTAACAAATCTTGTAAAAACATGGGGTATTACAATATTAAACACTTAAAATGATGAAATTAGGAAATATATTCATTAAATTTTAATTAAATATTCAAATTTATTGGGTAAAATACAACTATTATAAGCTATCTTGTAAAAACTTGGGGTATTACAATACAATAAATTAATATCATGATGGTAAATCATATAAATCACTTAAAATGATGAAATTACAAACTATATTCATTAAAATTTAATTAATTATTGAAATTTAAGGGGTAGAATACTTACTTTTTCATAATTCTTGTTATAAATTGGGGTAATATAATAAATTAAATTAAAATCATGGTGAAAACCATAATAAACACATAACAGATGAAATTAGGTATTAAATTAATAAAAATCTCATATAATTTAGTAATTTTTAAAGGGTACGGTACAACATTTTTAACACATCTTGTAAAAACTTGGGATATTATATTACAATAAATTAAAATCATGGTGGCAACTCATATAAACACTTAAAAAGATGAAATTAGGTACTAAATTCATAAAAAACTAATAAAATACTGAAAATTAAGTGGTAGAATACAACAATTTTAACAAAACTTGTAAAAACTTGGTGTGTTATAATACAATAAATAAATATCATGGTGGTAAACCATATTCATAACCTGAAATATTGAATAAAGGAAATAATTTATAATAATCTAATTAATTATTGAAATTTAAGTGGTAGAATACTTCATTTTTAATAATTCTTGTAAAAACTTGGGATATTATATTACAATAAATTAAAATCATGGTGGCAAATCATATTAAACACTTAAAATGATGAAATTACAAACTATATTCATTAAAATTTAATTAATTATTGAAATTTAAGGGGTACAATACTTACTTTTTCATAATTCTTGTTTTAAATTGGGGTAATATAATAAATTAAATTAAAATCATGGTGCAAACCATAATAAACACATAACAGATGAAATTAGGTATTAAATTAATAAAAATCTCATATAATTTAGAAATTTTTAAGGGGTACGATACAACATTTTTAACAAATCTTGTAAAAACATGGGGTATTACAATACAATAAATTAATATCATGGTGGCAAATCATATTAAACACTTAAAATGATGAAATTAGGAAATATATTCATTAAATTTTAATTAAATATTGAAATTTATTGGGTAAAATACAACTATTATAAGCTATCTTGTAAAAACTTGGGGTATTACAATACAATAAATTAATATCATGATGGTAAATCATATAAATCACTTAAAATGATGAAATTACAAACTATATTCATTAAAATTTAATTAATTATTGAAATTTAAGGGGTAGAATACTTACTTTTTCATAATTCTTGTTATAAATTGGGGTAATATAATAAATTAAATTAAAATCATGGTGAAAACCATAATAAACACATAACAGATGAAATTAGGTATTAAATTAATAAAAATCTCATATAATTTAGTATTTTTTAAAGGGTACGGTACAACATTTTTAACACATCTTGTAAATACTTGGGATATTATATTACAATAAATTAAAATCATGGTGGCAAATCATATTAAACACTTAAAATGATGAAATTAGGAAAAATATTCATTAAATTTTAATTAAATATTGAAATTTATTGGGTAAAATACAACTATTATAAGCTATCTTGTAAAAACTGTGGGTATTACAATACAATAAATTATTATCATGGTAGTAAACCATATTAAAAACCTTAAATATTGAATAAAGGAAATAATTTATAATAATCTAATTAATTATTGAAATTTAAGTGGTAGAATACTTCATTTTTAATAATTCTTGTAAAAACTTGGGATATTATATTACAATACATTAAAATCATGGTGGCAACTCATATAAACACTTAAAATGATGAAATTAGGTACTAAATTCATAAAAAACTAATAAAATATTGAAAATTAATTGGTAGAATACAACAATTTTAACAAAACTTGTAAAAACTTGGTGTGTTATAATACAATAAATAAATATCATTGTGGTAAACAATATTAAACACTTAAAATGATGAAATTAGGAAATATATTCATTAAATTTTAATTAAATATTCAAATTTATTGGGTAAAATACAACTATTTTAAGCTATCTTGTAAAAACTTGGGGTATTACAATACAATAAATTAATATCATGGCGGTAAACCATATTAATAACCTTAAATAATGAAATAAGGATTAAATTCATAATAATCTAATTAAATATTGAAAGTTATGGGGTAAAATACAACAATTTTAACAAAACTTGTAAAAACTTGGTATATTATATTAAAATAAATTAAAATCATTGTGGCAAATCATATTAAACACTTAAAATGATGAAATTACAAACTATATTCATTAAAATGTAATTAATTATTGAAATTTAAGGGGTACAATACTTACTTTTTCATAATTCTTGTTATAAATTGGGGTAATATAATAAATTAAATTAAAATCATGGTGCAAACCATAATAAACACATAACAGATGAAATTAGGTATTAAATTAATAAAAATCTCATATAATTTAGACATTTTTAAGGGGTACGATACAACATTTTTAACAAATCTTGTAAAAACATGGGGTATTACAATACAATAAATTAATATCATGGTGGCAAGTCATATAAACACTTAAAAAGATGAAATTAGGTACTAAATTCATAAAAAACTAATAAAATACTGAAAATTAAGTGGTAGAATACAACAATTTTAACAAAACTTGTAAAAACTTGGTGTGTTATAATACAATAAATAAATATCATGGTGGTAAACCATATTCATAACCTGAAATATTGAATAAAGGAAATAATTCATAATAATCTAATTAATTATTGAAATTTAAGGGGTAGAATACTTCATTTTTAATAATTCTTGTAAAAACTTGGGATATTATATTACAATAAATTAAAATCATGGTGGCAAATCATATTAAACACTTAAAATGATGAAATTACAAACTATATTCATTAAAATTTAATTAATTATTGAAATTTATGGGGTAGAATACTTACTTTTTAATAATTCTTGTAATAACTTGGGGTAATATAATAAATTAAATTAAAATCATGGTGCAAACCATAATAAACACATAACAGATGAAATTAGGTATTAAATTAATAAAAATCTCATATAATTTAGTAATTTTTAAAGGGTACGGTACAACATTTTTAACACATCTTGTAAAAACTTGGGATATTATATTACAATAAATTAAAATCATGGTGGCAAATCATATTAAACACTTAAAATGATGAAATTAGGAAATATATTCATTAAATTTTAATTAAATATTGAAATTTATTGGGTAAAATACAACTATTATAAGCTATCTTGTAAAAACTGTGGGTATTACAATACAATAAATTATTATCATGGTAGTAAACCATATTAATAACCTTAAATATTGAATAAAGGAAATAATTTATAATAATCTAATTAATTATTGAAATTTAAGTGGTAGAATACTTCATTTTTAATAATTCTTGTAAAAACTTGGGATATTATATTACAATACATTAAAATCATGGTGGCAACTCATATAAACACTTAAAATGATGAAATTAGGTACTAAATTCATAAAAAACTAATAAAATATTGAAAATTAATTGGTAGAATACAACAATTTTAACAAAACTTGTAAAAACTTGGTGTGTTATAATACAATAAATAAATATCATTGTGGTAAACAATATTAAACACTTAAAATGATGAAATTAGGAAATATATTCATTAAATTTTAATTAAATATTCAAATTTATTGGGTAAAATACAACTATTTTAAGCTATCTTGTAAAAACTTGGGGTATTACAATACAATAAATTAATATCATGGCGGTAAACCATATTAATAACCTTAAATAATGAAATAAGGATTAAATTCATAATAATCTAATTAAATATTGAAAGTTATGGGGTAAAATACAACAATTTTAACAAAACTTGTAAAAACTTGGTATATTATATTAAAATAAATTAAAATCATTGTGGCAAATCATATTAAACACTTAAAATGATGAAATTACAAACTATATTCATTAAAATGTAATTAATTATTGAAATTTAAGGGGTACAATACTTACTTTTTCATAATTCTTGTTATAAATTGGGGTAATATAATAAATTAAATTAAAATCATGGTGCAAACCATAATAAACACATAACAGATGAAATTAGGTATTAAATTAATAAAAATCTCATATAATTTAGAAATTTTTAAGGGGTACGATACAACATTTTTAACAAATCTTGTAAAAACATGGGGTATTACAATACAATAAATTAATATCATGGTGGCAAGTCATATAAACACTTAAAAAGATGAAATTAGGTACTAAATTCATAAAAAACTAATAAAATACTGAAAATTAAGTGGTAGAATACAACAATTTTAACAAAACTTGTAAAAACTTGGTGTGTTATAATACAATAAATAAATATCATGGTGGTAAACCATATTCATAACCTGAAATATTGAATAAAGGAAATAATTCATAATAATCTAATTAATTATTGAAATTTAAGGGGTAGAATACTTCATTTTTAATAATTCTTGTAAAAACTTGGGATATTATATTACAATAAATTAAAATCATGGTGGCAAATCATATTAAACACTTAAAATGATGAAATTACAAACTATATTCATTAAAATTTAATTAATTATTGAAATTTATGGGGTAGAATACTTACTTTTTAATAATTCTTGTAATAACTTGGGGTAATATAATAAATTAAATTAAAATCATGGTGCAAACCATAATAAACACATAACAGATGAAATTAGGTATTAAATTAATAAAAATCTCATATAATTTAGTAATTTTTAAAGGGTACGGTACAACATTTTTAACACATCTTGTAAAAACTTGGGATATTATATTACAATAAATTAAAATCATGGTGGCAAATCATATTAAACACTTAAAATGATGAAATTAGGAAATATATTCATTAAATTTTAATTAAATATTGAAATTTATTGGGTAAAATACAACTATTATAAGCTATCTTGTAAAAACTGTGGGTATTACAATACAATAAATTATTATCATGGTAGTAAACCATATTAATAACCTTAAATATTGAATAAAGGAAATAATTCATAATAATCTAATTAATTATTGAAATTTAAGGGGTAGAATACTTCATTTTTAATAATTCTTGTAAAAACTTGGGATATTATATTACAATAAATTAAAATCATGGTGGCAACTCATATAAACACTTAAAATGATGAAATTAGGTACTAAATTCATAAAAAACTAATAAAATATTGAAAATTAATTGGTAGAATACAACAATTTTAACAAAACTTGTAAAAACTTGGTGTGTTATAATACAATAAATAAATATCATTGTGGTAAACAATATTAAACACTTAAAATGATGAAATTAGGAAATATATTCATTAAATTTTAATTAAATATTCAAATTTATTGGGTAAAATACAACTATTATAAGCTATCTTGTAAAAACTTGGGGTATTACAATACAATAAATTAATATCATGATGGTAAATCATATAAATCACTTAAAATGATGAAATTACAAACTATATTCATTAAAATTTAATTAATTATTGAAATTTAAGGGGTAGAATACTTACTTTTTCATAATTCTTGTTATAAATTGGGGTAATATAATAAATTAAATTAAAATCATGGTGAAAACCATAATAAACACATAACAGATGAAATTAGGTATTAAATTAATAAAAATCTCATATAATTTAGTAATTTTTAAAGGGTACGGTACAACATTTTTAACACATCTTGTAAAAACTTGGGATATTATATTACAATAAATTAAAATCATGGTGGCAACTCATATAAACACTTAAAAAGATGAAATTAGGTACTAAATTCATAAAAAACTAATAAAATACTGAAAATTAAGTGGTAGAATACAACAATTTTAACAAAACTTGTAAAAACTTGGGATATTACAATACAATAAATTAATATCATGGTGGAAAATCATATAAACACTTAAAAAGATGAATTTAGGTACTAAATTCATAAAAAACTAATAAAATATTGAAAATTAAGTGGTAGAATACAACAATTTTAACAAAACTTGTCAAAACTTGGTATATTATATTACAAAAAATTAAAATCATGGTGGTAAACCATATTAATAACCTTAAATAATGAAATAAGGTACTAAATTCATAAAAAACTAATAAAATATTGAAAATTAAGTGGTAAAATACAACAATTTTAACAAAACTTGTAAAAACTTGGTGTATTATGATACAATAAATAAATATCATGGTGGTAAACCATATTAATAACCTGAAATATTGAATTAAGGAAATAATTCATAATAATCTTATTAATTATTGAAATTTAAGGGGTTGAATACTTCATTTTTAATAATTCTTGTAAAAACTTGGGATATTATATTACAATAAAATAAAATCATGGTGGCAAATCATATTAAACACTTAAAATGATGAAATTACAAACTATATTCATTAAAATTTAATTAATTATTGAAATTTAAGGGGTAGAATACTTACTTTTTAATAATTCTTGTAATAACTTGGGGTAATATAATAAATTAAATTAAAATCATGGTGCAAACCATAATAAACACATAACAGATGAAATTAGGTATTAAATTAATAAAAATCTCATATAATTTAGAAATTTTTAAGGGGTACGATACAACATTTTTAACAAATCTTGTAAAAACATGGGGTATTACAATATTAAACACTTAAAATGATGAAATTAGGAAATATATTCATTAAATTTTAATTAAATATTCAAATTTATTGGGTAAAATACAACTATTATAAGCTATCTTGTAAAAACTTGGGGTATTACAATACAATAAATTAATATCATGATGGTAAATCATATAAATCACTTAAAATGATGAAATTACAAACTATATTCATTAAAATTTAATTAATTATTGAAATTTAAGGGGTAGAATACTTACTTTTTCATAATTCTTGTTATAAATTGGGGTAATATAATAAATTAAATTAAAATCATGGTGAAAACCATAATAAACACATAACAGATGAAATTAGGTATTAAATTAATAAAAATCTCATATAATTTAGTAATTTTTAAAGGGTACGGTACAACATTTTTAACACATCTTGTAAAAACTTGGGATATTATATTACAATAAATTAAAATCATGGTGGCAACTCATATAAACACTTAAAAAGATGAAATTAGGTACTAAATTCATAAAAAACTAATAAAATACTGAAAATTAAGTGGTAGAATACAACAATTTTAACAAAACTTGTAAAAACTTGGGATATTACAATACAATAAATTAATATCATGGTGGAAAATCATATAAACACTTAAAAAGATGAATTTAGGTACTAAATTCATAAAAAACTAATAAAATATTGAAAATTAAGTGGTAGAATACAACAATTTTAACAAAACTTGTCAAAACTTGGTATATTATATTACAAAAAATTAAAATCATGGTGGTAAACCATATTAATAACCTTAAATAATGAAATAAGGTACTAAATTCATAAAAAACTAATAAAATATTGAAAATTAAGTGGTAAAATACAACAATTTTAACAAAACTTGTAAAAACTTGGTGTATTATGATACAATAAATAAATATCATGGTGGTAAACCATATTAATAACCTGAAATATTGAATTAAGGAAATAATTCATAATAATCTTATTAATTATTGAAATTTAAGGGGTTGAATACTTCATTTTTAATAATTCTTGTAAAAACTTGGGATATTATATTACAATAAAATAAAATCATGGTGGCAAATCATATTAAACACTTAAAATGATGAAATTACAAACTATATTCATTAAAATTTAATTAATTATTGAAATTTAAGGGGTAGAATACTTACTTTTTAATAATTCTTGTAATAACTTGGGGTAATATAATAAATTAAATTAAAATCATGGTGCAAACCATAATAAACACATAACAGATGAAATTAGGTATTAAATTAATAAAAATCTCATATAATTTAGAAATTTTTAAGGGGTACGATACAACATTTTTAACAAATCTTGTAAAAACATGGGGTATTACAATATTAAACACTTAAAATGATGAAATTAGGAAATATATTCATTAAATTTTAATTAAATATTCAAATTTATTGGGTAAAATACAACTATTATAAGCTATCTTGTAAAAACTTGGGGTATTACAATACAATAAATTAATATCATGATGGTAAATCATATAAATCACTTAAAATGATGAAATTACAAACTATATTCATTAAAATTTAATTAATTATTGAAATTTAAGGGGTAGAATACTTACTTTTTCATAATTCTTGTTATAAATTGGGGTAATATAATAAATTAAATTAAAATCATGGTGAAAACCATAATAAACACATAACAGATGAAATTAGGTATTAAATTAATAAAAATCTCATATAATTTAGTAATTTTTAAAGGGTACGGTACAACATTTTTAACACATCTTGTAAAAACTTGGGATATTATATTACAATAAATTAAAATCATGGTGGCAACTCATATAAACACTTAAAAAGATGAAATTAGGTACTAAATTCATAAAAAACTAATAAAATACTGAAAATTAAGTGGTAGAATACAACAATTTTAACAAAACTTGTAAAAACTTGGGATATTACAATACAATAAATTAATATCATGGTGGAAAATCATATAAACACTTAAAAAGATGAATTTAGGTACTAAATTCATAAAAAACTAATAAAATATTGAAAATTAAGTGGTAGAATACAACAATTTTAACAAAACTTGTAAAAACTTGGTATATTATATTACAAAAAATTAAAATCATGGTGGTAAACCATATTAATAACCTTAAATAATGAAATAAGGTACTAAATTCATAAAAAACTAATAAAATATTGAAAATTAAGTGGTAAAATACAACAATTTTAACAAAACTTGTAAAAACTTGGTGTATTATGATACAATAAATAAATATCATGGTGGTAAACCATATTAATAACCTGAAATATTGAATTAAGGAAATAATTCATAATAATCTTATTAATTATTGAAATTTAAGGGGTTGAATACTTCATTTTTAATAATTCTTGTAAAAACTTGGGATATTATATTACAATAAAATAAAATCATGGTGGCAAATCATATTAAACACTTAAAATGATGAAATTACAAACTATATTCATTAAAATTTAATTAATTATTGAAATTTAAGGGGTACAATACTTACTTTTTCATAATTCTTGTTTTAAATTGGGGTAATATAATAAATTAAATTAAAATCATGGTGCAAACCATAATAAACACATAACAGATGAAATTAGGTATTAAATTAATAAAAATCTCATATAATTTAGAAATTTTTAAGGGGTACGATACAACATTTTTAACAAATCTTGTAAAAACATGGGGTATTACAATACAATAAATTAATATCATGGTGGCAAATCATATTAAACACTTAAAATGATGAAATTAGGAAATATATTCATTAAATTTTAATTAAATATTGAAATTTATTGGGTAAAATACAACTATTATAAGCTATCTTGTAAAAACTTGGGGTATTACAATACAATAAATTAATATCATGATGGTAAATCATATAAATCACTTAAAATGATGAAATTACAAACTATATTCATTAAAATTTAATTAATTATTGAAATTTAAGGGGTAGAATACTTACTTTTTCATAATTCTTGTTATAAATTGGGGTAATATAATAAATTAAATTAAAATCATGGTGAAAACCATAATAAACACATAACAGATGAAATTAGGTATTAAATTAATAAAAATCTCATATAATTTAGTAATTTTTAAAGGGTACGGTACAACATTTTTAACACATCTTGTAAATACTTGGGATATTATATTACAATAAATTAAAATCATGGTGGCAAATCATATTAAACACTTAAAATGATGAAATTAGGAAAAATATTCATTAAATTTTAATTAAATATTGAAATTTATTGGGTAAAATACAACTATTATAAGCTATCTTGTAAAAACTGTGGGTATTACAATACAATAAATTATTATCATGGTAGTAAACCATATTAATAACCTTAAATATTGAATAAAGGAAATAATTTATAATAATCTAATTAATTATTGAAATTTAAGTGGTAGAATACTTCATTTTTAATAATTCTTGTAAAAACTTGGGATATTATATTACAATACATTAAAATCATGGTGGCAACTCATATAAACACTTAAAATGATGAAATTAGGTACTAAATTCATAAAAAACTAATAAAATATTGAAAATTAATTGGTAGAATACAACAATTTTAACAAAACTTGTAAAAACTTGGTGTGTTATAATACAATAAATAAATATCATTGTGGTAAACAATATTAAACACTTAAAATGATGAAATTAGGAAATATATTCATTAAATTTTAATTAAATATTCAAATTTATTGGGTAAAATACAACTATTTTAAGCTATCTTGTAAAAACTTGGGGTATTACAATACAATAAATTAATATCATGGCGGTAAACCATATTAATAACCTTAAATAATGAAATAAGGATTAAATTCATAATAATCTAATTAAATATTGAAAGTTATGGGGTAAAATACAGCAATTTTAACAAAACTTGTAAAAACTTGGTATATTATATTAAAATAAATTAAAATCATTGTGGCAAATCATATTAAACACTTAAAATGATGAAATTACAAACTATATCCATTAAAATGTAATTAATTATTGAAATTTAAGGGGTACAATACTTACTTTTTCATAATTCTTGTTATAAATTGGGGTAATATAATAAATTAAATTAAAATCATGGTGCAAACCATAATAAACACATAACAGATGAAATTAGGTATTAAATTAATAAAAATCTCATATAATTTAGACATTTTTAAGGGGTACGATACAACATTTTTAACAAATCTTGTAAAAACATGGGGTATTACAATACAATAAATTAATATCATGGTGGCAAGTCATATAAACACTTAAAAAGATGAAATTAGGTACTAAATTCATAAAAAACTAATAAAATACTGAAAATTAAGTGGTAGAATACAACAATTTTAACAAAACTTGTAAAAACTTGGTGTGTTATAATACAATAAATAAATATCATGGTGGTAAACCATATTCATAACCTGAAATATTGAATAAAGGAAATAATTCATAATAATCTAATTAATTATTGAAATTTAAGGGGTAGAATACTTCATTTTTAATAATTCTTGTAATAACTTGGGGTAATATAATAAATTAAATTAAAATCATGGTGCAAACCATAATAAACACATAACAGATGAAATTAGGTATTAAATTAATAAAAATCTCATATAATTTAGTAATTTTTAAAGGGTACGGTACAACATTTTTAACACATCTTGTAAAAACTTGGGATATTATATTACAATAAATTAAAATCATGGTGGCAAATCATATTAAACACTTAAAATGATGAAATTAGGAAATATATTCATTAAATTTTAATTAAATATTGAAATTTATTGGGTAAAATACAACTATTATAAGCTATCTTGTAAAAACTGTGGGTATTACAATACAATAAATTATTATCATGGTAGTAAACCATATTAAT
This sequence comes from Rhopalosiphum nymphaeae, assembly GCA_036289425.1. Taxonomy (NCBI): domain Eukaryota; kingdom Metazoa; phylum Arthropoda; class Insecta; order Hemiptera; family Aphididae; genus Rhopalosiphum; species Rhopalosiphum nymphaeae. Next base: position 11,998,944 of record JAZAQC010000019.1, on the reverse strand, counting down.
AACCTTAAATATTGAATAAAGGAAATAATTCATAATAATCTAATTAATTATTGAAATTTAAGGGGTAGAATACTTCATTTTTAATAATTCTTGTAAAAACTTGGGATATTATATTACAATAAATTAAAATCATGGTGGCAACTCATATAAACACTTAAAATGATGAAATTAGGTACTAAATTCATAAAAAACTAATAAAATATTGAAAATTAATTGGTAGAATACAACAATTTTAACAAAACTTGTAAAAACTTGGTGTGTTATAATACAATAAATAAATATCATTGTGGTAAACAATATTAAACACTTAAAATGATGAAATTAGGAAATATATTCATTAAATTTTAATTAAATATTCAAATTTATTGGGTAAAATACAACTATTATAAGCTATCTTGTAAAAACTTGGGGTATTACAATACAATAAATTAATATCATGATGGTAAATCATATAAATCACTTAAAATGATGAAATTACAAACTATATTCATTAAAATTTAATTAATTATTGAAATTTAAGGGGTAGAATACTTACTTTTTCATAATTCTTGTTATAAATTGGGGTAATATAATAAATTAAATTAAAATCATGGTGAAAACCATAATAAACACATAACAGATGAAATTAGGTATTAAATTAATAAAAATCTCATATAATTTAGTAATTTTTAAAGGGTACGGTACAACATTTTTAACACATCTTGTAAAAACTTGGGATATTATATTACAATAAATTAAAATCATGGTGGCAACTCATATAAACACTTAAAAAGATGAAATTAGGTACTAAATTCATAAAAAACTAATAAAATACTGAAAATTAAGTGGTAGAATACAACAATTTTAACAAAACTTGTAAAAACTTGGGATATTACAATACAATAAATTAATATCATGGTGGAAAATCATATAAACACTTAAAAAGATGAATTTAGGTACTAAATTCATAAAAAACTAATAAAATATTGAAAATTAAGTGGTAGAATACAACAATTTTAACAAAACTTGTCAAAACTTGGTATATTATATTACAAAAAATTAAAATCATGGTGGTAAACCATATTAATAACCTTAAATAATGAAATAAGGTACTAAATTCATAAAAAACTAATAAAATATTGAAAATTAAGTGGTAAAATACAACAATTTTAACAAAACTTGTAAAAACTTGGTGTATTATGATACAATAAATAAATATCATGGTGGTAAACCATATTAATAACCTGAAATATTGAATTAAGGAAATAATTCATAATAATCTTATTAATTATTGAAATTTAAGGGGTTGAATACTTCATTTTTAATAATTCTTGTAAAAACTTTGGATATTATATTACAATAAAATAAAATCATGGTGGCAAATCATATTAAACACTTAAAATGATGAAATTACAAACTATATTCATTAAAATTTAATTAATTATTGAAATTTAAGGGGTAGAATACTTACTTTTTAATAATTCTTGTAATAACTTGGGGTAATATAATAAATTAAATTAAAATCATGGTGCAAACCATAATAAACACATAACAGATGAAATTAGGTATTAAATTAATAAAAATGTCATATAATTTAGTAATTTTTAAAGGGTACGGTACAACATTTTTAACACATCTTGTAAAAACTTGGGATATTATATTACAATAAATTAAAATCATGGTGGCAAATCATATTAAACACTTAAAATGATGAAATTAGGAAATATATTCATTAAATTTTAATTAAATATTGAAATTTATTGGGTAAAATACAACTATTATAAGCTATCTTGTAAAAACTGTGGGTATTACAATACAATAAATTATTATCATGGTAGTAAACCATATTAATAACCTTAAATATTGAATAAAGGAAATAATTCATAATAATCTAATTAATTATTGAAATTTAAGGGGTAGAATACTTCATTTTTAATAATTCTTGTAAAAACTTGGGATATTATATTACAATAAATTAAAATCATGGTGGCAACTCATATAAACACTTAAAATGATGAAATTAGGTACTAAATTCATAAAAAACTAATAAAATATTGAAAATTAATTGGTAGAATACAACAATTTTAACAAAACTTGTAAAAACTTGGTGTGTTATAATACAATAAATAAATATCATTGTGGTAAACAATATTAAACACTTAAAATGATGAAATTAGGAAATATATTCATTAAATTTTAATTAAATATTCAAATTTATTGGGTGAAATACAACTATTTTAAGCTATCTTGTAAAAACTTGGGGTATTACAATACAATAAATTAATATCATGGCGGTAAACCATATTAATAACCTTAAATAATGAAATAAGGATTAAATTCATAATAATCTAATTAAATATTGAAAGTTATGGTGTAAAATACAACAATTTTAACAAAACTTGTAAAAACTTGGGATATTATATTAAAATAAATTAAAATCATTGTGGCAAATCATATTAAACACTTAAAATGATGAAATTACAAACTATATTCATTAAAATGTAATTAATTATTGAAATTTAAGGGGTACAATACTTACTTTTTCATAATTCTTGTTATAAATTGGGGTAATATAATAAATTAAATTAAAATCATGGTGCAAACCATAATAAACACATAACAGATGAAATTAGGTATTAAATTAATAAAAATCTCATATAATTTAGAAATTTTTAAGGGGTACGATACAACATTTTTAACAAATCTTGTAAAAACATGGGGTATTACAATACAATAAATTAATATCATGGTGGCAAGTCATATAAACACTTAAAAAGATGAAATTAGGTACTAAATTCATAAAAAACTAATAAAATACTGAAAATTAAGTGGTAGAATACATCAATTTTAACAAAACTTGTAAAAACTTGGGATATTACAATACAATAAATTAATATCATGGTGGAAAATCATATAAACACTTAAAAAGATGAAATTAGGTACTAAATTCATAAAAAACTAATAAAATATTGAAAATTAAGTGGTAGAATACAACAATTTTAACAAAATTTGTAAAAACTTGGTATATTATATTACAAAAAATTAAAATCATGGTGGTAAACCATATTAATAACCTTAAATAATGAAATTAGGTACTAAATTCATAAAAAACTAATAAAATATTGAAAATTAACTGGTAAAATACAACAATTTTAACAAAACTTGTAAAAACTTGGTGTATTATGATACAATAAATAAATATCATGGTTGTAAACCATATTAATAACCTGAAATATTGAATTAAGGAAATAATTCATAATAATCTAATTAATTATTGAAATTTAAGGGGTAGAATACTTCATTTTTAATAATTCTTGTAAAAACTTGGGATATTACATTACAATAAATTAAAATCATGGTGGCAAATCATATTAAACACTTAAAATGATGAAATTACAAACTATATTCATTAAAATCTAATTAATTATTGAAATTTAAGGGGTAGAATACTTACTTTTTCATAATTCTTGTTATAAATTGGTGTAATATAATAAATTAAATTAAAAGCATGGTGCAAACCATAATAAACACATAACAGATGAAATTAGGTATTAAATTAATAAAATTCTCATATAATTTAGTAATTTTTAAAGGTACGGTACAACATTTTTAACACATCTTGTAAAAACTTGGGATATTATATTACAATAAATTAAAATCATGGTGGCAAATCATATTAAACACTTAAAATGATGAAATTAGGAAATATATTCATTAAATTTTAATTAAATATTGAAATTTATTGTGTAAAATACAACTATTATAAGCTATCTTGTAAAAACTGTGGGTATTACAATACAATAAATTATTATCATGGTAGTAAACCATATTAATAACCTTAAATATTGAATAAAGGAAATAATTCATAATAATCTAATTAGTTATTGAAATTTAAGGGGTAGAATACTTCATTTTTAATAATTCTTGTAAAAACTTGGGATATTATATTACAATAAATTAAAATCATGGTGGCAACTCATATAAACACTTAAAATGATGAAATTAGGTACTAAATTCATAAAAAACTAATAAAATATTGAAAATTAATTGGTAGAATACAACAATTTTAACAAAACTTGTAAAAACTTGGTGTGTTATAATACAATAAATAAATATCATTGTGGTAAACAATATTAAACACTTAAAATGATGAAATTAGGAAATATATTCATTAAATTTTAATTAAATATTCAAATTTATTGGGTAAAATACAACTATTTTAAGCTATCTTGTAAAAACTTGGGGTATTACAATACAATAAATTAATATCATGGCGGTAAACCATATTAATAACCTTAAATAATGAAATAAGGATTAAATTCATAATAATCTAATTAAATATTGAAAGTTATGGGGTAAAATACAACAATTTTAACAAAACTTGTAAAAACTTGGTATATTATATTAAAATAAATTAAAATCATTGTGGCAAATCATATTAAACACTTAAAATGATGAAATTACAAACTATATTCATTAAAATTTAATTAATTATTGAAATTTAAGGGGTACAATACTTACTTTTTCATAATTCTTGTTATAAATTGGGGTAATATAATAAATTAAATTAAAATCATGGTGCAAACCATAATAAACACATAACAGATGAAATTAGGTATTAAATTAATAAAAATCTCATATAATTTAGTAATTTTTAATGGGTACGGTACAACATTTTTAACACATCTTGTAAAAACATGGGGTATTACAATACAATAAATTAATATCATGGTGGCAAGTCATATAAACACTTAAAAAGATGAAATTAGGTACTAAATTCATAAAAAACTAATAAAATACTGAAAATTAAGTGGTAGAATACAACAATTTTAACAAAACTTGTAAAAACTTGGTGTGTTATAATACAATAAATAAATATCATGGTGGTAAACCATATTAATAACCTTAAATAATGAAATAAGGATTAAATTCATAATAATCTAATTAAATATTGAAAGTTATGGGGTAAAATACAACAATTTTAACAAAACTTGTAAAAACTTGGGATATTATATTAAAATAAATTAAAATCATTGTGGCAAATCATATTAAACACTTAAAATGATGAAATTACAAACTATATTCATTAAAATGTAATTAATTATTGAAATTTAAGGGGTACAATACTTACTTTTTCATAATTCTTGTTATAAATTGGGGTAATATAATAAATTAAATTAAAATCATGGTGCAAACCATAATAAACACATAACAGATAAAATTAGGTATTAAATTAATAAAAATCTCATATAATATAGAAATTTTTAAGGGGTACGATACAACATTTTTAACAAATCTTGTAAAAACATGGGGTATTACAATACAATAAATTAATATCATGGTGGCAAGTCATATAAACACTTAAAAAGATGAAATTAGGTACTAAATTCATAAAAAACTAATAAAATACTGAAAATTAAGTGGTAGAATACAACAATTTTAACAAAACTTGTAAAAACTTGGGATATTACAATACAATAAATTAATATCATGGTGGAAAATCATATAAACACTTAAAAAGATGAAATTAGGTACTAAATTCATAAAAAACTAATAAAATATTGAAAATTAAGTGGTAGAATACAACAATTTTAACAAAACTTGTAAAAACTTGGTATATTATATTACAAAAAATTAAAATCATGGTGGTAAACCATATTAATAACCTTAAATAATGAAATTAGGTACTAAATTCATAAAAAACTAATAAAATATTGAAAATTAAGTGGTAAAATACAACAATTTTAACAAAACTTGTAAAAACTTGGTGTATTATGATACAATAAATAAATATCATGGTTGTAAACCATATTAATAACCTGAAATATTGAATTAAGGAAATAATTCATAATAATCTAATTAATTATTGAAATTTAAGGGGTAGAATACTTCATTTTTAATAATTCTTGTAAAAACTTGGGATATTACATTACAATAAATTAAAATCATGGTGGCAAATCATATTAAACACTTAAAATGATGAAATTACAAACTATATTCATTAAAATTTAATTAATTATTGAAATTTAAGGGGTAGAATACTTACTTTTTAATAATTCTTGTAATAATTTGGGGTAATATAATAAATTAAATTAAAATCATGGTGCAAACCATAATAAACACATAACAGATGAAATTAGGTATTAAATTAATAAAAATCTCATTTAATTTAGTAATTTTTAAAGGGTACGGTACAACATTTTTAACACATCTTGTAAAAACTTGGGATATTATATTACAATAAATTAAAATCATGGTGGCAAATCATATTAAACACTTAAAATGATGAAATTAGGAAATATATTCATTAAATATTTATTAAATATTGAAATTTATTGGGTAAAATACAACTATTATAAGCTATCTTGTAAAAACTTGGGGTATTACAATACAATAAATTAATATCATGATGGTAAATCATATAAATCACTTAAAATGATGAAATTACAAACTATATTCATTAAAATCTAATTAATTATTGAAATTTAAGGGGTAGAATACTTACTTTTTCATAATTCTTGTTATAAATTGGTGTAATATAATAAATTAAATTAAAATCATGGTGCAAACCATAATAAACACATAACAGATGAAATTAGGTATTAAATTAATAAAATTCTCATATAATTTAGTAATTTTTAAAGGTACGGTACAACATTTTTAACACATCTTGTAAAAACTTGGGATATTATATTACAATAAATTAAAATCATGGTGGCAAATCATATTAAACACTTAAAATGATGAAATTAGGAAATATATTCATTAAATTTTAATTAAATATTGAAATTTATTGTGTAAAATACAACTATTATAAGCTATCTTGTAAAAACTGTGGGTATTACAATACAATAAATTATTATCATGGTAGTAAACCATATTAATAACCTTAAATATTGAATAAAGGAAATAATTCATAATAATCTAATTAATTATTGAAATTTAAGGGGTAGAATACTTCATTTTTAATAATTCTTGTAAAAACTTGGGATATTATATTACAATAAAATAAAATCATGGTGGCAAATCATATTAAACACTTAAAATGATGAAATTACAAATTATATTCATTAAAATTTAATTAATTATTGAAATTTAAGGGGTACAATACTTACTTTTTCATAATTCTTGTTTTAAATTGGGGTAATATAATAAATTAAATTAAAATCATGGTGCAAACCATAATAAACACATAACAGATGAAATTAGGTATTAAATTAATAAAAATCTCATATAATTTAGAAATTTTTAAGGGGTACGATACAACATTTTTAACAAATCTTGTAAAAACATGGGGTATTACAATACAATAAATTAATATCATAGTGGCAAGTCATATAAACACTTAAAAAGATGAAATTAGGTATTAAATTCATAAAAAACTAATAAAATACTGAAAATTAAGTGGAAGAATGCAACAATTTTAACAAAACTTGTAAAAACTTGGGATATTACAATACAATAAATTAATATCATGGTGGAAAATCATATAAACACTTAAAAAGATGAAATTAGGTACTAAATTCATAAAAAACTAATAAAATATTGAAAATTAAGTGGTAGAATACAACAATTTTAACAAAACTTGTAAAAACTTGGGATATTATATTACAAAAAATTAAAATCATGGTGGTAAACCATATTAATAACCTTAAATATTGAATAAAGGAAATAATTCATAATAATCTAATTAATTATTGAAATTTAAGGGGTAGAATACTTCATTTTTAATAATTCTTGTAATAACTTGGGGTATTACAATACAATAAATTAATATCATGGTGGCAAATCATATTAAACACTTAAAATGATGAAATTAGGAACTATATTCATAAAAACTTAATTAAATATTGAAATTAAAGAGGTAAAATACAACAATTTTAACAAAACTTGTAAAAACTTGGTGTGTTATAATACAATAAATTAATATCATGGTGGTATACCATATTAATAACCTTAAATATTGAATAAAGGAAATAATTCATAATATTCTAATTAATTATTGAAATTTAAGGGGTAAAATACAACTATTTTAAGCTATCTTGTAAAAACATGGGGTATTACAATACAATAAATTAATATCATGGTGGTAAACCATATTAATAACCTTAAATCATGAAATAAGGACTAAATTGATAAAAATCTAATTTAATATTGAATGTTATGGGGTAAAATACAACAATTTTAACAAAACTTGTAAAAACTTGGTGTGTTATAATACAATAAATAAATATCATGTTGGTATACCATATTTATAACCTTAAATATTGAATAAAGGTAATAATTCATAATATTCTAATTAATTATTGAAATATAAGGGGTAGAATACTTCATTTTTAATAATTCTTGTAAAAACTTGGAATATTATATTACAATAAAATAAAATCATGGTGGCAAATCATATTAAACACTTAAAATGATGAAATTACAAACTATATTCATTAAAATTTAATTAATTATTGAAATTTAAGGGGTACAATACTTACTTTTTCATAATTTTTGTTTTAAATTGGGGTAATATAATAAATTAAATTAAAATCATGGTGCAAACCATAATAAACACATAACAGATGAAATTAGGTATTAAATTAATAAAAATCTCATATAATTTAGTAATTTTTAAAGGGTACGGTACAACATTTTTAACACATCTTGTAAAAATTTGGGATATTATATTACAATAAATTAAAATCATGGTGGCTAATCATATTAAACACTTAAAATGATGAAATTAGGAAATATATTCATTAAATTTTAATTAAATATTGAAATTTATTGGGTAAAATACAACTATTATAAGCTATCTTGTAAAAACTGTGGGTATTACAATACAATAAATTATTATCATGGTAGTAAACCATATTAATAACCTTAAATATTGAATAAAGGAAATAATTTATAATAATCTAATTAATTATTGAAATTTAAGGGGTAGAATACTTCATTTTTAATAATTCTTGTAAAAACTTGGGATATTATATTACAATACATTAAAATCATGGTGGCAACTCATATAAACACTTAAAATGATGAAATTAGGTACTAAATTCATAAAAAACTAATAAAATATTGAAAATTAATTGGTAGAATACAACAATTTTAACAAAACTTGTAAAAACTTGGTGTGTTATAATACAATAAATAAATATCATTGTGGTAAACAATATTAAACACTTAAAATGATGAAATTAGGAAATATATTCATTAAATTTTAATTAAATATTCAAATTTATTGGGTAAAATACAACTATTGTAAGCTATCTTGTAAAAACTTGGGGTATTACAATACAATAAATTAATATCATGGCGGTAAACCATATTAATAACCTTAAATAATGAAATAAGGATTAAATTCATAATAATCTAATTAAATATTGAAAGTTATGGGGTAAAATACAACAATTTTAACAAAACTTGTAAAAACTTGGTATATTATAATAAAATAAATTAAAATCATTGTGGCAAATCATATTAAACACTTAAAATGATGAAATTACAAACTATATTCATTAAAATTTAATTAATTATTGAAATTTAAGGGGTACAATACTTACTTTTTCATAATTCTTGTTATAAATTGGGGTAATATAATAAATTAAATTAAAATCATGGTGCAAACCATAATAAACACATAACAGATGAAATTAGGTATTAAATTAATAAAAATCTCATATAATTTAGTAATTTTTAAAGGTTACGGTACAACATTTTTAACACATCTTGTAAAAACATGGGGTGTTACAATACAATAAATTAATATCATGGTGGCAAGTCATATAAACACTTAAAAAGATGAAAATAGGTACTAAATTCATAAAAAACTAATAAAATACTGAAAATTAAGTGGTAGAATACAACAATTTTAACAAAACTTAAAAAACTTGGTGTGTTATAATACAATAAATAAATATCATGGTGGTAAACCATATTCATAACCTGAAATATTGAATAAAGGAAATAATTCATAATAATCTAATTAATCATTGAAATTTAAGGGGTAGAATACTTCATTTTTAATAATTCTTGTAAAAACTTGGGATATTATATTACAATAAATTAAAATCATGGTGGCAAATCATATTAAACACTTAAAATGATGAAATTACAAACTATATTCATTAAAATTTAATTAATTATTGAAATTTATGGGGTAGAATACTTACTTTTTAATAATTCTTTTAATAACTTGGGGTAATATAATAAATTAAATTAAAATCATGGTGCAAACCATAATAAACACATAACAGATGAAATTAGGTATTAAATTAATAAAAATCTCATATAATTTAGTAATTTTTAAAGGGTACGGTACAACATTTTTAACACATCTTGTAAAAACTTGGGATATTATATTACAATAAATTAAAATCATGGTGGCAAATCATATTAAACACTTAAAATGATGAAATTAGGAAATATATTCATTAAATTTTAATTAAATATTGAAATTTATTGGGTAAAATACAACTATTATAAGCTATCTTGTAAAAACTGTGGGTATTACAATACAATTAATTATTATCATGGTAGTAAACCATATTAATAACCTTAAATATTGAATAAAGGAAATAATTCATAATAATCTAATTAATTATTGAAATTTAAGGGGTAGAATACTTCATTTTTAATAATTCTTGTAAAAACTTGGGATATTATATTACAATAAATTAAAATCATGGTGGCAACTCATATAAACACTTAAAATGATGAAATTAGGTACTAAATTCATAAAAAACTAATAAAATATTGAAAATTAATTGGTAGAATACAACAATTTTAACAAAACTTGTAAAAACTTGGTGTGTTATAATACAATAAATAAATATCATTGTGGTAAACAATATTAAACACTTAAAATGATGAAATTAGGAAATATATTCATTAAATTTTAATTAAATATTCAAATTTATTGGGTAAAATACAACTATTTTAAGCTATCTTGTAAAAACTTGGGGTATTACAATACAATAAATTAATATCATGGCGGTAAACCATATTAATAACCTTAAATAATGAAATAAGGATTAAATTCATAATAATCTAATTAAATATTGAAAGTTATGGGGTAAAATACAACAATTTTAACAAAACTTGTAAAAACTTGGGATATTATATTGAAATAAATTAAAATCATTGTGGCGAATCATATTAAACACTTAAAATGATGAAATTATAAACTATATTCATTAAAATGTAATTAATTATTGAAATTTAAGGGGTACAATACTTACTTTTTCATAATTCTTGTTATAAATTGGGGTAATATAATAAATTAAATTAAAATCATGGTGCAAACCATAATAAACACATAACAGATGAAATTAGGTATTAAATTAATAAAAATCTCATATAATTTAGTAATTTTTAAAGGGTACGGTACAACATTTTTAACACATCTTGTAAAAACATGGGGTATTACAATACAATAAATTAATATCATGGTGGCAAGTCATATAAACACTTAAAAAGATGAAATTAGGTACTAAATTCATTAAAAACTAATAAAATACTGAAAATTAAGTGGTAGAATACAACAATTTTAACAAAACTTGTAAAAACTTGGTGTGTTATAATACAATAAATAAATATCATGGTGGTAAACCATATTCATAACCTGAAATATTGAATAAAGGAAATAATTCATAATAATCTAATTAATTATTGAAATTTAAGGGGTAGAATACTTCATTTTTAATAATTCTTGTAAAAACTTGGGATATTATATTACAATAAATTAAAATCATGGTGGCAAATCATATTAAACACTTAAAATGATGAAATTACAAACTATATTCATTAAAATTTAATTAATTATTGAAATTTATGGGGTAGAATACTTACTTTTTAATAATTCTTGTAATAACTTGGGGTAATATAATAAATTAAATTAAAATCATGGTGCAAACCATAATAAACACATAACAGATGAAATTAGGTATTAAATTAATAAAAATCTCATATAATTTAGTAATTTTTAAAGGGTACGGTACAACATTTTTAACACATCTTGTAAAAACTTGGGATATTATATTACAATAAATTAAAATCATGGTGGCAAATCATATTAAACACTTAAAATGATGAAATTAGGAAATATATTCATTAAATTTTAATTAAATATTGAAATTTATTGGGTAAAATACAACTATTATAAGCTATCTTGTAAAAACTGTGGGTATTACAATACAATAAATTATTATCATGGTAGTAAACCATATTAATAACCTTAAATATTGAATAAAGGAAATAATTCATAATAATCTAATTAATTATTGAAATTTAAGGGGTAGAATACTTCATTTTTAATAATTCTTGTAAAAACTTGGGATATTATATTACAATAAATTAAAATCATGGTGGCAACTCATATAAACACTTAAAATGATGAAATTAGGTACTAAATTCATAAAAAACTAATAAAATATTGAAAATTAATTGGTAGAATACAACAATTTTAACAAAACTTGTAAAAACTTGGTGTGTTATAATACAATAAATAAATATCATTGTGGTAAACAATATTAAACACTTAAAATGATGAAATTAGGAAATATATTCATTAAATTTTAATTAAATATTCAAATTTATTGGGTAAAATACAACTATTTTAAGCTATCTTGTAAAAACTTGGGGTATTACAATACAATAAATTAATATCATGGCGGTAAACCATATTAATAACCTTAAATAATGAAATAAGGATTAAATTCATAATAATCTAATTAAATATTGAAAGTTATGGGGTAAAATACAACAATTTTAACAAAACTTGTAAAAACTTGGGATATTATATTAAAATAAATTAAAATCATTGTGGCAAATCATATTAAACACTTAAAATGATGAAATTACAAACTATATTCATTAAAATGTAATTAATTATTGAAATTTAAGGGGTACAATACTTACTTTTTCATAATTCTTGTTATAAATTGGGGTAATATAATAAATTAAATTAAAATCATGGTGCAAACCATAATAAACACCTAACAGATGAAATTAGGTATTAAATTAATAAAAATCTCATATAATTTAGTAATTTTTAAAGGGTACGGTACAACATTTTTAACTCATCTTGTAAAAACATGGGGTATTACAATACAATAAATTAATATCATGGTGGCAAGTCATATAAACACTTAAAAAGATGAAATTAGGTACTAAATTCATAAAAAACTAATAAAATACTGAAAATTAAGTGGTAGAATACAACAATTTTAACAAAACTTGTAAAAACTTGGTGTGTTATAATACAATAAATAAATATCATGGTGGTAAACCATATTCATAACCTGAAATATTGAATAAAGGAAATAATTCATAATAATCTAATTAATTATTGAAATTTAAGGGGTAGAATACTTCATTTTTAATAATTCTTGTAAAAACTTGGGATATTATATTACAATAAATTAAAATCATGGTGGCAAATCATATTAAACACTTAAAATGATGAAATTACAAACTATATTCATTAAAATTTAATTAATTATTGAAATTTATGGGGTAGAATACTTACTTTTTAATAATTCTTGTAATAACTTGGGGTAATATAATAAATTAAATTAAAATCATGGTGCAAACCATAATAAACACATAACAGATGAAATTAGGTATTAAATTAATAAAAATCTCATATAATTTAGTAATTTTTAAAGGGTACGGTACAACATTTTTAACACATCTTGTAAAAACTTGGGATATTATATTACAATAAATTAAAATCATGGTGGCAAATCATATTAAACACTTAAAATGATGAAATTAGGAAATATATTCATTAAATTTTAATTAAATATTGAAATTTATTGGGTAAAATACAACTATTTTAAGCTATCTTGTAAAAACTGTGGGTATTACAATACAATAAATTATTATCATGGTAGTAAACCATATTAATAACCTTAAATATTGAATAAAGGAAATAATTCATAATAATCTAATTAATTATTGAAATTTAAGGGGTAGAATACTTCATTTTTAATAATTCTTGTAAAAACTTGGGATATTATATTACAATAAATTAAAATCATGGTGGCAACTCATATAAACACTTAAAAAGATGAAATTAGGTACTAAATTCATAAAAAACTAATAAAATATTGAAAATTAAGTGGTAGAATACAACAATTTTAACAAAACTTGTAAAAACTTGGTATATTATATTACAAAAAATTAAAATCATGGTGGTAAACCATATTAATAACCTTAAATAATGAAATTAGGTACTAAATTCATAAAAAACTAATAAAATATTGAAAATTAAGTGGTAAAATACAACAATTTTTACAAAACTTGTAAAAACTTGGTGTATTATGATACAATAAATAAATATCATGGTTGTAAACCATATTAATAACCTGAAATATTGAATTAAGGAAATAATTCATAATAATCTAATTAATTATTGAAATTTAAGGGGTAGAATACTTCATTTTTAATAATTCTTGTAAAAACTTGGGATATTACATTACAATAAATTAAAATCATGGTGGCAAATCATATAAAACACTTAAAATGATGAAATTACAAACTATATTCATTAAAATTTAATTAATTATTGAAATTTAAGGGGTAGAATACTTACTTTTTAATAATTCTTGTAATAACTTGGGGTAATATAATAAATTAAATTAAAATCATGGTGCAAACCATAATAAACACATAACAGATGAAATTAGGTATTAAATTAATAAAAATCTCATATAATTTAGAAATTTTTAAGGGGTACGATACAACATTTTTAACAAATCTTGTAAAAACATGGGGTATTACAATATTAAACACTTAAAATGATGAAATTAGGAAATATATTCATTAAATTTTAATTAAATATTCAAATTTATTGGGTAAAATACAACTATTATAAGCTATCTTGTAAAAACTTGGGGTATTACAATACAATAAATTAATATCATGATGGTAAATCATATAAATCACTTAAAATGATGAAATTACAAACTATATTCATTAAAATTTAATTAATTATTGAAATTTAAGGGGTAGAATACTTACTTTTTCATAATTCTTGTTATAAATTGGGGTAATATAATAAATTAAATTAAAATCATGGTGAAAACCATAATAAACACATAACAGATGAAATTAGGTATTAAATTAATAAAAATCTCATATAATTTAGTAATTTTTAAAGGGTACGGTACAACATTTTTAACACATCTTGTAAAAACTTGGGATATTATATTACAATAAATTAAAATCATGGTGGCAACTCATATAAACACTTAAAAAGATGAAATTAGGTACTAAATTCATAAAAAACTAATAAAATACTGAAAATTAAGTGGTAGAATACAACAATTTTAACAAAACTTGTAAAAACTTGGGATATTACAATACAATAAATTAATATCATGGTGGAAAATCATATAAACACTTAAAAAGATGAATTTAGGTACTAAATTCATAAAAAACTAATAAAATATTGAAAATTAAGTGGTAGAATACAACAATTTTAACAAAACTTGTAAAAACTTGGTATATTATATTACAAAAAATTAAAATCATGGTGGTAAACCATATTAATAACCTTAAATAATGAAATAAGGTACTAAATTCATAAAAAACTAATAAAATATTGAAAATTAAGTGGTAAAATACAACAATTTTAACAAAACTTGTAAAAACTTGGTGTATTATGATACAATAAATAAATATCATGGTGGTAAACCATATTAATAACCTGAAATATTGAATTAAGGAAATAATTCATAATAATCTTATTAATTATTGAAATTTAAGGGGTTGAATACTTCATTTTTAATAATTCTTGTAAAAACTTGGGATATTATATTACAATAAAATAAAATCATGGTGGCAAATCATATTAAACACTTAAAATGATGAAATTACAAACTATATTCATTAAAATTTAATTAATTATTGAAATTTAAGGGGTAGAATACTTACTTTTTAATAATTCTTGTAATAACTTGGGGTAATATAATAAATTAAATTAAAATCATGGTGCAAACCATAATAAACACATAACAGATGAAATTAGGTATTAAATTAATAAAAATCTCATATAATTTAGAAATTTTTAAGGGGTACGATACAACATTTTTAACAAATCTTGTAAAAACATGGGGTATTACAATATTAAACACTTAAAATGATGAAATTAGGAAATATATTCATTAAATTTTAATTAAATATTCAAATTTATTGGGTAAAATACAACTATTATAAGCTATCTTGTAAAAACTTGGGGTATTACAATACAATAAATTAATATCATGATGGTAAATCATATAAATCACTTAAAATGATGAAATTACAAACTATATTCATTAAAATTTAATTAATTATTGAAATTTAAGGGGTAGAATACTTACTTTTTCATAATTCTTGTTATAAATTGGGGTAATATAATAAATTAAATTAAAATCATGGTGAAAACCATAATAAACACATAACAGATGAAATTAGGTATTAAATTAATAAAAATCTCATATAATTTAGTAATTTTTAAAGGGTACGGTACAACATTTTTAACACATCTTGTAAAAACTTGGGATATTATATTACAATAAATTAAAATCATGGTGGCAACTCATATAAACACTTAAAAAGATGAAATTAGGTACTAAATTCATAAAAAACTAATAAAATACTGAAAATTAAGTGGTAGAATACAACAATTTTAACAAAACTTGTAAAAACTTGGGATATTACAATACAATAAATTAATATCATGGTGGAAAATCATATAAACACTTAAAAAGATGAATTTAGGTACTAAATTCATAAAAAACTAATAAAATATTGAAAATTAAGTGGTAGAATACAACAATTTTAACAAAACTTGTAAAAACTTGGTATATTATATTACAAAAAATTAAAATCATGGTGGTAAACCATATTAATAACCTTAAATAATGAAATAAGGTACTAAATTCATAAAAAACTAATAAAATATTGAAAATTAAGTGGTAAAATACAACAATTTTAACAAAACTTGTAAAAACTTGGGATATTATATTAAAATAAATTAAAATCATTGTGGCAAATCATATTAAACACTTAAAATGATGAAATTACAAACTATATTCATTAAAATGTAATTAATTATTGAAATTTAAGGGGTACAATACTTACTTTTTCATAATTCTTGTTATAAATTGGGGTAATATAATAAATTAAATTAAAATCATGGTGCAAACCATAATAAACACATAACAGATGAAATTAGGTATTAAATTAATAAAAATCTCATATAATTTAGAAATTTTTAAGGGGTACGATACAACATTTTTAACAAATCTTGTAAAAACATGGGGTATTACAATACAATAAATTAATATCATGGTGGCAAGTCATATAAACACTTAAAAAGATGAAATTAGGTACTAAATTCATAAAAAACTAATAAAATACTGAAAATTAAGTGGTAGAATACATCAATTTTAACAAAACTTGTAAAAACTTGGGATATTACAATACAATAAATTAATATCATGGTGGAAAATCATATAAACACTTAAAAAGATGAAATTAGGTACTAAATTCATAAAAAACTAATAAAATATTGAAAATTAAGTGGTAGAATACAACAATTTTAACAAAACTTGTAAAAACTTGGTATATTATATTACAAAAAATTAAAATCATGGTGGTAAACCATATTAATAACCTTAAATAATGAAATTAGGTACTAAATTCATAAAAAACTAATAAAATATTGAAAATTAACTGGTAAAATACAACAATTTTAACAAAACTTGTAAAAACTTGGTGTATTATGATACAATAAATAAATATCATGGTTGTAAACCATATTAATAACCTGAAATATTGAATTAAGGAAATAATTCATAATAATCTAATTAATTATTGAAATTTAAGGGGTAGAATACTTCATTTTTAATAATTCTTGTAAAAACTTGGGATATTACATTACAATAAATTAAAATCATGGTGGCAAATCATATTAAACACTTAAAATGATGAAATTACAAACTATATTCATTAAAATTTAATTAATTATTGAAATTTAAGGGGTAGAATACTTACTTTTTAATAATTCTTGTAATAACTTGGGGTAATATAATAAATTAAATTAAAATCATGGTGCAAACCATAATAAACACATAACAGATGAAATTAGGTATTAAATTAATAAAAATCTCATTTAATTTAGTAATTTTTAAACGGTACGGTACAACATTTTTAACACATCTTGTAAAAACTTGGGATATTATATTACAATAAATTAAAATCATGGTGGCAAATCATATTAAACACTTAAAATGATGAAATTACAAACTATATTCATTAAAATTTAATTAATTATTGAAATTTAAGGGGTAGAATACTTACTTTTTAATAATTCTTGTAATAACTTGGGGTAATATAATAAATTAAATTAAAATCATGGTGAAAAGCATAATAAACACATAACAGATGAAATTAGGTATTAAATTAATAAAAATCTCATATAATTTAGTAATTTTTAAAGGGTACGGTACAACATTTTTAACACATCTTGTAAAAACATGGGGTATTACAATACAATAAATTAATATCATTGTGGTAAACAATATTAAACACTTAAAATGATGAAATTAGGAAATATATTCATTAAATTTTAATTAAATATTCAAATTTATTGGGTAAAATACAACTATTTTAAGCTATCTTGTAAAAACTTGGGGTATTACAATACAATAAATTAATATCATGATGGTAAATCATATAAATCACTTAAAATGATGAAATTACAAACTATATTCATTAAAATTTAATTAATTATTGAAATTTAAGGGGTAGAATACTTCATTTTTAATAATCCTTGTAAAAACTTGGGATATTATATTACAATAAATTAAAATCATGTTGGCAAATCATATAAACACTTAAAAAGATGAAATTAGGTACTAAATTCATAAAAAACTAATAAAATATTGAAAATTAATTGGTAGAATACAACAATTTTAACAAAACTTGAAAAAACTTGGTGTGTTATAATACAATAAATAAATATCATGGTGGCAAATCATATTAAACACATAAAAAGATGAAATTAGGAAATATATTCATTAAATTTTAATTAAATATTGAAATTTATTGGGTAAAATACAACTATTTTAAGCTATCTTGTAAAAACTTGGGGTATTACAATACAATAAATTAATATCATGGTGGTAAACCATATTAATAACCTTAAATAATGAAATAAGGATTAAATTCATAATAATCTAATTAAATATTGAAAGTTATGGGGTAAAATACAACAATTTTAACAAAACATGTAAAAACTTGGGATATTATATTAAAATAAATTAAAATCATTGTGGCAAATTATATTAAACACTTAAAATGATGAAATTACAAACTATATTCATTAAAATTTAATTAATTATTGAAATTTAAGGGGTACAATACTTACTTTTTCATAATTCTTGTTATAAATTGGGGTAATATAATAAATTAAATTAAAATCATGGTGCAAACCATAATAAACACATAACAGATGAAATTAGGTATTAAATTAATAAAAATCTCATATAATTTAGTAATTTTTAAACGGTACGGTACAACATTTTTAACACATCTTGTAAAAACATGGGGTATTACAATACAATAAATTAATATCATGGTGCAAACCATAATAAACACATAACAGATGAAATTAGGTATTAAATTAATAAAAATCTCATATAATTTAGAAAGTTTTAAGGGGTACGGTACAACATTTTTAACAAATCTTGTAAAACCTTGGGGTATTACAATACAATAAATTATTATCATGGTAGTAAACCATATTAATAACCTTAAATATTGAATAAAGGAAATAATTCATAATAATCTAATTAATTATTGAAATTTAATGAGTAGAATACTTCATTTTTAATAATTCTTGTAAAAACTTGGGATATTATATTACAATAAATGAAAATCATGGTGGCAAATCATATTAAACACTTAAAATGATGAAATTAGGTAATATATTCATTAAATTTTAATTAAATATTGAAATATATAGGGTAATATACAACTATTTTAAGCTATCTTGTAAAATCTTGGGGTATTACAATACAATAAATTAATATCATGGTGGTAAACCATATTAATAACCTTAAATAATGAAATAAGGATTAAATTCATAATAATCTAATTAAATATTGATAGTGATGGGGTAAAATACAACAATTTTAACAAAACTTGTAAAAACTTGGTGTATTATAATACAATAAATAAATATCATTGTGGTAAACCATATTATTAACCTTAAATATTGAATAAAGGAAATAATTCATAATAATCTAATTAATTATTGAAATTTAAGGGGTAGAATACTTCATTTTTAATAATTCTTGTAAAAACTTGGGATATTATATTACAATAAATTAAAATCATGGTGGCAACTCATATAAACACTTAAAAAGATGAAATTAGGTACTAAATTCATAAAAAACTAATAAAATATTGAAAATTAATTGGTAGAATACAACAATTTTAACAAAACTTGTAAAAACTTGGTGTGTTATAATACAATAAATAAATATCATTGTGGTAAACCATATTAAACACTTAAAATGATGAAATTAGGAAATATATTCATTAAATTTTAATTAAATATTGAAATTTATTGGGTAAAATACAACTATTTTAAGCTATCTTGTAAAATCTTGGGGTATTACAATACAATAAATTAATATCATGGTGGTAAACCATATTAATAACCTTAAATAATGAAATAAGGATTAAATTCATAAT
Source organism: Rhopalosiphum nymphaeae (assembly GCA_036289425.1). Taxonomy (NCBI): domain Eukaryota; kingdom Metazoa; phylum Arthropoda; class Insecta; order Hemiptera; family Aphididae; genus Rhopalosiphum; species Rhopalosiphum nymphaeae. The sequence continues at coordinate 11,978,223 of JAZAQC010000019.1, read as the reverse complement.
AATCTAATTAAAAATTGAAAGTTTTGGGGTAAAATACAACATTTTAACAAAACTTGTAAAAACTTGGTGTGTTATAATACAATAAATAAATATCATGGTGGTAAACCATATTAATAACCTGAAATATTGAATAAAGGAAATAATTCATAATAATCTAATTAATTATTGAAATTTAAGGGGTAGAATACTTCATTTTTAATAATTCTTGTAAAAACTTGGGATATTATATTACAATAAATTAAAATTATGTTGGCAAATCATATAAACACTTAAAAAGATGAAATTAGGTACTAAATTCATAAAAAACTAATAAAATATTGAAAATTAATTGGTAGAATACAACAATTTTAACAAAACTTGAAAAAACTTGGTGTGTTATAATACAATAAATAAATATCATTGTGGTAAACCATATTAAACACTTAAAATGATGAAATTAGGAAATATATTCATTAAATTTTAATTAAATATTCAAATTTATTGGGTAAAATACAACTATTTTAAGCTATCTTGTAAAAACTTGGGGTATTACAATACAATAAATTAATATCATAGTGGTAAACCATATTAATAACCTTAAATAATGAAATAAGGATTAAATTCATAATAATCTAATTAAAAATTGAAAGTTTTGGGGTAAAATACAACAATTTTAACAAAACTTGTAAAAACTTCGGATATTATATTAAAATAAATTAAAATCATTGTGGCAAATCATATTACACACTTAAAATGATGAAATTACAAACTATATTCATTAAAATTTAATTAATTATTGAAATTTAAGGGGTACAATACTTACTTTTTCATAATTCTTGTTATAAATTGGGGTAATATAATAAATTAAATTAAAATCATGGTGCAAACCATAATAAACACATAACAGATGAAATTAGGTATTAAATTAATAAAAATCTCATATAATTTAGAAAGTTTTAAGGGGTACGGTACAACATTTTTAACAAATCTTGTAAAACCTTGGGGTATTACAATACAATAAATTATTATCATGGTAGTAAACCATATTAATAACCTTAAATATTGAATAAAGGAAATAATTCATAATAATCTAATTAATTATTGAAATTTAAGGGGTAGAATACTTCATTTTTAATAATTCTTGTAAAAACTTGGGATATTATATTACAATAAATTAAAATCATAGTGGCAACTCATATAAACACTTAAAAAGATGAAATTAGGTACTAAATTCATAAAAAACTAATAAAATATTGAAAATTAATTGGTAGAATACAACAATTTTAACAAAACTTGTAAAAACTTGGTGTGTTATAATACAATAAATAAATATCATTGTGGTAAACAATATTAAACACTTAAAATGATGAAATTAGGAAATATATTCATTAAATTTTAATTAAATATTGAAATTTATTGGGTAAAATACAACTATTTTAAGCTATCTTGTAAAATCTTGGGGTATTACAATACAATAAATTAATATCATGGTGGTAAACCATATTAATAACCTTAAATAATGAAATAAGGATTAAATTCATAATAATCTAATTAAAAATTGAAAGTTTTGGGGTAAAATACAACATTTTAACAAAACTTGTAAAAACTTGGTGTGTTATAATACAATAAATAAATATCATGGTGGTAAACCATATTAATAACCTGAAATATTGAATAAAGGAAATAATTCATAATAATCTAATTAATTATTGAAATTTAAGGGGTAGAATACTTCATTTTTAATAATTCTTGTAAAAACTTGGGATATTATATTACAATAAATTAAAATTATGTTGGCAAATCATATAAACACTTAAAAAGATGAAATTAGGTACTAAATTCATAAAAAACTAATAAAATATTGAAAATTAATTGGTAGAATACAACAATTTTAACAAAACTTGAAAAAACTTGGTGTGTTATAATACAATAAATAAATATCATTGTGGTAAACCATATTAAACACTTAAAATGATGAAATTAGGAAACATATTCATTAAATTTTAATTAAATATTCAAATTTATTGGGTAATATACAACTATTTTAAGCTATCTTGTAAAAACTTGGGGTATTACAATACAATAAATTAATATCATAGTGGTAAACCATATTAATAACCTTAAATAATGAAATAAGGATTAAATTCATAATAATCTAATTAAAAATTGAAAGTTTTGGTGTAAAATACAACAATTTTAACAAAACTTGTAAAAACTTGAGATATTATATTAAAATAAATTAAAATCATTGTGGCAAATCATATTACACACTTAAAATGATGAAATTACAAACTATATTCATTAAAATTTAATTAATTATTGAAATTTAAGGGGTACAATACTTACTTTTTCATAATTCTTGTTATAAATTGGGGTAATATAATAAATTAAATTAAAATCATGGTGCAAACCATAATAAACACATAACAGATGAAATTAGGTATTAAATTAATAAAAATCTCATATAATTTAGAAAGTTTTAAGGGGTACGGTACAACATTTTTAACAAATCTTGTAAAACCTTGGGGTATTACAATACAATAAATTATTATCATGGTAGTAAACCATATTAATAACCTTAAATATTGAATAAAGGAAATAATTCATAATAATCTAATTAATTATTGAAATTTAATGAGTAGAATACTTCATTTTTAATAATTCTTGTAAAAACTTGGGATATTATATTACAATAAATGAAAATCATGGTGGCAAATCATATTAAACACTTAAAATGATGAAATTAGGTAATATATTCATTAAATTTTAATTAAATATTGAAATATATAGGGTAATATACAACTATTTTAAGCTATCTTGTAAAATCTTGGGGTATTACAATACAATAAATTAATATCATGGTGGTAAACCATATTAATAACCTTAAATAATGAAATAAGGATTAAATTCATAATAATCTAATTAAATATTGAAAGTGATGGGGTAAAATACAACAATTTTAACAAAACTTGTAAAAACTTGGTGTATTATAATACAATAAATAAATATCATGGTGGTAAACCATATTAATAACCTGAAATATTGAATAAAGGAAATAATTCATAATAATCTAATTAAAAATTGAAATTTAAGGGGTAGAATACTTACTTTTTCATAATTCTTGTTATAAATTGGGGTAATATAATAAATTAAATTAAAATCATGATGCAAACTATAATAAACACATAACAGATGAAATTAGGTATTAAATTAATAAAAATCTCAAATAATTTAGTAATTTTTAAAGGGTACGGTACAACATTTTTAACACATCTTGTAAAAACATGGGGTATTACAATACAATAAATTAATATCATGGTGGCAAGTCATATAAACACTTAAAAAGATGAAATTAGGTACTAAATTCATAAAAAACTAATAAAATACTGAAAATTAAGTGGTAGAATACAACAATTTTAACAAAACTTGTAAAAACTTGGTGTGTTATAATACAATAAATAAATATCATGGTGGTAAACCATATTAATAACCTGAAATATTGAATAAAGGAAATAATTCATAATAATCTAATTAATTATTGAAATTTAAGGGGTAGAATACTTCATTTTTAATAATTCTTGTAAAAACTTGGAATATTATATTACAATAAATTAAAATCATGGTGGCAAATCATATTAAACACATAAAAAGATGAAATTAGGTACTAAATTCATAAAAAACTAATAAAATATTGAAAATTAATTGGTAGAATACAACAATTTTAACAAAGCTTGTAAAAACTTGGTGTGTTATAATACAATAAATAAATATCATGGTGGTAATCCATATTATTAACCTTAAATATTGAATAAAGGAAATAATTCATAATAATCTAATTAATTATTGAAATTTAAGGGGTAGAATACTTCATTTTTAATAATTCTTGTAAAAACTTGGGATATTATATTACAATAAATTAAAATCATGGTGGCAACTCATATAAACACTTAAAATGATGAAATTAGGAAATATATTCATTAAATTTTAATTAAATATTGAAATTTATAGGGTAAAATACAACTATTTTAAGCTATCTTGTAAAAACTTGGGGTATTACAATACAATAAATTAATATCATGGTGGTAAACCATATAAATAACCTTAAATAATGAAATAAGGATTAAATTCATAATAATCTAATTAAATATTGAAAGTTATGGGGTAAAATACAACAATTTTAACAAAGCTTGTAAAAACTTGGTGTATTATAATACAATAAATAAATATCATGGTGGTAAACCATATTCATAACCTGAAATATTGAATAAAGGAAATAATTCATAATAATCTAATTAATTATTGAAATTTAAGGGGTAGAATACTTAATTTTTAATAATTCTTGTAAAAACTTGGGATATTATATTACAATAAATTAAAATCATGGTGGCAAATCATATTAAAAACTTAAAATGATGAAATTACAAACTATATTCATTAAAATTTAATTAATTATTGAAATTTAAGGGGTAGAATACTTACTTTTTAATAATTCTTGTAATAACTTGGGGTAATATAATAAATTAAATTAAAATCATGGTGCAAACCATAATAAACACATAACAGATGAAATTAGGTATTAAATTAATAAAAATCTCATATAATTTAGTAATTTTTAAAGGGTACGGTACAACATTTTTAACACATCTTGTAAAAACTTGGGATATTATATTACAATAAATTAAAATCATGGTGGCAAATCATATTAAACACTTAAAATGATGAAATTAGGAAATATATTCATTAAATTTTAATTAAATATTGAAATTTATTGGGTAAAATACAACTATTATAAGCTATCTTGTAAAAACTTGGGGTATTACAATACAATAAATTAATATCATGATGGTAAATCATATAAATCACTTAAAATGATGAAATTACAAACTATATTCATTAAAATTTAATTAATTATTGAAATTTAAGGGGTAGAATACTTCATTTTTCATAATTCTTGTTATAAATTGGGGTAATATAATAAATTAAATTAAAATCATGGTGCAAACCATAATAAACACATAACAGATGAAATTAGGTATTAAATTAATAAAAATCTCATATAATTTATTAATTTTTAAAGGGTACGGTACAACATTTTTAACACATCTTGTAAAAACATGGGGTATTACAATACAATAAATTAATATCATGGTGGCAAGTCATATAAACACTTAAAAAGATGAAATTAGGTACTAAATTCATAAAAAACTAATAAAATATTGAAAATTAATTGGTAGAATACAACAATTTTAACAAAACTTGTAAAAACTTGGTGTGTTATAATACAATAAATAAATATCATTGTGGTAAACAATATTAAACACTTAAAATGATGAAATTAGGAAATATATTCATTAAATTTTAATTAAATATTCAAATTTATTGGGTAAAATACAACTATTTTAAGCTATCTTGTAAAAACTTGGGGTATTACAATACAATAAATTAATATCATGGTGGTAAACCATATTAATAACCTTAAATAATGAAATAAGGATTAAATTCATAATAATCTAATTAAATATTGAAAGTTATGGGGTAAAATACAACAATTTTAACAAAACTTGTAAAAACTTGGGATATTATATTAAAATAAATTAAAATCATTGTGGCAAATCATATTAAACACTTAAAATGATGAAATTACAAACTATATTCATTAAAATTTAATTAATTATTGAAATTTAAGGGGTACAATACTTACTTTTTCATAATTCTTGTTATAAATTGGGGTAATATAATAAATTAAATTAAAATCATGGTGCAAACCATAATAAACACATAACAGATGAAATTAGGTATTAAATTAATAAAAATCTCATATAATTTAGTAATTTTTAAAGGGTACGGTACAACATTTTTAACACATCTTGTAAAAACATGGGGTATTACAATACAATAAATTAATATCATGGTGGCAAGTCATATAAACACTTAAAAAGATGAAATTAGGTACTAAATTCATAAAAAACTAATAAAATACTGAAAATTAAGTGGTAGAATACAACAATTTTAACAAAACTTGTAAAAACTTGGTGTGTTATAATACAATAAATAAATATCATGGTGGTAAACCATATTCATAACCTGAAATATTGAATAAAGGAAATAATTCATAATAATCTAATTAATTATTGAAATTTAAGGGGTAGAATACTTCATTTTTAATAATTCTTGTAAAAACTTGGGATATTATATTACAATAAATTAAAATCATGGTGGCAAATCATATTAAAAACTTAAAATGATGAAATTACAAACTATATTCATTAAAATTTAATTAATTATTGAAATTTAAGGGGTAGAATACTTTCTTTTTAATAATTCTTGTAATAACTTGGGGTAATATAATAAATTAAATTAAAATCATGGTGCAAACCATAATAAACACATAACAGATGAAATTAGGTATTAAATTAATAAAAATCTCATATAATTTAGTAATTTTTAAAGGGTACGGTACAACATTTTTAACACATCTTGTAAAAACTTGGGATATTATATTACAATAAATTAAAATCATGGTGGCAAATCATATTAAACACTTAAAATGATGAAATTAGGAAATATATTCATTAAATTTTAATTAAATATTGAAAATTATTGGGTAAAATACAACTATTATAAGCTATCTTGTAAAAACTTGGGGTATTACAATACAATAAATTAATATCATGATGGTAAATCATATAAATCACTTAAAATGATGAAATTACAAACTATATTCATTAAAATTTAATTAATTATTGAAATTTAAGGGGTAGAATACTTCATTTTTAATAATTCTTGTAAAAACTTGGGATATTATATTACAATAAATTAAAATCATGGTGGCAACTCATATAAACACTTAAAATGATGAAATTAGGAAATATATTCATTAAATTTTCATTAAATATTGAAATTTATAGGGTAAAATACAACTATTTTAAGCTATCTTATAAAAACTTGGGGTATTACAATACAATAAATTAATATCATGGTGGTAAACCATATAAATAACCTTAAATAATGAAATAAGGATTAAATTCATAATAATCTAATTAAATATTGAAAGTTATGGGGTAAAATACAACAATTTTAACAAAGCTTGTAAAAACTTGGTGTATTATAATACAATAAATAAATATCATGGTGGTAAACCATATTCATAACCTGAAATATTGAATAAAGGAAATAATTCATAATAATCTAATTAATTATTGAAATTTAAGGGGTAGAATACTTCATTTTTAATAATCCTTGTAAAAACTTGGGATATTATATTACAATAAATTAAAATCATGGTGGCAAATCATATTAAACACTTAAAATGATGAAATTAGGAAATATATTCATTAAATTTTAATTAAATATTGAAATTTATAGGGTAAAATACAACTATTTTAAGCTATCTTGTAAAAACTTGGGGTATTACAATACAATAAATTAATATCATGGTGGTAAACCATATAAATAACCTTAAATAATGAAATAAGGATTAAATTCATAATAATCTAATTAAATATTGAAAGTTATGGGGTAAAATACAACAATTTTAACAAAGCTTGTAAAAACTTGGTGTATTATAATACAATAAATAAATATCATGGTGGTAAACCATATTAATAACCTGAAATATTGAATAAAGGAAATAATTCATAATAATCTAATTTATTATTGAAATTTAAGGGGTAGAATACTTCATTTTTAAAAATTCTTGTAAAAACTTGGGATAATATATTACAATAAATTAAAATCATAGTGGCAACTTATATAAACACTTAAAAAGATGAAATTACAAACTATATTCATTAAAATTTAATTAATTATTGAAATTTAAGGGGTAGAATACTTTCTTTTTAATAATTCTTGTAATAACTTGGGGTAATATAATAAATTAAATTAAAATCATGGTGCAAACCATAATAAACACATAACAGATGAAATTAGGTAATAAATTAATAAAAATCTCATATAATTTAGTAATTTTTAAAGGGTACGGTACAACATTTTTAACACATCTTGTAAAAACTTGGGATATTATATTACAATAAATTAAAATCATGGTGGCAAATCATATTAAACACTTAAAATGATGAAATTAGGAAATATATTCATTAAATTTTAATTAAATATTGAAAATTATTGGGTAAAATACAACTATTATAAGCTATCTTGTAAAAACTTGGGGTATTACAATACAATAAATTAATATCATGGTGGTAAACCATATTAATAACCTTAAATAATGAAATAAGGATTAAATTCATAATAATCTAATTAAATATTGAAAGTTATGGGGTAAAATACAACAATTTTAACAAAACTTGTAAAAACTTGGGATATTATATTAAAATAAATTAAAATCATTGTGTCAAATCATATTAAACACTTAAAATGATGAAATTACAAACTATGTTCATTAAAATTTAATTAATTATTGAAATTTAAGGGGTAGAATACTTTCTTTTTAATAATTCTTGTAATAACTTGGGGTAATATAATAAATTAAATTAAAATCATGGTGCAAACCATAATAAACACATAACAGATGAAATTAGGTATTAAATTAATAAAAATCTCATATAATTTGGTAATTTTTAAAGGGTACGGTACAACATTTTTAACACATCTTGTAAAAACTTGGGATATTATATTACAATAAATTAAAATCATGGTGGCAAATCATATTAAACACTTAAAATGATGAAATTAGGAAATATATTCATTAAATTTTAATTAAATATTGAAAATTATTGGGTAAAATACAACTATTATAAGCTATCTTGTAAAAACTTGGGGTATTACAATACAATAAATTAATATCATGGTGGTAAACCATATTAATAACCTTAAATAATGAAATAAGGATTAAATTCATAATAATCTAATTAAATATTGAAAGTTATGGGGTAAAATACAACAATTTTAACAAAACTTGTAAAAACTTGGGATATTATATTAAAATAAATTAAAATCATTGTGTCAAATCATATTAAACACTTAAAATGATGAAATTACAAACTATGTTCATTAAAATTTAATTAATTATTGAAATTTAAGGGGTACAATACTTACTTTTTCATAATTCTTGTTATAAATTGGGGTAATATAATAAATTAAATTAAAATCATGGTGCAAACCATAATAAACACATAACAGATGAAATTAGGTATTAAATTAATAAAAATCTCATATAATTTAGTAATTTTTAAAGGGTACGGTACAACATTTTTAACACATCTTGTAAAAACATGGGGTATTACAATACAATAAATTAATATCATGGTGGCAAGTCATATAAACACTTAAAAAGATGAAATTAGGTACTAAATTCATAAAAAACAAATAAAATACTGAAAATTAAGTGGTAGAATACAACAATTTTAACAAAACTTGTAAAAACTTGGTGTGTTATAATACAATAAATAAATATCATGGTGGTAAACCATATTCATAACCTGAAATATTGAATAAAGGAAATAATTCATAATAATCTAATTAATTATTGAAATTTAAGGGGTAGAATACTTAATTTTTAATAATTCTTGTAAAAACTTGGGATATTATATTACAATAAATTAAAATCATGGTGGCAAATCATATTAAAAACTTAAAATGATGAAATTACAAACTATATTCATTAAAATTTAATTAATTATTGAAATTTAAGGGGTAGAATACTTTCTTTTTAATAATTCTTGTAATAACTTGGGGTAATATAATAAATTAAATTAAAATCATGGTGCAAACCATAATAAACACATAACAGATGAAATTAGGTATTAAATTAATAAAAATCTCATATAATTTAGTAATTTTTAAAGGGTACGGTACAACATTTTTAACACATCTTGTAAAAACTTGGGATATTATATTACAATAAATTAAAATCATGGTGGCAAATCATATTAAACACTTAAAATGATGAAATTAGGAAATATATTCATTAAATTTTAATTAAATATTGAAAATTATTGGGTAAAATACAACTATTATAAGCTATCTTGTAAAAACTTGGGGTATTACAATACAATAAATTAATATCATGATGGTAAATCATATAAATCACTTAAAATGATGAAATTACAAACTATATTCATTAAAATTTAATTAATTATTGAAATTTAAGGGGTAGAATACTTCATTTTTAATAATTCTTGTAAAAACTTTGGATATTATATTACAATAAATTAAAATCATGGTGGCAAATCATATTAAAAACTTAAAATGATGAAATTACAAACTATATTCATTAAAATTTAATTAATTATTGAAATTTAAGGGGTACAATACTTACTTTTTCATAATTCTTGTTATAAATTGGGGTAATATAATAAATTAAATTAAAATCATGGTGCAAACCATAATAAACACATAACAGATGAAATTAGGTATTAAATTAATAAAAATCTCATATAATTTAGTAATTTTTAAAGGGTACGGTACAACATTTTTAACACATCTTGTAAAAACATGGGGTATTACAATACAATAAATTAATATCATGGTGGCAAGTCATATAAATACTTAAAAAGATGAAATTAGGTACTAAATTCATAAAAAACTAATAAAATACTGAAACTTAAGTGGTAGAATACAACAATTTTAACAAAACTTGTAAAAACTTGGTGTGTTATAATACAATAAATAAATATCATGGTGGTAAACCATATTCATAACCTGAAATATTGAATAAAGGAAATAATTCATAATAATCTAATTAATTATTGAAATTTAAGGGGTAGAATACTTAATTTTTAATAATTCTTGTAAAAACTTGGGATATTATATTACAATAAATTAAAATCATGGTGGCAAATCATATTAAAAACTTAAAATGATGAAATTACAAACTATATTCATTAAAATTTAATTAATTATTGAAATTTAAGGGGTAGAATACTTTCTTTTTAATAATTCTTGTAATAACTTGGGGTAATATAATAAATTAAATTAAAATCATGGTGCAAACCATAATAAACACATAACAGATGAAATTAGGTAATAAATTAATAAAAATCTCATATAATTTAGTAATTTTTAAAGGGTACGGTACAACATTTTTAACACATCTTGTAAAAACTTGGGATATTATATTACAATAAATTAAAATCATGGTGGCAAATCATATTAAACACTTAAAATGATGAAATTAGGAAATATATTCATTAAATTTTAATTAAATATTGAAAATTATTGGGTAAAATACAACTATTATAAGCTATCTTGTAAAAACTTGGGGTATTACAATACAATAAATTAATATCATGGTGGTAAACCATATTAATAACCTTAAATAATGAAATAAGGATTAAATTCATAATAATCTAATTAAATATTGAAAGTTATGGGGTAAAATACAACAATTTTAACAAAACTTGTAAAAACTTGGGATATTATATTAAAATAAATTAAAATCATTGTGTCAAATCATATTAAACACTTAAAATGATGAAATTACAAACTATGTTCATTAAAATTTAATTAATTATTGAAATTTAAGGGGTACAATACTTACTTTTTCATAATTCTTGTTATAAATTGGGGTAATATAATAAATTAAATTAAAATCATGGTGCAAACCATAATAAACACATAACAGATGAAATTAGGTATTAAATTAATAAAAATCTCATATAATTTAGTAATTTTTAAAGGGTACGGTACAACATTTTTAACACATCTTGTAAAAACATGGGGTATTACAATACAATAAATTAATATCATGGTGGCAAGTCATATAAACACTTAAAAAGATGAAATTAGGTACTAAATTCATAAAAAACAAATAAAATACTGAAAATTAAGTGGTAGAATACAACAATTTTAACAAAACTTGTAAAAACTTGGTGTGTTATAATACAATAAATAAATATCATGGTGGTAAACCATATTCATAACCTGAAATATTGAATAAAGGAAATAATTCATAATAATCTAATTAATTATTGAAATTTAAGGGGTAGAATACTTCATTTTTAATAATTCTTGTAAAAACTTGGGATATTATATTACAATAAATTAAAATCATGGTGGCAAATCATATTAAAAACTTAAAATGATGAAATTACAAACTATATTCATTAAAATTTAATTAATTATTGAAATTTAAGGGGTAGAATACTTTCTTTTTAATAATTCTTGTAATAACTTGGGGTAATATAATAAATTAAATTAAAATCATGGTGCAAACCATAATAAACACATAACAGATGAAATTAGGTATTAAATTAATAAAAATCTCATATAATTTAGTAATTTTTAAAGGGTACGGTACAACATTTTTAACACATCTTGTAAAAACTTGGGATATTATATTACAATAAATTAAAATCATGGTGGCAAATCATATTAAACACTTAAAATGATGAAATTAGGAAATATATTCATTAAATTTTAATTAAATATTGAAAATTATTGGGTAAAATACAACTATTATAAGCTATCTTGTAAAAACTTGGGGTATTACAATACAATAAATTAATATCATGATGGTAAATCATATAAATCACTTAAAATGATGAAATTACAAACTATATTCATTAAAATTTAATTAATTATTGAAATTTAAGGGGTACAATACTTACTTTTTCATAATTCCTGTTATAAATTGGGGTAATATAATAAATTAAATTAAAATCATGGTGCAAACCATAATAAACACATAACAGATGAAATAAGGTATTAAATTAATAAAAATCTCATATAATTTAGTAATTTTTAAAGGGTACGGTACAACATTTTTAACACATCTTGTAAAAACATGGGGTATTACAATACAATAAATTAATATCATGGTGGCAAGTCATATAAACACTTAAAAAGATAAAATTAGGTACTAAATTCATAAAAAACTAATAAAATACTGAAAATTAAGTGGTAGAATACAACAATTTTAACAAAACTTGTAAAAACTTGGTGTGTTATAATATAATAAATAAATATCATGGTGGTAAACCATATTCATAACCTGAAATATTGAATAAAGGAAATAATTCATAATAATCTAATTAATTATTGAAATTTAAGGGGTAGAATACTTCATTTTTAATAATTCTTGTAAAAACTTGGGATATTATATTACAATAAATTAAAATCATGGTGGCAAATCATATTAAACACTTAAAATGATGAAATTACAAACTATATTCATTAAAATTTAATTAATTATTGAAATTTAAGGGGTAGAATACTTACTTTTTCATAATTCTTGTTATAAATTGGGGTAATATAATAAATTAAATTAAAATCATGGTGCAAACCATAATAAACACATAACAGATGAAATTAGGTATTAAATTAATAAAAATCTCATATAATTTAGTAATTTTTAAAGGGTACGGTACAACATTTTTAACACATCTTGTAAAAACTTGGGATATTATATTACAATAAATTAAAATCATGGTGGAAAAACATATTAAACACTTTAAATGATGAAATTAGGAAATATATTCATTAAATTTTAATTAAATATTGAAATTTATTGGGTAAAATACAACTATTATAAGCTATCTTGTAAAAACTGTGGGTATTACAATACAATAAATTATTATCATGGTAGTAAACCATATTAATAACCTTAAATATTGAATAAAGGAAATAATTCATAATAATCTAATTAATTATTGAAATTTAAGGGGTAGAATACTTCATTTTTAATAATTCTTGTAAAAACTTGGGATATTATATTACAATAAATTAAAATCATGGTGGCAAATCATATTAAACACTTAAAATGATGAAATTAGGAAATATATTCATTAAATTTTAATTAAATATTCAAATTTATTGGGTAAAATACAACTATTTTAAGCTATCTTGTAAAAACTTGGGGTATTACAATACAATAAATTAATATCATGATGGTAAATCATATAAATCACTTAAAATGATGAAATTACAAACTATATTCATTAAAATTTAATTAATTATTGAAATTTAAGGGGTAGAATACTTCATTTTTAATAATTTTTGTAAAAACTTGGGATATTATATTACAATAAATTAAAATCATGGTGGCAACTCATATAAACACTTAAAAAGATGAAATTAGGTACTAAATTCATAAAAAACTAATAAAATATTGAAAATTAATTGGTAATATACAACAATTTTAACAAAACTTGTAAAAACTTGGTGTGTTAGAATACAATAAATAAATATCATTGTGGTAAACAATATTAAACACTTAAAATGATGAAATTAGGAAATATATTCATTAAATTTTAATTAAATATTCAAATTTATTGGGTAAAATACAACTATTTTAAGCTATCTTGTAAAAACTTGGGGTATTACAATACAATAAATTAATATCATGGTGGTAAACCATATTAATAACCTTAAATAATGAAATAAGGATTAAATTCATAATAATCTAATTAAATATTGAAAGTTATGGGGTAAAATACAACAATTTTAACAAAACTTGTAAAAACTTGGGATATTATATTAAAATAAATTAAAATCATTGTGGCAAATCATATTAAACACTTAAAATGATGAAATTACAAACTATATTCATTAAAATTTAATTAATTATTGAAATTTAAGGGGTAGAATACTTACTTTTTAATAATTCTTGTAATAACTTGGGGTAATATAATAAATTAAATTAAAATCATGGTGCAAACCATAATAAACACATAACAGATGAAATAAGGTATTAAATTAATAAAAATCTCATATAATTTAGTAATTTTTAAAGGGTACGGTACAACATTTTTAACACATCTTGTAAAAACTTGGGATATTATATTACAATATATTAAAATCATGGTGGCAAATCATATTAAACACTTAAAATGATGAAATTAGGAAATATATTCATTAAATTTTAATTAAATATTGAAATTTATTGGGTAAAATACAACTATTATAAGCTATCTTGTAAAAACTTGGGGTATTACAATACAATAAATTAATATCATGATGGTAAATCATATAAATCACTTAAAATGATGAAATTACAAACTATATTCATTAAAATTTAATTAATTATTGAAATTTAAGGGGTAGAATACTTCATTTTTAATAATCCTTGTAAAAACTTGGGATATTATATTACAATAAATTAAAATCATGGTGGCAAATCATATTAAACACTTAAAATGATGAAATTAGGAAATATATTCATTAAATTTTAATTAAATATTGAAATTTATAGGGTAAAATACAACTATTTTAAGCTATCTTGTAAAAACTTGGGGTATTACAATACAATAAATTAATATCATGGTGGTAAACCATATAAATAACCTTAAATAATGAAATAAGGATTAAATTCATAATAATCTAATTAAATAGTGAAAGTTATGGGGTAAAATACAACAATTTTAACAAAGCTTGTAAAAACTTGGTGTGTTATAATACAATAAATAAATATCATGGTGGTAAACCATATTAATAACCTGAAATATTGAATAAAGGAAATAATTCATAATAATCTAATTAATTATTGAAATTTAAGGGGTAGAATACTTCATTTTTAATAATTCTTGTAAAAACTTGGGATATTATATTACAATAAATTAAAATCATGGTGGCAAATCATATTAAACACTTAAAATGATGAAATTACAAACTATATTCATTAAAATTTAATTAATTATTGAAATTTAAGGGGTAGAATACTTAATTTTTCATAATTCTTGTTATAAATTGGGGTAATATAATAAATTAAATTAAAATCATGGTGCAAACCATAATAAACACATAACAGATGAAATTAGGTATTAAATTAATAAAAATCTCATATAATTTAGTAATTTTTAAAGGGTACGGTACAACATTTTTAACACATCTTGTAAAAACTTGGGATATTATATTACAATAAATTAAAATCATGGTGGAAAAACATATTAAACACTTTAAATGATGAAATTAGGAAATATATTCATTAAATTTTAATTAAATATTGAAATTTATTGGGTAAAATACAACTATTATAAGCTATCTTGTAAAAACTGTGGGTATTACAATACAATAAATTATTATCATGGTAGTAAACCATATTAATAACCTTAAATATTGAATAAAGGAAATAATTCATAATAATCTAATTAATTATTGAAATTTAAGGGGTAGAATACTTCATTTTTAATAATTTTTGTAAAAACTTGGGATATTATATTACAATAAATTAAAATCATGGTGGCAACTCATATAAACACTTAAAAAGATGAAATTAGGTACTAAATTCATAAAAAACTAATAAAATATTGAAAATTAATTGGTAATATACAACAATTTTAACAAAACTTGTAAAAACTTGGTGTGTTAGAATACAATAAATAAATATCATTGTGGTAAACAATATTAAACACTTAAAATGATGAAATTAGGAAATATATTCATTAAATTTTAATTAAATATTCAAATTTATTGGGTAAAATACAACTATTTTAAGCTATCTTGTAAAAACTTGGGGTATTACAATACAATAAATTAATATCATGGTGGTAAACCATATTAATAACCTTAAATAATGAAATAAGGATTAAATTCATAATAATCTAATTAAATATTGAAAGTTATGGGGTAAAATACAACAATTTTAACAAAACTTGTAAAAACTTGGGATATTATATTAAAATAAATTAAAATCATTGTGGCAAATCATATTAAACACTTAAAATGATGAAATTACAAACTATATTCATTAAAATTTAATTAATTATTGAAATTTAAGGGGTAGAATACTTACTTTTTCATAATTCTTGTTATAAATTGGGGTAATATAATAAATTAAATTAAAATCATGGTGCAAACCATAATAAACACATAACAGATGAAATTAGGTATTAAATTAATAAAAATCTCATATAATTTAGTAATTGTTAAAGGGTACGGTACAACATTTTTAACACATCTTATAAAAACATGGAGTATTACAATACAATAAATTAATATCATGGTGGCAAGTCATATAAACACTTAAAAAGATGAAATTAGGTACTAAATTCATAAAAAACTAATAAAATACTGAAAATTAAGTGGTAGAATACAACAATTTTAACAAAACTTGTAAAAACTTGGTGTGTTATAATACAATAAATAAATATCATGGTGGTAAACCATATTCATAACCTGAAATATTGAATAAAGGAAATAATTCATAATAATCTAATTAATTATTGAAATTTAAGGGGTAGAATACTTCATTTTGAATAATTCTTGTAAAAACTTGGGATATTATATTACAATAAATTAAAATCATGGTGGCAAATCATATTAAACACTTAAAATGATGAAATTACAAACTATATTCATTAAAATTTAATTAATTATTGAAATTTAAGGGGTAGAATACTTACTTTTTAATAATTCTTGTAATAACTTGGGGTAATATAATAAATTAAATTAAAATCATGGTGCAAACCATAATAAACACATAACAGATGAAATAAGGTATTAAATTAATAAAAATCTCATATAATTTAGTAATTTTTAAAGGGTACGGTACAACATTTTTAACACATCTTGTAAAAACTTGGGATATTATATTACAATATATTAAAATCATGGTGGCAAATCATATTAAACACTTAAAATGATGAAATTAGGAAATATATTCATTAAATTTTAATTAAATATTGAAATTTATTGGGTAAAATACAACTATTTTAAGCTTTCTTGTAAAAACTTGGGGTATTACAATACAATAAATTAATATCATGATGGTAAATCATATAAATCACTTAAAATGATGAAATTACAAACTATATTCATTAAAATTTAATTAATTATTGAAATTTAATGGGTACAATACTTACTTTTTCATAATTCCTGTTATAAATTGGGGTAATATAATAAATTAAATTAAAATCATGGTGCAAACCATAATAAACACATAACAGATGAAATAAGGTATTAAATTAATAAAAATCTCATATAATTTAGTAATTTTTAAAGGGTACGGTACAACATTTTTAACACATCTTGTAAAAACATGGGGTATTACAATACAATAAATTAATATCATGGTGGCAAGTCATATAAACACTTAAAAAGATAAAATTAGGTACTAAATTCATAAAAAACTAATAAAATACTGAAAATTAAGTGGTAGAATACAACAATTTTAACAAAACTTGTAAAAACTTGGTGTGTTATAATATAATAAATAAATATCATGGTGGTAAACCATATTCATAACCTGAAATATTGAATAAAGGAAATAATTCATAATAATCTAATTAATTATTGAAATTTAAGGGGTAGAATACTTCATTTTTAATAATTCTTGTAAAAACTTGGGATATTATATTACAATAAATTAAAATCATGGTGGCAAATCATATTAAACACTTAAAATGATGAAATTACAAACTATATTCATTAAAATTTAATTAATTATTGAAATTTAAGGGGTAGAATACTTACTTTTTCATAATTCTTGTTATAAATTGGGGTAATATAATAAATTAAATTAAAATCATGGTGCAAACCATAATAAACACATAACAGATGAAATTAGGTATTAAATTAATAAAAATCTCATATAATTTAGTAATTTTTAAAGGGTACGGTACAACATTTTTAACACATCTTGTAAAAACTTGGGATATTATATTACAATAAATTAAAATCATGGTGGAAAAACATATTAAACACTTTAAATGATGAAATTAGGAAATATATTCATTAAATTTTAATTAAATATTGAAATTTATTGGGTAAAATACAACTATTATAAGCTATCTTGTAAAAACTTGGGGTATTACAATACAATAAATTAATATCATGATGGTAAATCATATAAATCACTTAAAATGATGAAATTACAAACTATATTCATTAAAATTTAATTAATTATTGAAATTTAAGGGGTAGAATACTTACTTTTTCATAATTCTTGTTATAAATTGGGGTAATATAATAAATTAAATTAAAATCATGGTGCAAACCATAATAAACACATAACAGATGAAATTAGGTATTAAATTAATAAAATTCTCATATAATTTAGTAATTTTTAAAGGGTACGGTACAACATTTTTAACACATCTTGTAAAAACTTGGGATATTATATTACAATAAATTAAAATCATGGTGGCAAATCATATTAAACACTTAAAATGATGAAATTAGGAAATATATTCATTAAATTTTAATTAAATATTGAAATTTATTGGGTAAAATACAACTATTATAAGCTATCTTGTAAAAACTGTGGGTATTACAATACAATAAATTATTATCATGGTAGTAAACCATATTAATAACCTTAAATATTGAATAAAGGAAATAATTCATAATAATCTAATTAAATATTGAAAGTTATGGGGTTAAATACAACAATTTCAACAAAACTTGTAAAAACTTGGGATATTATATTAAAATAAATTAAAATCATTGTGGCAAATCATATTAAACACTTAAAATGATGAAATTACAAACTATATTCATTAAAATTTAATTAATTATTGAAATTTAAGGGGTACAATACTTACTTTTTCATAATTCTTGTTATAAATTGGGGTAATATAATAAATTAAATTAAAATCATGGTGCAAACCATAATAAACACATAACAGATGAAATTAGGTATTAAATTAATAAAAATCTCATATAATTTAGTAATTTTTAAAGGGTACGGTACAACATTTTTAACACATCTTGTAAAAACATGGGGTATTACAATAAATAAATTAATATCATGGTGGCAAGTCATATAAACACTTAAAAAGATGAAATTAGGTACTAAATTCATAAAAAACTAATAAAATACTGAAAATTAAGTGGTAGAATACAACAATTTTAACAAAACTTGTAAAAACTTGGTGTGTTATAATACAATAAATAAATATCATGGTGGTAAACCATATTCATAACCTGAAATATTGAATAAAGGAAATAATTCATAATAATCTAATTAATTATTGAAATTTAAGGGGTAGAATACTTCATTTTTAATAATTCTTGTAAAAACTTGGGATATTATATTACAATAAATTAAAATCATGGTGGCAAATCATATTAAACACATAAAAAGATGAAATTAGGTACTAAATTCATAAAATACTAATAAAATATTGAAAATTAATTGGTAGAATACAACAATTTTAACAAAGCTTGTAAAAACTTGGTGTGTTATAATACAATAAATAAATATCATGGTGGTAAACCATATTCATAACCTTAAATATTGAATAAAGGAAATAATTCATAATAATCTAATTAATTATTGAAATTTAAGGGGTAGAATACTTCATTTTTAATAATTCTTGTAAAAACTTGGGATATTATATTACAATAAATTAAAATCATAGTGGCAACTCATATAAACACTTAAAAAGATGAAATTAGGTACTAAATTCATAAAAAACTAATAAAATATTGAAAATTAATTGGTAGAATACAACAATTTTAACAAAACTTGTAAAAACATGGTGTGTTATAATACAATAAATAAATATCATTGTGGTAAACAATATTAAACACTTAAAATGATGAAATTAGGAAATATATTCATTAAATTTTAATTAAATATTCAAATTTATTGGGTAAAATACAACTATTTTAAGCTATCTTGTAAAAACTTGGGGTATTACAATACAATAAATTAATATCATGGTGGTAAACCATATTAATAACCTGAAATATTGAATAAAGGAAATAATTCATAATAATCTAATTAATTATTGAAATTTAAGGGGTAGAATACTTCATTTTTAATAATCCTTGTAAAAACTTGGGATATTATATTACAATAAATTAAAATCATGGTGGCAAATCATATTAAACACTTAAAATGATGAAATTAGGAAATATATTCATTAAATTTTAATTAAATATTGAAATTTATTGGGTAAAATACAACTATTATAAGCTATCTTGTAAAAACTTGGGGTATTACAATACAATAAATTAATATCATGATGGTAAATCATATAAATCACTTAAAATGATGAAAATACAAACTATATTCATTAAAATTTAATTAATTATTGAAATTAAAGGGGTAGAATACTTCATTTTTAATAATCCTTGTAAAAACTTGGGATATTATATTACAATAAATTAAAAACATGGTGGCAAATCATATTAAACACTTAAAATGATGAAATTAGGAAATATATTCATTAAATTTTAATTAAATATTGAAATTTATTGGGTAAAATACAACTATTTTAAGCTATCTTGTAAAACTTGGGGTATTACAATACAATAAATTAATATCATGGTGGTAAACCATATTAATAACCTTAAATAATGAAATAAGGATTAAATTCATAATAATCTAATTAAAAATTGAAAATTATGGGGTAAAATACAACAATTTTAACAAAACTTGTAAAAACTTGGTGTGTTATAATACAATAAATAAATATCATGGTGGTAAACCATATTAATAACCTGAAATATTGAATAAAGGAAATAATTCATAATAATCTAATTAATTATTGAAATTTAAGGGGTAGAATACTTCATTTTTAATAATCCTTGTAAAAACTTGGGATATTATATTACAATAAATTAAAATCATGGTGGCAAATCATATTAAACACTTAAAATGATGAAATTACAAACTATATTCATTAAAATTTAATTAATTATTGAAATTTAAGGGGTAGAATACTTACTTTTTCATAATTCTTGTTATAAATTGGGGTAATATAATAAATTAAATTAAAATCATGGTGCAAACCATAATAAACACATAACAGATGAAATTAGGTATTAAATTAATAAAAATCTCATATAATTTAGTAATTTTTAAAGGGTACGGTACAACATTTTTAACACATCTTGTAAAAACTTGGGATATTATATTACAATAAATTAAAATCATGGTGCCAAATCATATTAAACACTTAAAATGATGAAATTAGGAAATATATTCATTAAATTTTAATTAAATATTGAAATTTATTGGGTAAAATACAACTATTATAAGCTATCTTGTAAAAACTTGGGGTATTACAATACAATAAATTAATATCATGATGGTAAATCATATAAATCACTTAAAATGATGAAATTACAAACTATATTCATTAAAATTTAATTAATTATTGAAATTTAAGGGGTAGAATACTTACTTTTTCATAATTCTTGTTATAAATTGGGGTAATATAATAAATTAAATTAAAATCATGGTGCAAACCATAATAAACACATAACAGATGAAATTAGGTATTAAATTAATAAAATTCTCATATAATTTAGTAATTTTTAAAGGGTACGGTACAACATTTTTAACACATCTTGTAAAAACTTTGGATATTATATTACAATAAATTAAAATCATGGTGGCAAATCATATTAAACACTTAAAATGATGAAATTAGGAAATATATTCATTAAATTTTAATTAAATATTGAAATTTATTGGGTAAAATACAACTATTATAAGCTATCTTGTAAAAACTGTGGGTATTACAATACAATAAATTATTATCATGGTAGTAAACCATATTAATAACCTTAAATATTGAATAAAGGAAATAATTCATAATAATCTAATTAATTATTGAAATTTAAGGGGTAGAATACTTCATTTTTAATAATTCTTGTAAAAACTTGGGATATTATATTACAATAAATTAAAATCATAGTGGCAACTCATATAAACACTTAAAAAGATGAAATTAGGTACTAAATTCATAAAAAACTAATAAAATATTGAAAATTAATTGGTAGAATACAACAATTTTAACAAAACTTGTAAAAACTTGGTGTGTTATAATACAATAAATAAATATCATTGTGGTAAACAATATTAAACACTTAAAATGATGAAATTAGGAAATATATTCATTAAATTTTAATTAAATATTCAAATTTATTGGGTAAAATACAACTATTTTAAGCTATCTTGTAAAAACTTGGGGTATTACAATACAATAAATTAATATCATGGTGGTAAACCATATTAATAACCTTAAATAATGAAATAAGGATTAAATTCATAATAATCTAATTAAATATTGAAAGTTATGGGGTTAAATACAACAATTTCAACAAAACTTGTAAAAACTTGGGATATTATATTAAAATAAATTAAAATCATTGTGGCAAATCATATTAAACACTTAAAATGATGAAATTACAAACTATATTCATTAAAATTTAATTAATTATTGAAATTTAAGGGGTACAATACTTACTTTTTCATAATTCTTGTTATAAATTGGGGTAATATAATAAATTAAATTAAAATCATGGTAAAAACCATAATAAACACATAACAGATGAAAATAGGTATTAAATTAATAAAAATCTCATATAATTTAGTAATTTTTAAAGGGTACGGTACAACATTTTTAACACATCTTGTAAAAACATGGGGTATTACAATAAATAAATTAATATCATGGTGGCAAGTCATATAAACACTTAAAAAGATGAAATTAGGTACTAAATTCATAAAAAACTAATAAAATACTGAAAATTAAGTGGTAGAATACAACAATTTTAACAAAACTTGTAAAAACTTGGTGTGTTATAATACAATAAATAAATATCATGCTGGTAAACCATATTCATAACCTGAAATATTGAATAAAGGAAATAATTCATAATAATCTAATTAATTATTGAAATTTAAGGGGTAGAATACTTCATTTTTAATAATTCTTGTAAAAACTTGGGATATTATATTACAATAAATTAAAATCATGGTGGCAAATCATATTAAACACATAAAAAGATGAAATTAGGTACTAAATTCATAAAAAACTAATAAAATATTGAAAATTAATTGGTAGAATACAACAATTTTAACAAAGCTTGTAAAAACTTGGTGTGTTATAATACAATAAATAAATATCATGGTGGTAAACCATATTCATAACCTTAAATATTGAATAAAGGAAATAATTCATAATAATCTAATTAATTATTGAAATTTAAGGGGTAGAATACTTCATTTTTAATAATTCTTGTAAAAACTTGGGATATTATATTACAATAAATTAAAATCATAGTGGCAACTCATATAAACACTTAAAAAGATGAAATTAGGTACTAAATTCATAAAAAACTAATAAAATATTGAAAATTAATTGGTAGAATACAACAATTTTAACAAAACTTGTAAAAACTTGGTGTGTTTTAATACAATAAATAAATATCATTGTGGTAAACAATATTAAACACTTAAAATGATGAAATTAGGAAATATATTCATTAAATTTTAATTAAATATTCAAATTTATTGGGTAAAATACAACTATTTTAAGCTATCTTGTAAAAACTTGGGGTATTACAATACAATAAATTAATATCATGGTGGTAAACCATATTAATAACCTTAAATAATGAAATAAGGATTAAATTCATAATAATCTAATTAAATATTGAAAGTTATGGGGTTAAATACAACAATTTCAACAAAACTTGTAAAAACTTGGGATATTATATTAAAATAAATTAAAATCATTGTGGCAAATCATATTAAACACTTAAAATGATGAAATTACAAACTATATTCATTAAAATTTAATTAATTATTGAAATTTAAGGGGTACAATACTTACTTTTTCATAATTCTTGTTATAAATTGGGGTAATATAATAAATTAAATTAAAATCATGGTAAAAACCATAATAAACACATAACAGATGAAAATAGGTATTAAATTAATAAAAATCTCATATAATTTAGTAATTTTTAAAGGGTACGGTACAACATTTTTAACACATCTTGTAAAAACATGGGGTATTACAATACAATAAATTAATATCATGGTGGCAAGTCATATAAACACTTAAAAAGATGAAATTAGGTATTAAATTCATAAAAAACTAATAAAATACTGAAAATTAAGTGGTAGAATACAACAATTTTAACAAAACTTGTAAAAACTTGGTGTGTTATAATACAATAAATAAATATCATGGTGGTAAACCATATTCATAACCTGAAATATTGAATAAAGGAAATAATTCATAATAATCTAATTAATTATTGAAATTTAAGGGGTAGAATACTTCATTTTTAATAATTCTTGTAAAAACTTGGGATATTATATTACAATAAATTAAAATCATGGTGGCAAATCATATTAAACACTTAAAATGATGAAATTACAAACTATATTCATTAAAATTTAATTAATTATTGAAATTTAAGGGGTAGAATACTTACTTTTTAATAATTCTTGTAATAACTTGGGGTAATATAATAAATTAAATTAAAATCATGGTGCAAACCATAATAAACACATAACAGATGAAATTAGGTATTAAATTAATAAAAATCTCATATAATTTAGTAATTTTTAAAGGGTACGGTACAACATTTTTAACACATCTTGTAAAAACTTGGGATATTATATTACAATAAATTAAAATCATGGTGGCAAATCATATTAAACACTTAAAATGATGAAATTAGGAAATATATTCATTAAATTTTAATTAAATATTGAAATTTATTGGGTAAAATACAACTATTATAAGCTATCTTGTAAAAACTTGGGGTATTACAATACAATAAATTAATATCATGATGGTAAATCATATAAATCACTTAAAATGATGAAATTACAAACTATATTCATTAAAATTTAATTAATTATTGAAATTTAAGGGGTACAATACTTACTTTTTCATAATTCTTGTTATAAATTGGGGTAATATAATAAATTAAATTAAAATCATGGTGCAAACCATAATAAACACATAACAGATGAAATTAGGTATTAAATTAATAAAAATCTCATATAATTTAGTAATTTTTAAAGGGTACGGTACAACATTTTTAACACATCTTGTAAAAACATGGGGTATTACAATACAATAAATTAATATCATGGTGGCAAGTCATATAAACACTTAAAAAGATGAAATTAGGTACTAAATTCATAAAAAACTAATAAAATACTGAAAATTAAGTGGTAGAATACAACAATTTTAACAAAACTTGTAAAAACTTGGTGTGTTATAATACAATAAATAAATATCATGGTGGTAAACCATATTAATAACCTGAAATATTGAATAAAGGAAATAATTCATAATAATCTAATTAATTATTGAAATTTAAGGGGTAGAATACTTCATTTTTAATAATCCTTGTAAAAACTTGGGATATTATATTAATATAAATTAAAATCATGGTGGCAAATCATATTAAACACTTAAAATGATGAAATTACAAACTATATTCATTAAAATTTAATTAATTATTGAAATTTAAGGGGTAGAATACTTACTTTTTCATAATTCTTGTTATTAATTGGGGTAATATAATAAATTAAATTAAAATCATGGTGCAAACCATAATAAACACATAACAGATGAAATTAGGTATTAAATTAATAAAAATCTCATATAATTTAGTAATTTTTAAAGGGTACGGTACAACATTTTTAACACATCTTGTAAAAACTTGGGATATTATATTACAATAAATTAAAATCATGGTGCCAAATCATATTAAACACTTAAAATGATGAAATTAGGAAATATATTCATTAAATTTTA
This sequence comes from Rhopalosiphum nymphaeae, assembly GCA_036289425.1. Classification (NCBI taxonomy): domain Eukaryota; kingdom Metazoa; phylum Arthropoda; class Insecta; order Hemiptera; family Aphididae; genus Rhopalosiphum; species Rhopalosiphum nymphaeae. Next base: position 11,951,824 of record JAZAQC010000019.1, on the reverse strand, counting down.
ATTAAATATTGAAATTTATTGGGTAAAATACAACTATTATAAGCTATCTTGTAAAAACTTGGGGTATTACAATACAATAAATTAATATCATGATGGTAAATCATATAAATCACTTAAAATGATGAAATTACAAACTATATTCATTAAAATTTAATTAATTATTGAAATTTAAGGGGTAGAATACTTACTTTTTCATAATTCTTGTTATAAATTGGGGTAATATAATAAATTAAATTAAAATCATGGTGCAAACCATAATAAACACATAACAGATGAAATTAGGTATTAAATTAATAAAATTCTCATATAATTTAGTAATTTTTAAAGGGTACGGTACAACATTTTTAACACATCTTGTAAAAACTTGGGATATTATATTACAATAAATTAAAATCATGGTGGCAAATCATATTAAACACTTAAAATGATGAAATTAGGAAATATATTCATTAAATTTTAATTAAATATTGAAATTTATTGGGTAAAATACAACTATTATAAGCTATCTTGTAAAAACTGTGGGTATTACAATACAATAAATTATTATCATGGTAGTAAACCATATTAATAACCTTAAATATTGAATAAAGGAAATAATTCATAATAATCTAATTAATTATTGAAATTTAAGGGGTAGAATACTTCATTTTTAATAATTCTTGTAAAAACTTGGGATATTATATTACAATAAATTAAAATCATAGTGGCAACTCATATAAACACTTAAAAAGATGAAATTAGGTACTAAATTCATAAAAAACTAATAAAATATTGAAAATTAATTGGTAGAATACAACAATTTTAACAAAACTTGTAAAAACTTGGTGTGTTATAATACAATAAATAAATATCATTGTGGTAAACAATATTAAACACTTAAAATGATGAAATTAGGAAATATATTCATTAAATTTTAATTAAATATTCAAATTTATTGGGTAAAATACAACTATTTTAAGCTATCTTGTAAAAACTTGGGGTATTACAATACAATAAATTAATATCATGGTGGTAAACCATATTAATAACCTTAAATAATGAAATAAGGATTAAATTCATAATAATCTAATTAAATATTGAAAGTTATGGGGTTAAATACAACAATTTCAACAAAACTTGTAAAAACTTGGGATATTATATTAAAATAAATTAAAATCATTGTGGCAAATCATATTAAACACTTAAAATGATGAAATTACAAACTATATTCATTAAAATTTAATTAATTATTGAAATTTAAGGGGTACAATACTTACTTTTTCATAATTCTTGTTATAAATTGGGGTAATATAATAAATTAAATTAAAATCATGGTGCAAACCATAATAAACACATAACAGATGAAATTAGGTATTAAATTAATAAAAATCTCATATAATTTAGTAATTTTTAAAGGGTACGGTACAACATTTTTAACACATCTTGTAAAAACATGGGGTATTACAATAAATAAATTAATATCATGGTGGCAAGTCATATAAACACTTAAAAATATGAAATTAGGTACTAAATTCATAAAAAACTAATAAAATACTGAAAATTAAGTGGTAGAATACAACAATTTTAACAAAACTTGTAAAAACTTGGTGTGTTATAATACAATAAATAAATATCATGGTGGTAAACCATATTCATAACCTGAAATATTGAATAAAGGAAATAATTCATAATAATCTAATTAATTATTGAAATTTAAGGGGTAGAATACTTCATTTTTAATAATTCTTGTAAAAACTTGGGATATTATATTACAATAAATTAAAATCATGGTGGCAAATCATATTAAACACATAAAAAGATGAAATTAGGTACTAAATTCATAAAAAACTAATAAAATATTGAAAATTAATTGGTAGAATACAACAATTTTAACAAAGCTTGTAAAAACTTGGTGTGTTATAATACAATAAATAAATATCATTGTGGTAAACAATATTAAACACTTAAAATGATGAAATTAGGAAATATATTCATTAAATTTTAATTAAATATTCAAATTTATTGGGTAAAATACAACTATTTTAAGCTATCTTGTAAAAACTTGGGGTATTACAATACAATAAATTAATATCATGGTGGTAAACCATATTAATAACCTTAAATATTGAATAAAGGAAATAATTCATAATAATCTAATTAATTATTGAAATTTAAGGGGTAGAATACTTCATTTTTAATAATTCTTGTAAAAACTTGGGATATTATATTACAATAAATTAAAATCATAGTGGCAACTCATATAAACACTTAAAAAGATGAAATAAGGTACTAAATTCATAAAAAACTAATAAAATATTGAAAATTAATTGGTAGAATACAACAATTTTAACAAAACTTGTAAAAACTTGGTGTGTTATAATACAATAAATAAATATCATTGTGGTAAACAATATTAAACACTTAAAATGATGAAATTAGGAAATATATTCATTAAATTTTAATTAAATATTCAAATTTATTGGGTAAAATACAACTATTTTAAGCTATCTTGTAAAAACTTGGGGTATTACAATACAATAAATTAATATCATGGTGGTAAACCATATTAATAACCTTAAATAATGAAATAAGGATTAAATTCATAATAATCTAATTAAATATTGAAAGTTATGGGGTTAAATACAACAATTTCAACAAAACTTGTAAAAACTTGGGATATTATATTAAAATAAATTGAAATCATTGTGGCAAATCATATTAAACACTTAAAATGATGAAATTACAAACTATATTCATTAAAATTTAATTAATTATTGAAATTTAAGGGGTACAATACTTACTTTTTCATAATTCTTGTTATAAATTGGGGTAATATAATAAATTAAATTAAAATCATTGTAAAAACCATAATAAACACATAACAGATGAAATTAGGTATTAAATTAATAAAAATCTCATATAATTTAGTAATTTTTAAAGGGTACGGTACAACATTTTTAACACATCTTGTAAAAACATGGGGTATTACAATACAATAAATTAATATCATGGTGGCAAGTCATATAAACACTTAAAAAGATGAAATTAGGTATTAAATTCATAAAAAACTAATAAAATACTGAAAATTAAGTGGTAGAATACAACAATTTTAACAAAACTTGTAAAAACTTGGTGTGTTATAATACAATAAATAAATATCATGGTGGTAAACCATATTCATAACCTGAAATATTGAATAAAGGAAATAATTCATAATAATCTAATTAATTATTGAAATTTAAGGGGTAGAATACTTCATTTTTAATAATTCTTGTAAAAACTTGGGATATTATATTACAATAAATTAAAATCATGGTGGCAAATCATATTAAACACTTAAAATGATGAAATTACAAACTATATTCATTAAAATTTAATTAATTATTGAAATTTAAGGGGTACAATACTTACTTTTTCATAATTCTTGTTATAAATTGGGGTAATATAATAAATTAAATTAAAATCATGGTGCAAACCATAATAAACACATAACAGATGAAATTAGGTATTAAATTAATAAAAATCTCATATAATTTAGTAATTTTTAAAGGGTACGGTACAACATTTTTAACACATCTTGTAAAAACTTGGGATATTATATTACAATAAATTAAAATCATGGTGGCAAATCATATTAAACACTTAAAATGATGAAATTAGGAAATATATTCATTAAATTTTAATTAAATATTGAAATTTATTGGGTAAAATACAACTATTATAAGCTATCTTGTAAAAACTGTGGGTATTACAATACAATAAATTATTATCATGGTAGTAAACCATATTAATAACCTTAAATATTGAATAAAGGAAATAATTCATAATAATCTAATTAATTATTGAAATTTAAGGGGTAGAATACTTCATTTTTAATAATTCTTGTAAAAACTTGGGATATTATATTACAATAAATTAAAATCATAGTGGCAACTTATATAAACACTTAAAAAGATGAAATTAGGTACTAAAATCATAAAAAACTAATAAAATATTGAAAATTAATTGGTAGAATACAACAATTTTAACAAAACTTGTAAAAACTTGGTGTGTTATAATACAATAAATAAATATCATTGTGGTAAACAATATTAAACACTTAAAATGATGAAATTAGGAAATATATTCATTAAATTTTAATTAAATATTCAAATTTATTGGGTAAAATACAACTATTTTAAGCTATCTTGTAAAAACTTGGGGTATTACAATACAATAAATTAATATCATGGTGGTAAACCATATTAATAACCTTAAATATTGAATAAAGGAAATAATTCATAATAATCTAATTAATTATTGAAATTTAAGGGGTAGAATACTTCATTTTTAATAATTCTTGTAAAAACTTGGGATATTATATTACAATAAATTAAAATCATAGTGGCAACTCATATAAACACTTAAAAAGATGAAATAAGGTACTAAATTCATAAAAAACTAATAAAATATTGAAAATTAATTGGTAGAATACAACAATTTTAACAAAACTTGTAAAAACTTGGTGTGTTATAATACAATAAATAAATATCATTGTGGTAAACAATATTAAACACTTAAAATGATGAAATTAGGAAATATATTCATTAAATTTTAATTAAATATTCAAATTTATTGGGTAAAATACAACTATTTTAAGCTATCTTGTAAAAACTTGGGGTATTACAATACAATAAATTAATATCATGGTGGTAAACCATATTAATAACCTTAAATAATGAAATAAGGATTAAATTCATAATAATCTAATTAAATATTGAAAGTTATGGGGTTAAATACAACAATTTCAACAAAACTTGTAAAAACTTGGGATATTATATTAAAATAAATTGAAATCATTGTGGCAAATCATATTAAACACTTAAAATGATGAAATTACAAACTATATTCATTAAAATTTAATTAATTATTGAAATTTAAGGGGTACAATACTTACTTTTTCATAATTCTTGTTATAAATTGGGGTAATATAATAAATTAAATTAAAATCATGGTAAAAACCATAATAAACACATAACAGATGAAATTAGGTATTAAATTAATAAAAATCTCATATAATTTAGTAATTTTTAAAGGGTACGGTACAACATTTTTAACACATCTTGTAAAAACATGGGGTATTACAATACAATAAATTAATATCATGGTGGCAAGTCATATAAACACTTAAAAAGATGAAATTAGGTATTAAATTCATAAAAAACTAATAAAATACTGAAAATTAAGTGGTAGAATACAACAATTTTAACAAAACTTGTAAAAACTTGGTGTGTTATAATACAATAAATAAATATCATGGTGGTAAACCATATTCATAACCTGAAATATTGAATAAAGGAAATAATTCATAATAATCTAATTAATTATTGAAATTTAAGGGGTAGAATACTTCATTTTTAATAATTCTTGTAAAAACTTGGGATATTATATTACAATAAATTAAAATCATGGTGGCAAATCATATTAAACACTTAAAATGATGAAATTACAAACTATATTCATTAAAATTTAATTAATTATTGAAATTTAAGGGGTACAATACTTACTTTTTCATAATTCTTGTTATAAATTGGGGTAATATAATAAATTAAATTAAAATCATGGTGCAAACCATAATAAACACATAACAGATGAAATTAGGTATTAAATTAATAAAAATCTCATATAATTTAGTAATTTTTAAAGGGTACGGTACAACATTTTTAACACATCTTGTAAAAACTTGGGATATTATATTACAATAAATTAAAATCATGGTGGCAAATCATATTAAACACTTAAAATGATGAAATTAGGAAATATATTCATTAAATTTTAATTAAATATTGAAATTTATTGGGTAAAATACAACTATTATAAGCTATCTTGTAAAAACTGTGGGTATTACAATAGAATAAATTATTATCATGGTAGTAAACCATATTAATAACCTTAAATATTGAATAAAGGAAATAATTCATAATAATCTAATTAATTATTGAAATTTAAGGGGTAGAATACTTCATTTTTAATAATTCTTGTAAAAACTTGGGATATTATATTACAATAAATTAAAATCATAGTGGCAACTTATATAAACACTTAAAAAGATGAAATTAGGTACTAAAATCATAAAAAACTAATAAAATATTGAAAATTAATTGGTAGAATACAACAATTTTAACAAAACTTGTAAAAACTTGGTGTGTTATAATACAATAAATAAATATCATTGTGGTAAACAATATTAAACACTTAAAATGATGAAATTAGGAAATATATTCATTAAATTTTAATTAAATATTCAAATTTATTGGGTAAAATACAACTATTTTAAGCTATCTTGTAAAAACTTGGGGTATTACAATACAATAAATTAATATCATGGTGGTAAACCATATTAATAACCTTAAATAATGAAATAAGGATTAAATTCATAATAATCTAATTAAATATTGAAAGTTATGGGGTTAAATACAACAATTTCAACAAAACTTGTAAAAACTTGGGATATTATATTAAAATAAATTAAAATCATTGTGGCAAATCATATTAAACACTTAAAATGATGAAATTACAAACTATATTCATAAAAATATAATTAATTATTGAAATTTAAGGGGTACAATACTTACTTTTTCATAATTCTTGTTATAAATTGGGGTAATATAATAAATTAAATTAAAATCATGGTAAAAACCATAATAAACACATAACAGATGAAATTAGGTATTAAATTAATAAAAATCTCATATAATTTAGTAATTTTTAAAAGGTACGGTACAACATTTTTAACATATCTTGTAAAAACATGGGGTATTACAATACAATAAATTAATATCATGGTGGCAAGTCATATAAACACTTAAAAAGATGAAATTAGGTACTAAATTCATAAAAAACTAATAAAATACTGAAAATTAAGTGGTAGAATACAACAATTTTAACAAAACTTGTAAAAACTTGGTGTGTTATAATACAATAAATAAATATCATGGTAGTAAACCATATTCATAACCTGAAATATTGAATAAAGGAAATAATTCATAATAATCTAATTAATTATTGAAATTTAAGGGGTAGAATACTTCATTTTTAATAATTCTTGTAAAAACTTGGGATATTATATTATAATAAATTAAAATCATGGTGGCAAATCATATTAAACACTTAAAATGATGAAATTAGGAAATATATTCATTAAATTTTAATTAAATATTGAAATTTATTGGGTAAAATACAACTATTATAAGCTATCTTGTAAAAACTTGGGGTATTACAATACAATAAATTAATATCATGATGGTAAATCATATAAATCACTTAAAATGATGAAATTACAAACTATATTCATTAAAATTTAATTAATTATTGAAATTTAAGGGGTAGAATACTTACTTTTTCATAATTCTTGTTAAAAATTGGGGTAATATAATAAATTAAATTAAAATCATGGTGCAAACCATAATAAACACATAACAGATGAAATTAGGTATTAAATTAATAAAAATCTCATATAATTTAGTAATTTTTAAAGGGTACGGTACAACATTTTTAACACATCTTGTAAAAACTTGGGATATTATATTACAATAAATTAAAATCATGGTGGCAAATCATATTAAACACTTAAAATGATGAAATTAGGAAATATATTCATTAAATTTTAATTAAATATTGAAATTTATTGGGTAAAATACAACTATTATAAGCTATCTTGTAAAAACTGTGGGTATTACAATACAATAAATTATTATCATGGTAGTAAACCATATTAATAACATTAAATATTGAATAAAGGAAATAATTCATAATAATCTAATTAATTATTGAAATTTAAGGGGTAGAATACTTTATTTTTAATAATTCTTGTAAAAACTTGGGATATTATATTACAATAAATTAATATCATGGTGGCAAATCATATAAACACTTAAAAAGATGAAATTAGGTACTAAATTCATAAAAATCTAATAAAATATTGAAAATTAAGTGGTAGAATACAACAATTTTAACAAAACTTGTAAAAACTTTGGGTTTTATAATACAATAATTTAATATCATGGTGTTAAACTATATTAATAAACTTAAATATTGAAATAAGGAATAAATTTATAATAATCTAATTAATTATTCAAATTTAAGGGGTAGAATACTTCATTTTTAATAATTCTTGTAACAATTTGGGGTAATATAATACATTAAATTAAAATCATGGTGGCAAACCATATTAAACACTTAAAAAGATGAAATTAGGTATTAAATTCATAAAAATTTAATAATGTATTGAAATATATGGGGTAAAATATAACAATTTTAACAAATCTTGTAAAAACTTGGTGTGTTATAATACAATAAATAAATATCATTGTGGTAAACAATATTAAACACTTAAAATGATGAAATTAGGAAATATATTCATTAAATTTTAATTAAATATTCAAATTTATTGGGTAAAATACAACTATTTTAAGCTATCTTGTAAAAACTTGGGGTATTACAATACAAAAAATTAATATCATGGTGGCAAGTCATATAAACACTTAAAAAGATGAAATTAGGTACTAAATTCATAAAAATCTAATAAAATATTGAAAATTAAGTGGTAGAATACAACAATTTTAACAAAACTTGTAAAAACTTTGGGTTTTATAATACAATAATTTAATATCATGGTGTTAAACTATATTAATAAACTTAAATATTGAAATAAGGAATAAATTTATAATAATCTAATTAATTATTGAAATTTAAGGGGTAGAATACTTCATTTTTAATAATTCTTGTAATAACTTGGGGTATTACAATACAATAAATAATATCATGGTGGCAAATCATATAAACACTTAAAAAGATGAAATTAGGTACTAAATTCATAAAAATCTAATAAAATATTGAAAATTAAGTGGTAGAATACAACAATTTTAACAAAACTTGTAAAAACTTTGGGTTTTATAATACAATAATTTAATATCATGGTGTTAAACTATATTAATAAACTTAAATATTGAAATAAGGAATAAATTTATAATAATCTAATTAATTATTCAAATTTAAGGGGTAGAATACTTCATTTTTAATAATTCTTGTAACAATTTGGGGTAATATAATACATTAAATTAAAATCATGGTGGCAAACCATATTAAACACTTAAAAAGATGAAATTAGGTATTAAATTCATAAAAATTTAATAATGTATTGAAATATATGGGGTAAAATATAACAATTTTAACAAATCTTGTAAAAACTTGGTGTGTTATAATACAATAAATAAATATCATTGTGGTAAACAATATTAAACACTTAAAATGATGAAATTAGGAAATATATTCATTAAATTTTAATTAAATATTCAAATTTATTGGGTAAAATACAACTATATTAAGCTATCTTGTAAAAACTTGGGGTATTACAATACAAAAAATTAATATCATGGTGGCAAGTCATATAAACACTTAAAAAGATGAAATTAGGTACTAAATTCATAAAAAACTAATAAAATACTGAAAATTAAGTGGTAGAATACAACAATTTTAACAAAACTTGTAAAAACTTGGTGTGTTATAATACAATAAATAAATATCATGGTAGTAAACCATATTCATAACCTGAAATATTGAATAAAGGAAATAATTCATAATAATCTAATTAATTATTGAAATTTAAGGGGTAGAATACTTCATTTTTAATAATTCTTGTAAAAACTTGGGATATTATATTATAATAAATTAAAATCATGGTGGCAAATCATATTAAACACTTAAAATGATGAAATTAGGAAATATATTCATTAAATTTTAATTAAATATTGAAATTTATTGGGTAAAATACAACTATTATAAGCTATCTTGTAAAAACTTGGGGTATTACAATACAATAAATTAATATCATGATGGTAAATCATATAAATCACTTAAAATGATGAAATTACAAACTATATTCATTAAAATTTAATTAATTATTGAAATTTAAGGGGTAGAATACTTACTTTTTCATAATTCTTGTTATAAATTGGGGTAATATAATAAATTAAATTAAAATCATGGTGCAAACCATAATAAACACATAACAGATGAAATTAGGTATTAAATTAATAAAAATCTCATATAATTTAGTAATTTTTAAAGGGTACGGTACAACATTTTTAACACATCTTGTAAAAACTTGGGATATTATATTACAATAAATTAAAATCATGGTGGCAAATCATATTAAACACTTAAAATGATGAAATTAGGAAATATATTCATTAAATTTTAATTAAATATTGAAATTTATTGGGTAAAATACAACTATTATAAGCTATCTTGTAAAAACTGTGGGTATTACAATACAATAAATTATTATCATGGTAGTAAACCATATTAATAACCTTAAATATTGAATAAAGGAAATAATTCATAATAATCTAATTAATTATTGAAATTTAAGGGGTAGAATACTTCATTTTTAATAATTCTTGTAAAAACTTGGGATATTATATTACAATAAATTAAAATCATAGTGGCAACTCATATAAACACTTAAAAAGATGAAATTAGGTACTAAATTCATAAAAAACTAATAAAATATTGAAAATTAATTGGTAGAATACAACAATTTTAACAAAACTTGTAAAAACTTGGTGTGTTATAATACAATAAATAAATATCATTGTGGTAAACAATATTAAACACTTAAAATGATGAAATTAGGAAATATATTCATTAAATTTTAATTAAATATTCAAATTTATTGGGTAAAATACAACTACTTTAAGCTATCTTGTAAAAACTTGGGGTATTACAATACAATAAATTAATATCATGGTGGTAAACCATATTAATAACCTTAAATAATGAAATAAGGATTAAATTCATAATAATCTAATTAAATATTGAAAGTTATGGGGTTAAATACAACAATTTCAACAAAACTTGTAAAAACTTGGGATATTATATTAAAATAAATTAAAATCATTGTGGCAAATCATATTAAACACTTAAAATGATGAAATTACAAACTATATTCATTAAAATTTAATTAATTATTGAAATTTAAGGGGTACAATACTTACTTTTTCATAATTCTTGTTATAAATTGGGGTAATATAATAAATTAAATTAAAATCATGGTGCAAACCATAATAAACACATAACAGATGAAATTAGGTATTAAATTAATAAAAATCTCATATAATTTAGTAATTTTTAAAGGGTACGGTACAACATTTTTAACACATCTTGTAAAAACATGGGGTATTACAATAAATAAATTAATATCATGGTGGCAAGTCATATAAACACTTAAAAAGATGAAATTAGGTACTAAATTCATAAAAAACTAATAAAATACTGAAAATTAAGTGGTAGAATACAACAATTTTAACAAAACTTGTAAAAACTTGGTGTGTTATAATACAATAAATAAATATCATGGTGGTAAACCATATTCATAACCTGAAATATTGAATAAAGGAAATAATTCATAATAATCTAATTAATTATTGAAATTTAAGGGGTAGAATACTTCATTTTTAATAATTCTTGTAAAAACTTGGGATATTATATTACAATAAATTAAAATCATGGTGGCAAATCATATTAAACACATAAAAAGATGAAATTAGGTACTAAATTCATAAAAAACTAATAAAATATTGAAAATTAATTGGTAGAATACAACAATTTTAACAAAGCTTGTAAAAACTTGGTGTGTTATAAGACAATAAATAAATATCATGGTGGTAAACCATATTCATAACCTGAAATATTGAATAAAGGAAATAATTCATAATAATCTAATTAATTATTGAAATTTAAGGGGTAGAATACTTCATTTTTAATAATTCTTGTAAAAACTTGGGATATTATATTATAATAAATTAAAATCATGGTGGCAAATCATATTAAACACTTAAAATGATGAAATTAGGAAATATATTCATTAAATTTTAATTAAATTTTGAAATTTATTGGGTAAAATACAACTAATATAAGCTATCTTGTAAAAACTTGGGGTATTACAATACAATAAATTAATATCATGATGGTAAATCATATAAATCACTTAAAATGATGAAATTACAAACAATATTCATTAAAATTTAATTAATTATTGAAATTTAAGGGGTAGAATACTTACTTTTTCATAATTCTTGTTATAAATTGGGGTAATATAATAAATTAAATTAAAATCATGGTGCAAACCATAATAAACACATAACAGATGAAATTAGGTATTAAATTAATAAAAATTTCATATAATTTAGTAATTTTTAAAGGGTACGGTACAACATTTTTAACACATCTTGTAAAAACCTGGGATATTATATTACAATAAATTAAAATCATGGTGGCAAATCATATTAAACACTTAAAATGATGAAATTAGGAAATATATTCATTAAATTTTAATTAAATATTGAAATTTATTGGGTAAAATACAACTATTATAAGCTATCTTGTAAAAACTTGTGGGTATTACAATACAATAAATTATTATCATGGTAGTAAACCATATTAATAACCTTAAATATTGAATAAAGGAAATAATTCATAATAATCTAATTAATTATTGAAATTTAAGGGGTAGAATACTTCATTTTTAATAATTCTTGTAAAAACTTGTGATATTATATTACAATAAATTAAAATCATAGTGGCAACTCATATAAACACTTAAAAAGATGAAATTAAGTACTAAATTCATAAAAAACTAATAAAATATTGAAAATTAATTCGTAGAATACAACAATTTTAACAAAACTTGTAAAAACTTGGTGTGTTATAATACAATAAATAAATATCATTGTGGTAAACAATATTAAACACTTAAAATGATGAAATTAGGAAATATATTCATTAAATTTTAATTAAATATTCAAATTTATTGGGTAAAATACAACTATTTTAAGCTATCTTGTAAAAACTTGGGGTATTACAATACAATAAATTAATATCATGGTGGTAAACCATATTAATAACCTTAAATAATGAAATAAGGATTAAATTCATAATAATCTAATTAAATATTGAAAGTTATGGGGTTAAATACAACAATTTCAACAAAACTTGTAAAAACTTGGGATATTATATTAAAATAAATTAAAATCATTGTGGCAAATCATATTAAACACTTAAAATGATGAAATTACAAACTATATTCATTAAAATTTAATTAATTATTGAAATTTAAGGGGTACAATACTTACTTTTTCATAATTCTTGTTATAAATTGGGGTAATATAATAAATTAAATTAAAATCATGGTGCAAACCATAATAAACACATAACAGATGAAATTAGGTATTAAATTAATAAAAATCTCATATAATTTAGTAATTTTTAAAGGGTACGGTACAACATTTTTAACACATCTTGTAAAAACATGGGGTATTACAATAAATAAATTAATATCATGGTGGCAAGTCATATAAACACTTAAAAAGATGAAATTAGGTACTAAATTCATAAAAAACTAATAAAATACTGAAAATTAAGTGGTAGAATACAACAATTTTAACAAAACTTGTAAAAACTTGGTGTGTTATAATACAATAAATAAATATCATGGTGGTAAACCATATTCATAACCTGAAATATTGAATAAAGGAAATAATTCATAATAATCTAATTAATTATTGAAATTTAAGGGGTAGAATACTTCATTTTTAATAATTCTTGTAAAAACTTGGGATATTATATTACAATAAATTAAAATCATGGTGGCAAATCATATTAAACACATAAAAAGATGAAATTAGGTACTAAATTCATAAAAAACTAATAAAATATTGAAAATTAATTGGTAGAATACAACAATTTTAACAAAGCTTGTAAAAACTTGGTGTGTTATAATACAATAAATAAATATCATGGTGGTAAACCATATTATTAACCTTAAATATTGAATAAAGGAAATAATTCATAATAATCTAATTAATTATTGAAATTTAAGGGGTAGAATACTTCATTTTTAATAATTCTTGTAAAAACTTGGGATATTATATTACAATAAATTAAAATCATGGTGGCAAATCATATTAAACACTTAAAATGATGAAATTACAAACTATATTCATTAAAATTTAATTAATTATTGAAATTTAAGGGGTAGAATACTTACTTTTTAATAATTCTTGTAATAACTTGGGGTAATATAATAAATTAAATTAAAATCATGGTGCAAACCATAATAAACACATAACAGATGAAATTAGGTATTAAATTAATAAAAATCTCATATAATTTAGTAATTTTTAAAGGGTACGGTACAACATTTTTAACACATCTTGTAAAAACTTGGGATATTATATTACAATAAATTAAAATCATGGTGGCAAATCATATTAAACACTTAAAATGATGAAATTAGGAAATATATTGATTAAATTTTAATTAAATATTGAAATTTATAGCGTAAAATACAACTATATTAAGCTATCTTGTAAAAACTTGGGGTATTACAATACAATAAATTAATATCATGGTGGTAAACCATATAAATAACCTTAAATAATGAAATAAGGATTAAATTCATAATAATCTAATTAATTATTGAAATTTAAGGGGTAGAATACTTCATTTTTAATAATTCTTGTAAAAACTTGGGATATTATATTACAATAAATTAAAATCATAGTGGCAACTCATATAAACACTTAAAAAGATGAAATTAGGTACTAAATTCATAAAAAACTAATAAAATATTGAAAATATATTGGTAGAATACAACAATTTTAACAAAACTTGTAAAAACTTGGTGTGTTATAATACAATAAATAAATATCATTGTGGTAAACAATATTAAACACTTAAAATGATGAAATTAGGAAATATATTCATTAAATTTTAATTAAATATTCAAATTTATTGGGTAAAATACAACTATTTTAAGCTATCTTGTAAAAACTTGGGGTATTACAATACAATAAATTAATATCATGGTGGTAAACCATATTAATAACCTTAAATAATGAAATAAGGATTAAATTCATAATAATCTAATTAAATATTGAAAGTTATGGGGTTAAATACAACAATTTCAACAAAACTTGTAAAAACTTGGGATATTATATTAAAATAAATTAAAATCATTGTGGCAAATCATATTAAACACTTAAAATGATGAAATTACAAACTATATTCATTAAAATTTAATTAATTATTGAAATTTAAGGGGTAGAATACTTACTTTTTAATAATTCTTGTAATAACTTGGGGTAATATAATAAATTAAATTAAAATCATGGTGCAAACCATAATAAACACATAACAGATGAAATTAGGTATTAAATTAATAAAAATCTCATATAATTTAGTAATTTTTAAAGGGTACGGTACAACATTTTTAACACATCTTGTAAAAACTTGGGATATTATATTACAATAAATTAAAATCATGGTGGCAAATCATATTAAACACTTAAAATGATGAAATTAGGAAATATATTGATTAAATTTTAATTAAATATTGAAATTTATAGCGTAAAATACAACTATATTAAGCTATCTTGTAAAAACTTGGGGTATTACAATACAATAAATTAATATCATGGTGGTAAACCATATAAATAACCTTAAATAATGAAATAAGGATTAAATTCATAATAATCTAATTAATTATTGAAATTTAAGGGGTAGAATACTTCATTTTTAATAATTCTTGTAAAAACTTGGGATATTATATTACAATAAATTAAAATCATAGTGGCAACTCATATAAACACTTAAAAAGATGAAATTAGGTACTAAATTCATAAAAAACTAATAAAATATTGAAAATATATTGGTAGAATACAACAATTTTAACAAAACTTGTAAAAACTTGGTGTGTTATAATACAATAAATAAATATCATTGTGGTAAACAATATTAAACACTTAAAATGATGAAATTAGGAAATATATTCATTAAATTTTAATTAAATATTCAAATTTATTGGGTAAAATACAACTATTTTAAGCTATCTTGTAAAAACTTGGGGTATTACAATACAATAAATTAATATCATGGTGGTAAACCATATTAATAACCTTAAATAATGAAATAAGGATTAAATTCATAATAATCTAATTAAATATTGAAAGTTATGGGGTTAAATACAACAATTTCAACAAAACTTGTAAAAACTTGGGATATTATATTAAAATAAATTAAAATCATTGTGGCAAATCATATTAAACACTTAAAATGATGAAATTACAAACTATATTCATTAAAATTTAATTAATTATTGAAATTTAAGGGGTACAATACTTACTTTTTCATAATTCTTGTTATAAATTGGGGTAATATAATAAATTAAATTAAAATCATGGTGCAAACCATAATAAACACATAACAGATGAAATTAGGTATTAAATTAATAAAAATCTCTTATAATTTAGTAATTTTTAAAGGGTACGGTACAACATTTTTAACACATCTTGTAAAAACATGGGGTATTACAATACATTAAATTAATATCATGGTGGCAAGTCATATAAACACTTAAAAAGATGAAATTAGGTACTAAATTCATAAAAAACTAATAAAATACTGAAAATTAAGTGGTAGAATACAACAATTTTAACAAAACTTGTAAAAACTTGGTGTGTTATAATACAATAAATAAATATCATGGTGGTAAACCATATTCATAACCTGAAATATTGAATAAAGGAAATAATTCATAATAATCTAATTAATTATTGAAATTTAAGGGGTAGAATACTTCATTTTTAATAATTCTTGTAAAAACTTGGGATATTATATTATAATAAATTAAAATCATGGTGGCAAATCATATTAAACACTTAAAATGATGAAATTACAAACTATATTCATTAAAATTTAATTAATTATTGAAATTTAAGGAGTAGAATACTTACTTTTTAATAATTCTTGTAATAACTTGGGGTAATATAATAAATTAAATTAAAATCATGGTGCAAACCATAATAAACACATAACAGATGAAATTAGGTATTAAATTAATAAAAATCTCATATAATTTAGTAATTTTTAAAGGGTACGGTACAACATTTTTAACACATCTTGTAAAAACTTGGGATATTATATTACAATAAATTAAAATCATGGTGGCAAATCATATTAAACACTTAAAATGATGAAATTAGGAAATATATTCATTAAATTTTAATTAAATATTGAAATTTATTGGGTAAAATACAACTATTATAAGCTATCTTGTAAAAACTTGGGGTATTACAATACAATAAATTAATATCATGATGGTAAATCATATAAATCACTTAAAATGATGAAATTACAAACTATATTCATTAAAATTTAATTAATTATTGAAATTTAAGGGGTAGAATACTTACTTTTTCATAATTCTTGTTATAAATTGGGGTAATATAATAAATTAAATTAAAATCATGGTGCAAACCATAATAAGCACATAACAGATGAAATTAGGTATTAAATTAATAAAAATCTCTTATAATTTAGTAATTTTTAAAGGGTACGGTACAACATTTTTAACACATCTTGTAAAAACATGGGGTATTACAATACAATAAATTAATATCATGGTGGCAAGTCATATAAACACTTAAAAAGATGAAATTAGGTACTAAATTCATAAAAAACTAATAAAATACTAAAAATTAAGTGGTAGAATACAACAATTTTAACAAAACTTGTAAAAACTTGGTGTGTTATAAAACAATAAATAAATATCATGGTGGTAAACCATATAAATAACCTGAAATATTGAATAAAGGAAATAATTCATAATAATCTAATTAAATATTGAAATTTAAGGGGTAGAATACTTCATTTTTAATAATTCTTGTAAAAACTTGGGATATTATATTATAATAAATTAAAATCATGGTGGCAAATCATATTAAACACTTAAAATGATGAAATTAGGAAATATATTCCTTAAATTTTAATTAAATATTGAAATTTATTGGGTAAAATACAACTATTATAAGCTATCTTGTAAAAACTGTGGGTATTACAATACAATAAATTATTATCATGGTAGTAAACCATATTAATAACATTAAATATTGAATAAAGGAAATAATTCATAATAATCTAATTAATTATTGAAATTTAAGGGGTAGAATACTTTATTTTTAATAATTCTTGTAAAAACTTGGGATATTATATTACAATAAATTAAAATCATGGTGGCAACTCATATAAACACTTAAAAAGATGAAATTAGGTACTAAATTCATAAAAAACTAATAAAATATTGAAAATTTATTGGTAGAATACAACAATTTTAACAAAACTTGTAAAAACTTGGTGTGTTATAATACAATAAATAAATATCATTGTGGTAAACCATATTCATAACCTGAAATATTGAATAAAGGAAATAATTCATAATAATCTAATTAATTATTGAAATTTAAGGGGTAGAATACTTCATTTTTAATAATTCTTGTAAAAACTTGGGATATTATATTATAATAAATTAAAATCATGGTGGCAAATCATATTAAACACTTAAAATGATGAAATTAGGAAATATATTCATTAAATTTTAATTAAATTTTGAAATTTATTGGGTAAAATACAACTAATATAAGCTATCTTGTAAAAACTTGGGGTATTACAATACAATAAATTAATATCATGATGGTAAATCATATAAATCACTTAAAATGATGAAATTACAAACAATATTCATTAAAATTTAATTAATTATTGAAATTTAAGGGGTAGAATACTTACTTTTTCATAATTCTTGTTATAAATTGGGGTAATATAATAAATTAAATTAAAATCATGGTGCAAACCATAATAAACACATAACAGATGAAATTAGGTATTAAATTAATAAAAATCTCATATAATTTAGTAATTTTTAAAGGGTACGGTACAACATTTTTAACACATCTTGTAAAAACCTGGGATATTATATTACAATAAATTAAAATCATGGTGGCAAATCATATTAAACACTTAAAATGATGAAATTAGGAAATATATTCATTAAATTTTAATTAAATATTGAAATTTATTGGGTAAAATACAACTATTATAAGCTATCTTGTAAAAACTTGTGGGTATTACAATACAATAAATTATTATCATGGTAGTAAACCATATTAATAACCTTAAATATTGAATAAAGGAAATAATTCATAATAATCTAATTAATTATTGAAATTTAAGGGGTAGAATACTTCATTTTTAATAATTCTTGTAAAAACTTGTGATATTATATTACAATAAATTAAAATCATAGTGGCAACTCATATTAAACACATAAAAAGATGAAATTAGGTACTAAATTCATAAAAAACTAATAAAATATTGAAAATTAATTGGTAGAATACAACAATTTTAACAAAGCTTGTAAAAACTTGGTGTGTTATAATACAATAAATAAATATCATGGTGGTAAACCATATTAATAACCTGAAATATTGAATAAAGGAAATAATTCATAATAATCTAATTAATTATTGAAATTAAAGGGGGAGAATACTTCATTTTTAATAATTCTTGTAAAAACTTGGGATATTATATTATAATAAATTAAAATCATGGTGGCAAATCATATTAAACACTTAAAATGATGAAATTAGGAAATATATTCCTTAAATTTTAATTAAATATTGAAATTTATTGGGTAAAATACAACTATTATAAGCTATCTTGTAAAAACTGTGGGTATTACAATACAATAAATTATTATCATGGTAGTAAACCATATTAATAACATTAAATATTGAATAAAGGAAATAATTCATAATAATCTAATTAATTATTGAAATTTAAGGGGTAGAATACTTTATTTTTAATAATTCTTGTAAAAACTTGGGATATTATATTACAATAAATTAAAATCATGGTGGCAACTCATATAAACACTTAAAAAGATGAAATTAGGTACTAAATTCATAAAAAACTAATAAAATATTGAAAATTTATTGGTAGAATACAACAATTTTAACAAAACTTGTAAAAACTTGGTGTGTTATAATACAATAAATAAATATCATTGTGGTAAACCATATTCATAACCTGAAATATTGAATAAAGGAAATAATTCATAATAATCTAATTAATTATTGAAATTTAAGGGGTAGAATACTTCATTTTTAATAATTCTTGTAAAAACTTGGGATATTATATTATAATAAATTAAAATCATGGTGGCAAATCATATTAAACACTTAAAATGATGAAATTAGGAAATATATTCATTAAATTTTAATTAAATTTTGAAATTTATTGGGTAAAATACAACTAATATAAGCTATCTTGTAAAAACTTGGGGTATTACAATACAATAAATTAATATCATGATGGTAAATCATATAAATCACTTAAAATGATGAAATTACAAACAATATTCATTAAAATTTAATTAATTATTGAAATTTAAGGGGTAGAATACTTACTTTTTCATAATTCTTGTTATAAATTGGGGTAATATAATAAATTAAATTAAAATCATGGTGCAAACCATAATAAACACATAACAGATGAAATAAGGTATTAAATTAATAAAAATCTCATATAATTTAGTAATTTTTAAAGGGTACGGTACAACATTTTTAACACATCTTGTAAAAACCTGGGATATTATATTACAATAAATTAAAATCATGGTGGCAAATCATATTAAACACTTAAAATGATGAAATTAGGAAATATATTCATTAAATTTTAATTAAATATTGAAATTTATTGGGTAAAATACAACTATTATAAGCTATCTTGTAAAAACTTGTGGGTATTACAATACAATAAATTATTATCATGGTAGTAAACCATATTAATAACCTTAAATATTGAATAAAGGAAATAATTCATAATAATCTAATTAATTATTGAAATTTAAGGGGTAGAATACTTCATTTTTAATAATTCTTGTAAAAACTTGTGATATTATATTACAATAAATTAAAATCATAGTGGCAACTCATATTAAACACATAAAAAGATGAAATTAGGTACTAAATTCATAAAAAACTAATAAAATATTGAAAATTAATTGGTAGAATACAACAATTTTAACAAAGCTTGTAAAAACTTGGTGTGTTATAATACAATAAATAAATATCATGGTGGTAAACCATATTAATAACCTGAAATATTGAATAAAGGAAATAATTCATAATAATCTAATTAATTATTGAAATTAAAGGGGGAGAATACTTCATTTTTAATAATTCTTGTAAAAACTTGGGATATTATATTACAATAAATTAAAATCATGGTGGCAAATCATATTAAACATTTAAAATGATGAAATTACAAACTATATTCATTAAAATTTAATTAATTATTGAAATTTAAGGAGTAGAATACTTACTTTTTAATAATTCTTGTAATAACTTGGGGTAATATAATAAATTAAATTAAAATCATGGTGCAAACCATAATAAACACATAACAGATGAAATTAGGTATTAAATTAATAAAAATCTAATATAATTTAGTAATTTTTAAAGGGTACGGTACAACATTTTTAACACATCTTGTAAAAACTTGGGATATTATATTACAATAAATTAAAATCATGGTGGCAAATCATATTAAACACTTAAAATGATGAAATTAGGAAATATATTCATTAAATTTTAATTAAATATTGAAATTTATTGGGTAAAATACAACTATTATAAGCTATCTTGTAAAAACTTGGGGTATTACAATACAATAAATTAATATCATGATGGTAAATCATATAAATCACTTAAAATGATGAAATTACAAACTATATTCATTAAAATTTAATTAATTATTGAAATTTAAGGGGTAGAATACTTACTTTTTCATAATTCTTGTTATAAATTGGGGTAATATAATAAATTAAATTAAAATCATGGTGCAAACCATAATAAACACATAACAGATGAAATTAGGTATTAAATTAATAAAAATCTCTTATAATTTAGTAATTTTTAAAGGGTACGGTACAACATTTTTAACACATCTTGTAAAAACATGGGGTATTACAATACAATAAATTAATATCATGGTGGCAAGTCATATAAACACTTAAAAAGATGAAATTAGGTACTAAATTCATAAAAAACTAATAAAATACTGAAAATTAAGTGGTAGAATACAACAATTTTAACAAAACTTGTAAAAACTTGGTGTGTTATAATACAATAAATAAATATCATGGTAGTAAACCATATTCATAACCTGAAATATTGAATAAAGGAAATAATTCATAATAATCTAATTAATTATTGAAATTTAAGGGGTAGAATACTTCATTTTTAATAATTCTTGTAAAAACTTGGGATATTATATTATAATAAATTAAAATCATGGTGGCAAATCATATTAAACACTTAAAATGATGAAATTAGGAAATATATTCATTAAATTTTAATTAAATATTGAAATTTATTGGGTAAAATACAACTATTATAAGCTATCTTGTAAAAACTTGGGGTATTACAATACAATAAATTAATATCATGATGGTAAATCATATAAATCACTTAAAATGATGAAATTACAAACTATATTCATTAAAATTTAATTAATTATTGAAATTTAAGGGGTAGAATACTTACTTTTTCATAATTCTTGTTATAAATTGGGGTAATATAATAAATTAAATTAAAATCATGGTGCAAACCATAATAAACACATAACAGATGAAATTAGGTATTAAATTAATACAAATCTCATATAATTTAGTAATTTTTAAAGGGTACGGTACAACATTTTTAACACATCTTGTAAAAACATGGGGTATTACAATACAATAAATTAATATCATGGTGGCAAATCATATTAAACACTTAAAATGATGAAATTAGGAAATATATTCATTAAATTTTAATTAAATATTGAAATTTATTGGGTAAAATACAACTATTATAAGCTATCTTGTAAAAACTGTGGGTATTACAATACAATAAATTATTATCATGGTAGTAAACCATATTAATAACCTTAAATATTGAATAAAGGAAATAATTCATAATAATCTAATTAATTATTGAAATTTAAGGGGTAGAATACTTCATTTTTAATAATTCTTGTAAAAACTTGGGATATTATATTACAATAAATTAAAATCATGGTGGCAAATCATATTAAACACTTAAAATGATGAAATTACAAACTATATTCATTTAAATTTAATTAATTATTGAAATTTAAGGAGTAGAATACTTACTTTTTAATAATTCTTGTAATAACTTGGGGTAATATAATAAATTAAATTAAAATCATGGTGCAAACCATAATAAACACATAACAGATGAAATTAGGTATTAAATTAATAAAAATCTCATATAATTTAGTAATTTTTAAAGGGTACGGTACAACATTTTTAACACATCTTGTAAAAACCTGGGATATTATATTACAATAAATTAAAATCATGGTGGCAAATCATATTAAACACTTAAAATGATGAAATTAGGAAATATATTCATTAAATTTTAATTAAATATTGAAATTTATTGGGTAAAATACAACTATTATAAGCTATCTTGTAAAAACTGTGGGTATTACAATACAATAAATTATTATCATGGTAGTAAACCATATTAATAACCTTAAATATTGAATAAAGGAAATAATTCATAATAATCTAATTAATTATTGAAATTTAAGGGGTAGAATACTTCATTTTTAATAATTCTTGTAAAAACTTGTGATATTATATTACAATAAATTAAAATCATAGTGGCAACTCATATAAACACTTAAAAAGATGAAATTAGGTACTAAATTCATAAAAAACTAATAAAATATTGAAAATTAATTCGTAGAATACAACAATTTTAACAAAACTTGTAAAAACTTGGTGTGTTTTAATACAATAAATAAATATCATTGTGGTAAACAATATTAAACACTTAAAATGATGAAATTAGGAAATATATTCATTAAATTTTAATTAAATATTCAAATTTATTGGGTAAAATACAACTATTTTAAGCTATCTTGTAAAAACTTGGGGTATTACAATACAATAAATTAATATCATGGTGGTAAACCATATTAATAACCTTAAATAATGAAATAAGGATTAAATTCATAATAATCTAATTAAATATTGAAAGTTATGGGGTTAAATACAACAATTTCAACAAAACTTGTAAAAACTTGGGATATTATATTAAAATAAATTAAAATCATTGTGGCAAATCATATTAAACACTTAAAATGATGAAATTACAAACTATATTCATTTAAATTTAATTAATTATTGAAATTTAAGGGGTACAATACTTACTTTTTCATAATTCTTGTTATAAATTGGGGTAATATAATAAATTAAATTAAAATCATGGTGCAAACCATAATAAACACATAACAGATGAAATTAGGTATTAAATTAATAAAAATCTCATATAATTTAGTAATTTTTAAAGGGTACGGTACAACATTTTTAACACATCTTGTAAAAAAATGGGGTATTACAATACAATAAATTAATATCATGGTGGCAAGTCATATAAACACTTAAAAAGATGAAATTAGGAAATATATTCATTAAATTTTAATTAAATATTGAAATTTATTGGGTAAAATACAACTATTATAAGCTATCTTGTAAAAACTTGGGGTATTACAATACAATAAATTAATATCATGATGGTAAATCATATAAATCACTTAAAATGATGAAATTACAAACTATATTCATTAAAATTTAATTAATTATTGAAATTTAAGGGGTAGAATACTTACTTTTTCATAATTCTTGTTATAAATTGGGGTAATATAATAAATTAAATTAAAATCATGGTGCAAACCATAATAAACACATAACAGATGAAATTAGGTATTAAATTAATAAAAATCTCTTATAATTTAGTAATTTTTAAAGGGTACGGTACAACATTTTTAACACATCTTGTAAAAACATGGGGTATTACAATACAATAAATTAATATCATGGTGGCAAGTCATATAAACACTTAAAAAGATGAAATTAGGTACTAAATTCATAAAAAACTAATAAAATATTGAAAATTTATTGGTAGAATACAACAATTTTAACAAAACTTGTAAAAACTTGGTGTGTTATAATACAATAAATAAATATCATTGTGGTAAACAATATTAAACACTTAAAATGATGAAATTAGGAAATATATTCATTAAATTTTAATTAAATATTCAAATTTATTGGGTAAAATACAACTATTTTAAGCTATCTTGTAAAAACTTGGGGTATTACAATACAATAAATTAATATCATGGTGGTAAACCATATTAATAACCTTAAATAATGAAATAAGGATTAAATTCATAATAATCTAATTAAATATTGAAAGTTATGGGGTTAAATACAACAATTTCAACAAAACTTGTAAAAACTTGGGATATTATATTAAAATAAATTAAAATCATTGTGGCAAATCATATTAAACACTTAAAATGATGAAATTACAAACTATATTCATTAAAATTTAATTAATTATTGAAATTTAAGGGGTACAATACTTACTTTTTCATAATTCTTGTTATAAATTGGGGTAATATAATAAATTAAATTAAAATCATGGTAAAAACCATAATAAACACATAACAGATGAAATAAGGTATTAAATTAATAAAAATCTCATATAATTTAGTAATTTTTAAAGGGTACGGTACAACATTTTTAACACATCTTGTAAAAACATGGGGTATTACAATAAATAAATTAATATCATGTTGGCAAGTCATATAAACACTTAAAAAGATGAAATTAGGTACTAAATTCATAAAAAACTAATAAAATACTGAAAATTAAGTGGTAGAATACAACAATTTTAACAAAACTTGTAAAAACTTGGTGTGTTATAATACAATAAATAAATATCATGGTGGTAAACCATATTCATAACCTGAAATATTGAATAAAGGAAATAATTCATAAATAATCTAATTAATTATTGAAATTTAAGGGGTAGAATACTTCATTTTTAATAATTCTTGTAAAAACTTGGGATATTATATTCCAATAAATTAAAATCATGGTGGCAAATCATATTAAACACATAAAAAGATGAAATTAGGTACTAAATTCATAAAAAACTAATAAAATATTGAAAATTAATTGGTAGAATACAACAATTTTAACAAAGCTTGTAAAAACTTGGTGTGTTATAATACAATAAATAAATATCATGGTGGTAAACCATATTAATAACCTGAAATATTGAATAAAGGAAATAATTCATAATAATCTAATTAATTATTGAAATTTAAGGGGTAGAATACTTCATTTTTAATAATTCTTGTAAAAACTTGGGATATTATATTATAATAAATTAAAATCATGGTGGCAAATCATATTAAACACTTAAAATGATGAAATTAGGAAATATATTCATTAAATTTTAATTAAATATTGAAATTTATTGGGTAAAATACAACTATTATAAGCTATCTTGTAAAAACTTGGGGTATTACAATACAATAAATTAATATCATGATGGTAAATCATATAAATCACTTAAAATGATGAAATTACAAACTATATTCATTAAAATTTAATTAATTATTGAAATTTAAGGGGTAGAATACTTACTTTTTCATAATTCTTGTTATAAATTGGGGTAATATAATAAATTAAATTAAAATCATGGTGCAAACCATAATAAACACATAACAGATGAAATTAGGTATTAAATTAATAAAAATCTCTTATAATTTAGTAATTTTTAAAGGGTACGGTACAACATTTTTAACACATCTTGTAAAAACATGGGGTATTACAATACAATAAATTAATATCATGGTGGCAAGTCATATAAACACTTAAAAAGATGAAATTAGGTACTAAATTCATAAAAAACTAATAAAATACTAAAAATTAAGTGGTAGAATACAACAATTTTAACAAAACTTGTAAAAACTTGGTGTGTTATAAAACAATAAATAAATATCATGGTGGTAAACCATATAAATAACCTGAAATATTGAATAAAGGAAATAATTCATAATAATCTAATTAATTATTAAAATTTAAGGGGTAGAATACTTTATTTTTAATAATTCTTGTAAAAACTTGGGATATTATATTACAATAAATTAAAATCATGGTGGCAACTCATATAAACACTTAAAAAGATGAAATTAGGTACTAAATTCATAAAAAACTAATAAAATATTGAAAATTTATTGGTAGAATACAACAATTTTAACAAAACTTGTAAAAACTTGGTGTGTTATAATACAATAAATAAATATCATTGTGGTAAACAATATTAAACACTTAAAATGATGAAATTAGGAAATATATTCATTAAATTTTAATTAAATATTCAAATTTATTGGGTAAAATACAACTATTTTAAGCTATCTTGTAAAAACTTGGGGTATTACAATACAATAAATTAATATCATGGTGGCAAGTCATATAAACACTTAAAAAGATGAAATTAGGTACTAAATTCATAAAAAACTAATAAAATACTGAAAATTAAGTGGTAGAATACAACAATTTTAACAAAACTTGTAAAAACTTGGTGTGTTATAATACAATAAATAAATATCATGGTGGTAAACCATATTCATAACCTGAAATATTGAATAAAGGAAATAATTCATAATAATCTAATTAATTATTGAAATTTAAGGGGTAGAATACTTCATTTTTAATAATTCTTGTAAAAACTTGGGATATTATATTATAATAAATTAAAATCATGGTGGCAAATCATATTAAACACTTAAAATGATGAAATTAGGAAATATATTCATTAAATTTTAATTAAATATTGAAATTTATTGGGTAAAATACAACTATTATAAGCTATCTTGTAAAAACTTGGGGTATTACAATACAATAAATTAATATCATGATGGTAAATCATATAAATCACTTAAAATGATGAAATTACAAACTATATTCATTAAAATTTAATTAAATATTGAAATTTAAGGGGTAGAATACTTACTTTTTCATAATTCTTGTTATAAATTGGGGTAATATAATAAATTAAATTAAAATCATGGTGCAAACCATAATAAACACATAACAGATGAAATTAGGTATTAAATTAATACAAATCTCATATAATTTAGTAATTTTTAAAGGGTACGGTACAACATTTTTAACACATCTTGTAAAAACTTGGGATATTATATTACAATAAATTAAAATCATGGTGGCAAATCATATTAAACACTTAAAATGATGAAATTAGGAAATATATTCATTAAATTTTAATTAAATATTGAAATTTATTGGGTAAAATACAACTATTATAAGCTATCTTGTAAAAACTGTGGGTATTACAATACAATAAATTATTATCATGGTAGTAAACCATATTAATAACCTTAAATATTGAATAAAGGAAATAATTCATAATAATCTAATTAATTATTGAAATTTAAGGGGTAGAATACTTCATTTTTAATAATTCTTGTAAAAACTTGGGATATTATATTACAATAAATTAAAATCATGGTGGCAAATCATATTAAACACTTAAAATGATGAAATTACAAACTATATTCATTTAAATTTAATTAATTATTGAAATTTAAGGAGTAGAATACTTACTTTTTAATAATTCTTGTAATAACTTGGGGTAATATAATAAATTAAATTAAAATCATGGTGCAAACCATAATAAACACATAACAGATGAAATTAGGTATTAAATTAATAAAAATCTCATATAATTTAGTAATTTTTAAAGGGTACGGTACAACATTTTTAACACATCTTGTAAAAACTTGGGATATTATATTACAATAAATTAAAATCATGGTGGCAAATCATATTAAACACTTAAAATGATGAAATTAGGAAATATATTCATTAAATTTTAATTAAATTTTGAAATTTATTGGGTAAAATACAACTATTATAAGCTTTCTTGTAAAAACTTGGGGTATTACAATACAATAAATTAATATCATGATGGTAAATCATATAAATCACTTAAAATGATGAAATTACAAACAATATTCATTAAAATTTAATTAATTATTGAAATTTAAGGGGTAGAATACTTACTTTTTCATAATTCTTGTTATAAATTGGGGTAATATAATAAATTAAATTAAAATCATGGTGCAAACCATAATAAACACATAACAGATGAAATTAGGTATTAAATTAATAAAAATCTCATATAATTTAGTAATTTTTAAAGGGTACGGTACAACATTTTTAACACATCTTGTAAAAACCTGGGATATTATATTACAATAAATTAAAATCATGGTGGCAAATCATATTAAACACTTAAAATGATGAAATTAGGAAATATATTCATTAAATTTTAATTAAATATTGAAATTTATTGGGTAAAATACAACTATTATAAGCTATCTTGTAAAAACTGTGGGTATTACAATACAATAAATTATTATCATGGTAGTAAACCATATTAATAACCTTAAATATTGAATAAAGGAAATAATTCATAATAATCTAATTAATTATTGAAATTTAAGGGGTAGAATACTTCATTTTTAATAATTCTTGTAAAAACTTGTGATATTATATTACAATAAATTAAAATCATAGTGGCAACTCATATAAACACTTAAAAAGATGAAATTAGGTACTAAATTCATAAAAAACTAATAAAATATTGAAAATTAATTCGTAGAATACAACAATTTTAACAAAACTTGTAAAAACTTGGTGTGTTTTAATACAATAAATAAATATCATTGTGGTAAACAATATTAAACACTTAAAATGATGAAATTAGGAAATATATTCATTAAATTTTAATTAAATATTCAAATTTATTGGGTAAAATACAACTATTTTAAGCTATCTTGTAAAAACTTGGGGTATTACAATACAATAAATTAATATCATGGTGGTAAACCATATTAATAACCTTAAATAATGAAATAAGGATTAAATTCATAATAATCTAATTAAATATTGAAAGTTATGGGGTTAAATACAACAATTTCAACAAAACTTGTAAAAACTTGGGATATTATATTAAAATAAATTAAAATCATTGTGGCAAATCATATTAAACACTTAAAATGATGAAATTACAAACTATATTCATTTAAATTTAATTAATTATTGAAATTTAAGGGGTACAATACTTACTTTTTCATAATTCTTGTTATAAATTGGGGTAATATAATAAATTAAATTAAAATCATGGTGCAAACCATAATAAACACATAACAGATGAAATTAGGTATTAAATTAATAAAAATCTCATATAATTTAGTAATTTTTAAAGGGTACGGTACAACATTTTTAACACATCTTGTAAAAAAATGGGGTATTACAATACAATAAATTAATATCATGGTGGCAAGTCATATAAACACTTAAAAAGATGAAATTAGGTACTAAATTCATAAAAAACTAATAAAATACTGAAAATTAAGTGGTAGAATACAACAATTTTAACAAAACTTGTAAAAACTAGGTGTGTTATAATACAATAAATAAATATCATGGTGGTAAACCATATTCATAACCTGAAATATTGAATAAAGGAAATAATTCATAATAATCTAATTAATTATTGAAATTTAAGGGGTAGAATACTTCATTTTTAATAATTCTTGTAAAAACTTGGGATATTATATTACAATAAATTAAAATCATGGTGGCAAATCATATTAAACACATAAAAAGATGAAATTAGGTACTAAATTCATAAAAAACTAATAAAATATTGAAAATTAATTGGTAGAATACAACAATTTTAACAAAGCTTGTAAAAACTTGGTGTGTTATAATACAATAAATAAATATCATGGTGGTAAACCATATTAATAACCTGAAATATTGAATAAAGGAAATAATTCATAATAATCTAATTAATTATTGAAATTAAAGGGGTAGAATACTTCATTTTTAATAATTCTTGTAAAAACTTGGGATATTATATTACAATAAATTAAAATCATGGTGGCAAATCATATTAAACACTTAAAATGATGAAATTACAAACTATATTCATTAAAATTTAATTAATTATTGAAATTTAAGGAGTAGAATACTTACTTTTTAATAATTCTTGTAATAACTTGGGGTAATATAATAAATTAAATTAAAATCATGGTGCAAACCATAATAAACACATAACAGATGAAATTAGGTATTAAATTAATAAAAATCTCATATAATTTAGTAATTTTTAAAGGGTACGGTACAACATTTTTAACACATCTTGTAAAAAAATGGGGTATTACAATACAATAAATTAATATCATGGTGGCAAGTCATATAAACACTTAAAAAGATGAAATTAGGTACTAAATTCATAAAAAACTAATAAAATACTGAAAATTAAGTGGTAGAATACAACAATTTTAACAAAACTTGTAAAAACTAGGTGTGTTATAATACAATAAATAAATATCATGGTGGTAAACCATATTCATAACCTGAAATATTGAATAAAGGAAATAATTCATAATAATCTAATTAATTATTGAAATTTAAGGGGTAGAATACTTCATTTTTAATAATTCTTGTAAAAACTTGGGATATTATATTACAATAAATTAAAATCATGGTGGCAAATCATATTAAACACATAAAAAGATGAAATTAGGTACTAAATTCATAAAAAACTAATAAAATATTGAAAATTAATTGGTAGAATACAACAATTTTAACAAAGCTTGTAAAAACTTGGTGTGTTATAATACAATAAATAAATATCATGGTGGTAAACCATATTAATAACCTGAAATATTGAATAAAGGAAATAATTCATAATAATCTAATTAATTATTGAAATTAAAGGGGTAGAATACTTCATTTTTAATAATTCTTGTAAAAACTTGGGATATTATATTACAATAAATTAAAATCATGGTGGCAAATCATATTAAACACTTAAAATGATGAAATTACAAACTATATTCATTAAAATTTAATTAATTATTGAAATTTAAGGAGTAGAATACTTACTTTTTAATAATTCTTGTAATAACTTGGGGTAATATAATAAATTAAATTAAAATCATGGTGCAAACCATAATAAACACATAACAGATGAAATTAGGTATTAAATTAATAAAAATCTCATAAAATTTAGTAATTTTTAAAGGGTACGGTACAACATTTTTAACACATCTTGTAAAAACTTGGGATATTATATTACAATAAATTAAAATCATGGTGGCAAATCATATTAAACACTTAAAATGATGAAATTAGGAAATATATTCATTAAATTTTAATTAAATATTGAAATTTATTGGGTAAAATACAACTATTATAAGCTATCTTGTAAAAACTTGGGGTATTACAATACAATAAATTAATATCATGATGGTAAATCATATAAATCACTTAAAATGATGAAATTACAAACTATATTCATTAAAATTTAATTAATTATTGAAATTTAAGGGGTAGAATACTTACTTTTTCATAATTCTTGTTATAAATTGGGGTAATATAATAAATTAAATTAAAATCATGGTGCAAACCATAATAAACACATAACAGATGAAATTAGGTATTAAATTAATAAAAATCTCTTATAATTTAGTAATTTTTAAAGGGTACGGTACAACATTTTTAACACATCTTGTAAAAACATGGGGTATTACAATACAATAAATTAATATCATGGTGGCAAGTCATATAAACACTTAAAAAGATGAAATTAGGTACTAAATTCATAAAAAACTAATAAAATACTAAAAATTAAGTGGTAGAATACAACAATTTTAACAAAACTTGTAAAAACTTGGTGTGTTATAAAACAATAAATAAATATCATGGTGGTAAACCATATAAATAACCTGAAATATTGAATAAAGGAAATAATTCATAATAATCTAATTAAATATTGAAAGTTATGGGGTAAAATACAACATTTTTAACACATCTTGTAAAAACTTGGGATATTATATTACAATAAATTAAAATCATGGTGGCAAATCATATTAAACACTTAAAATGATGAAATTAGGAAATATATTCATTAAATTTTAATTAAATATTGAAATTAATAGGGTAAAATACAACTATTTTAAGCTATCTTGTAAAAACTTGGGGTATTACAATACAACAAATTAAAATCATGGTGGCAAATCATATTAAACACTTAAAATGATGAAATTACAAACTATATTCATTAAAATTTAATTAATTATTGAAATTTAAGGGGTAGAATACTTACTTTTTAATAATTCTTGTAATAACTTGGAATATTATATTACAATAAATTAAAATCATGGTGGCAAATCATATTAAACACATAAAAAGATGAAATTAGGAAATATATTCATTAAATTTTAATTAAATATTGAAATTTATTGGGTAAAATACAACTATTTTAAGCTATCTTGTAAAACTTGGGATATTACAATAAAATAAATTAATATCATGGTGGTAAACCATATTAATAACCTTAAATAATGAAATAAGGATTAAATTCATAATAATCTAATTAAAAATTGAAAGTTATGGGGTAAAATACAACAATTTTAACAAAACTTGTAAAAACTTGGTGTGTTATAAAACAATAAATAAATATCATGGTGGTAAACCATATTAATAACCTGAAATATTGAATAAAGGAAATAATTCATAATAATCTAATTAATTATTGAAATTTAAGGGGTAGAATACTTCATTTTAAATAATTCTTGTAAAAACTTGGGATATTATATTACAATAAATTAAAATCATGGTGGCAAATCATATTAAACACTTAAAATGATGAAATTACAAACTATATTCATTAAAATTTAATTAATTATTGAAATTTAAGGGGTAGAATACTTACTTTTTAATAATTCTTGTAATAACTTGGGGTAATATAATAAATTAAATTAAAATCATGGTGCAAACCATAATAAACACATAACAGATGAAATTAGGTATTAAATTAATAAAAATCTCATATAATTTAGTAATTTTTAAAGGGTACGGTACAACATTTTTAACACATCTTGTAAAAACTTGGGATATTATATTACAATAAATTAAAATCATGGTGGCAAATCATATTAAACACTTAAAATGATGAAATTAGGAAATATATTCCTTAAATTTTAATTAAATATTGAAATTTATTGGGTAAAATACAACTATTATAAGCTATCTTGTAAAAACTGTGGGTATTACAATACAATAAATTATTATCATGGTAGTAAACCATATTAATAACATTAAATATTGAATAAAGGAAATAATTCATAATAATCTAATTAATTATTGAAATTTAAGGGGTAGAATACTTTATTTTTAATAATTCTTGTAAAAACTTGGGATATTATATTACAATAAATTAAAATCATAGTGGCAACTCATATAAACACTTAAAAAGATGAAATTAGGTACTAAATTCATAAAAAACTAATAAAATATTGAAAATTAATTGGTAGAATACAACAATTTTAACAAAGCTTGTAAAAACTTGGTGTGTTATAATACAATAAATAAATATCATGGTGGTAAACCATATTAATAACCTGAAATATTGAATAAAGGAAATAATTCATAATAATCTAATTAATTATTGAAATTAAAGGGGGAGAATACTTCATTTTTAATAATTCTTGTAAAAAATTGGGATATTATATTACAATAAATTAAAATCATGGTGGCAAATCATATTAAACACTTAAAATGATGAAATTACAAACTATATTCATTAAAATTTAATTAATTATTGAAATTTAAGGAGTAGAATACTTACTTTTTAATAATTCTTGTAATAACTTGGGGTAATAAAATAAATTAAATTAAAATCATTGTGCAAACCATAATAAACACATAACAGATGAAATTAGGTATTAAATTAATAAAAATCTCATATAATTTAGTAATTTTTAAAGGGTACGGTACAACATTTTTAACACATCTTGTAAAAACTTGGGATATTATATTACAATAAATTAAAATCATGGTGGCAAATCATATTAAACACTTAAAATGATGAAATTAGGAAATATATTCATTAAATTTTAATTAAATATTGAAATTTATTGGGTAAAATACAACTATTATAAGCTATCTTGTAAAAACTTGGGGTATTACAATACAATAAATTAATATCATGATGGTAAATCATATAAATCACTTAAAATGATGAAATTACAAACTATATTCATTAAAATTTAATTAATTATTGAAATTTAAGGGGTAGAATACTTACTTTTTCATAATTCTTGTTATAAATTGGGGTAATATAATAAATTAAATTAAAATCATGGTGCAAACCATAATAAACACATAACAGATGAAATTAGGTATTAAATTAATAAAAATCTCTTATAATTTAGTAATTTTTAAAGGGTACGGTACAACATTTTTAACACATCTTGTAAAAACATGGGGTATTACAATACAATAAATTAATATCATGGTGGCAAGTCATATAAACACTTAAAAAGATGAAATTAGGTACTAAATTCATAAAAAACTAATAAAATACTAAAAATTAAGTGGTAGAATACAACAATTTTAACAAAACTTGTAAAAACTTGGTGTGTTATAAAACAATAAATAAATATCATGGTGGTAAACCATATAAATAACCTGAAATATTGAATAAAGGAAATAATTCATAATAATCTAATTAAATATTGAAAGTTATGGGGTAAAATACAACATTTTTAACACATCTTGTAAAAACTTGGGATATTATATTACAATAAATTAAAATCATGGTGGCAAATCATATTAAACACTTAAAATGATGAAATTAGGAAATATATTCCTTAAATTTTAATTAAATATTGAAATTTATTGGGTAAAATACAACTATTATAAGCTATCTTGTAAAAACTGTGGGTATTACAATACAATAAATTATTATCATGGTAGTAAACCATATTAATAACATTAAATATTGAATAAAGGAATTAATTCATAATAATCTAATTAATTATTGAAATTTAAGGGGTAGAATACTTTATTTTTAATAATTCTTGTAAAAACTTGGGATATTATATTACAATAAAATAAAATCATGGTGGCAACTCATATAAACACTTAAAAAGATGAAATTAGGTACTAAATTCATAAAAAACTAATAAAATATTGAAAATTTATTGGTAGAATACAACAATTTTAACAAAACTTGTAAAAACTTGGTGTGTTATAATACAATAAATAAATATCATTGTGGTAAACAATATTAAACACTTAAAATGATGAAATTAGGAAATATATTCATTAAATTTTAATTAAATATTCAAATTTATTGGGTAAAATACAACTATTTTAAGCTATCTTGTAAAAACTTGGGGTATTACAATACAATAAATTAATATCATGGTGGTAAACCATATTAATAACCTTAAATAATGAAATAAGGATTAAATTCATAATAATCTAATTAAATATTGAAAGTTATGGGGTTAAATACAACAATTTCAACAAAACTTGTAAAAACTTGGGATATTATATTATAATAAATTAAAACCATGGTGGCAAATCATATTAAACACTTAAAATGATGAAATTAGGAAATATATTCATTAAATTTTAATTAAATATTGAAATTAATAGGGTAAAATACAACTATTTTAAGCTATCTTGTAAAAACTTGGGGTATTACAATACAACAAATTAAAATCATGGTGGCAAATCATATTAAACACTTAAAATGATGAAATTACAAACTATATTCATTAAAATTTAATTAATTATTGAAATTTAAGGGGTAGAATACTTACTTTTTAATAATTCTTGTAATAACTTGGAATATTATATTACAATAAATTAAAATCATGGTGGCAAATCATATTAAACACATAAAAAGATGAAATTAGGAAATATATTCATTAAATTTTAATTAAATATTGAAATTTATTGGGTAAAATACAACTATTTTAAGCTATCTTGTAAAACTTGGGATATTACAATAAAATAAATTAATATCATGGTGGTAAACCATATTAATAACCTTAAATAATGAAATAAGGATTAAATTCATAATAATCTAATTAAAAATTGAAAGTTATGGGGTAAAATACAACAATTTTAACAAAACTTGTAAAAACTTGGTGTGTTATAAAACAATAAATAAATATCATGGTGGTAAACCATATTAATAACCTGAAATATTGAATAAAGGAAATAATTCATAATAATCTAATTAATTATTGAAATTTAAGGGGTAGAATACTTCATTTTAAATAATTCTTGTAAAAACTTGGGATATTATATTACAATAAATTAAAATCATGGTGGCAAATCATATTAAACACTTAAAATGATGAAATTACAAACTATATTCATTAAAATTTAATTAATTATTGAAATTTAAGGGGTAGAATACTTACTTTTTAATAATTCTTGTAATAACTTGGGGTAATATAATAAATTAAATTAAAATCATGGTGCAAACCATAATAAACACATAACAGATGAAATTAGGTATTAAATTAATAAAAATCTCATATAATTTAGTAATTTTTAAAGGGTACGGTACAACATTTTTAACACATCTTGTAAAAACTTGGGATATTATATTACAATAAATTAAAATCATGGTGGCAAATCATATTAAACACTTAAAATGATGAAATTAGGAAATATATTCCTTAAATTTTAATTAAATATTGAAATTTATTGGGTAAAATACAACTATTATAAGCTATCTTGTAAAAACTGTGGGTATTACAATACAATAAATTATTATCATGGTAGTAAACCATATTAATAACATTAAATATTGAATAAAGGAAATAATTCATAATAATCTAATTAATTATTGAAATTTAAGGGGTAGAATACTTTATTTTTAATAATTCTTGTAAAAACTTGGGATATTATATTACAATAAATTAAAATCATAGTGGCAACTCATATAAACACTTAAAAAGATGAAATTAGGTACTAAATTCATAAAAAACTAATAAAATATTGAAAATTAATTGGTAGAATACAACAATTTTAACAAAGCTTGTAAAAACTTGGTGTGTTATAATACAATAAATAAATATCATGGTGGTAAACCATATTAATAACCTGAAATATTGAATAAAGGAAATAATTCATAATAATCTAATTAATTATTGAAATTAAAGGGGGAGAATACTTCATTTTTAATAATTCTTGTAAAAAATTGGGATATTATATTACAATAAATTAAAATCATGGTGGCAAATCATATTAAACACTTAAAATGATGAAATTACAAACTATATTCATTAAAATTTAATTAATTATTGAAATTTAAGGAGTAGAATACTTACTTTTTAATAATTCTTGTAATAACTTGGGGTAATAAAATAAATTAAATTAAAATCATTGTGCAAACCATAATAAACACATAACAGATGAAATTAGGTATTAAATTAATAAAAATCTCATATAATTTAGTAATTTTTAAAGGGTACGGTACAACATTTTTAACACATCTTGTAAAAACTTGGGATATTATATTACAATAAATTAAAATCATGGTGGCAAATCATATTAAACACTTAAAATGATGAAATTAGGAAATATATTCATTAAATTTTAATTAAATATTGAAATTTATTGGGTAAAATACAACTATTATAAGCTATCTTGTAAAAACTTGGGGTATTACAATACAATAAATTAATATCATGATGGTAAATCATATAAATCACTTAAAATGATGAAATTACAAACTATATTCATTAAAATTTAATTAATTATTGAAATTTAAGGGGTAGAATACTTACTTTTTCATAATTCTTGTTATAAATTGGGGTAATATAATAAATTAAATTAAAATCATGGTGCAAACCATAATAAACACATAACAGATGAAATTAGGTATTAAATTAATAAAAATCTCTTATAATTTAGTAATTTTTAAAGGGTACGGTACAACATTTTTAACACATCTTGTAAAAACATGGGGTATTACAATACAATAAATTAATATCATGGTGGCAAGTCATATAAACACTTAAAAAGATGAAATTAGGTACTAAATTCATAAAAAACTAATAAAATACTAAAAATTAAGTGGTAGAATACAACAATTTTAACAAAACTTGTAAAAACTTGGTGTGTTATAAAACAATAAATAAATATCATGGTGGTAAACCATATAAATAACCTGAAATATTGAATAAAGGAAATAATTCATAATAATCTAATTAAATATTGAAAGTTATGGGGTAAAATACAACATTTTTAACACATCTTGTAAAAACTTGGGATATTATATTACAATAAATTAAAATCATGGTGGCAAATCATATTAAACACTTAAAATGATGAAATTAGGAAATATATTCCTTAAATTTTAATTAAATATTGAAATTTATTGGGTAAAATACAACTATTATAAGCTATCTTGTAAAAACTGTGGGTATTACAATACAATAAATTATTATCATGGTAGTAAACCATATTAATAACATTAAATATTGAATAAAGGAATTAATTCATAATAATCTAATTAATTATTGAAATTTAAGGGGTAGAATACTTTATTTTTAATAATTCTTGTAAAAACTTGGGATATTATATTACAATAAAATAAAATCATGGTGGCAACTCATATAAACACTTAAAAAGATGAAATTAGGTACTAAATTCATAAAAAACTAATAAAATATTGAAAATTTATTGGTAGAATACAACAATTTTAACAAAACTTGTAAAAACTTGGTGTGTTATAATACAATAAATAAATATCATTGTGGTAAACAATATTAAACACTTAAAATGATGAAATTAGGAAATATATTCATTAAATTTTAATTAAATATTCAAATTTATTGGGTAAAATACAACTATTTTAAGCTATCTTGTAAAAACTTGGGGTATTACAATACAATAAATTAATATCATGGTGGTAAACCATATTAATAACCTTAAATAATGAAATAAGGATTAAATTCATAATAATCTAATTAAATATTGAAAGTTATGGGGTTAAATACAACAATTTCAACAAAACTTGTAAAAACTTGGGATATTATATTAAAATAAATTAAAATCATTGTGGCAAATCATATTAAACACTTAAAATGATGAAATTACAAACTATATTCATTAAAATTTAATTAATTATTGAAATTTAAGGGGTACAATACTTACTTTTTCATAATTCTTGTTATAAATTGGGGTAATATAATAAATTAAATTAAAATCATGGTAAAAACCATAATAAACACATAACAGATGAAATAAGGTATTAAATTAATAAAAATCTCATATAATTTAGTAATTTTTAAAGGGTACGGTACAACATTTTTAACACATCTTGTAAAAACATGGGGTATTACAATAAATAAATTAATATCATGGTGGCAAGTCATATAAACACTTAAAAAGATGAAATTAGGTACTAAATTCATAAAAAACTAATAAAATACTGAAAATTAAGTGGTAGAATACAACAATTTTAACAAAACTTGTAAAAACTTGGTGTGTTATAATACAATAAATAAATATCATGGTGGTAAACCATATTCATAACCTGAAATATTGAATAAAGGAAATAATTCATAATAATCTAATTAATTATTGAAATTTAAGGGGTAGAATACTTCATTTTTAATAATTCTTGTAAAAACTTGGGATATTATATTCCAATAAATTAAAATCATGGTGGCAAATCATATTAAACACATAAAAAGATGAAATTAGGTACTAAATTCATAAAAAACTAATAAAATATTGAAAATTAATTGGTAGAATACAACAATTTTAACAAAGCTTGTAAAAACTTGGTGTGTTATAATACAATAAATAAATATCATGGTGGTAAACCATATTAATAACCTGAAATATTGAATAAAGGAAATAATTCATAATAATCTAATTAATTATTGAAATTAAAGGGGGAGAATACTTCATTTTTAATAATTCTTGTAAAAACTTGGGATATTATATTACAATAAATTAAAATCATGGTGGCAAATCATATTAAACATTTAAAATGATGAAATTACAAACTATATTCATTAAAATTTAATTAATTATTGAAATTTAAGGAGTAGAATACTTACTTTTTAATAATTCTTGTAATAACTTGGGGTAATATAATAAATTAAATTAAAATCATGGTGCAAACCATAATAAACACATAACAGATGAAATTAGGTATTAAATTAATAAAAATCTCATATAATTTAGTAATTTTTAAAGGGTACGGTACAACATTTTTAACACATCTTGTAAAAACTTGGGGTATTACAATACAATAAATTAATATCATGATGGTAAATCATATAAATCACTTAAAATGATGAAATTACAAACTATATTCATTAAAATTTATTTAATTATTGAAATTTAAGGGGTAGAATACTTTATTTTTAATAATTCTTGTAAAAACTTGGGATATTATATTACAATAAATTAAAATCATGGTGGCAACTCATATAAACACTTAAAAAGATGAAATTAGGTACTAAATTCATAAAAAACTAATAAAATACTAAAAATTAAGTGGTAGAATACAACAATTTTAACAAAACTTGTAAAAACTTGGTGTGTTATAAAACAATAAATAAATATCATGGTGGTAAACCATATAAATAACCTGAAATATTGAATAAAGGTAATAATTCATAATAATCTAATTAAATATTGAAAGTTATGGGGTAAAATACAACATTTTTAACACATCTTGTAAAAACTTGGGATATTATATTACAATAAATTAAAATCATGGTGGCAAATCATATTAAACACTTAAAATGATGAAATTAGGAAATATATTCCTTAAATTTTAATTAAATATTGAAATTTATTGGGTAAAATACAACTATTATAAGCTATCTTGTAAAAACTGTGGGTATTACAATACAATAAATTATTATCATGGTAGTAAACCATATTAATAACATTAAATATTGAATAAAGGAAATAATTCATAATAATCTAATTAATTATTGAAATTTAAGGGGTAGAATACTTTATTTTTAATAATTCTTGTAAAAACTTGGGATATTATATTACAATAAATTAAAATCATGGTGGCAACTCATATAAACACTTAAAAAGATGAAATTAGGTACTAAATTCATAAAAAACTAATAAAATATTGAAAATTTATTGGTAGAATACAACAATTTTAACAAAACTTGTAAAAACTTGGTGTGTTATAATACAATAAATAAATATCATTGTGGTAAACAATATTAAACACTTAAAATGATGAAATTAGGAAATATAATCATTAAATTTTAATTAAATATTCAAATTTATTGGGTAAAATACAACTATTTTAAGCTATCTTGTAAAAACTTGGGGTATTACAATACAATAAATTAATATCATGGTGGCAAGTCATATAAACACTTAAAAAGATGAAATTAGGTACTAAATTCATAAAAAACTAATAAAATACTGAAAATTAAGTGGTAGAATACAACAATTTTAACAAAACTTGTAAAAACTTGGTGTGTTATAATACAATAAATAAATATCATGGTGGTAAACCATATTCATAACCTGAAATATTGAATAAAGGAAATAATTCATAATAATCTAATTAATTATTGAAATTTAAGGGGTAGAATACTTCATTTTTAATAATTCTTGTAAAAACTTGGGATATTATATTATAATAAATTAAAACCATGGTGGCAAATCATATTAAACACTTAAAATGATGAAATTAGGAAATATATTCATTAAATTTTAATTAAATATTGAAATTTATTGGGTAAAATACAACTATTATAAGCTATCTTGTAAAAACTTGGGGTATTACAATACAATAAATTAATATCATGATGGTAAATCATATAAATCACTTAAAATGATGAAATTACAAACTATATTCATTAAAATTTAATTAATTATTGAAATTTAAGGGGTAGAATACTTACTTTTTCATAATTCTTGTTATAAATTGGGGTAATATAATAAATTAAATTAAAATCATGGTGCAAACCATAATAAACACATAACAGATGAAATTAGGTATTAAATTAATAAAAATCTCATATAATTTAGTAATTTTTAAAGGGTACGGTACAACATTTTTAACACATCTTGTAAAAACATGGGGTATTACAATAAATAAATTAATATCATGGTGGCAAGTCATATAAACACTTAAAAAGATGAAATTAGGTACTAAATTCATAAAAAACTAATAAAATACTGAAAATTAAGTGGTAGAATACAACAATTTTAACAAAACTTGTAAAAACTTGGTGTGTTATAATACAATAAATAAATATCATGGTGGTAAACCATATTCATAACCTGAAATATTGAATAAAGGAAATAATTCATAATAATCTAATTAATTATTGAAATTTAAGGGGTAGAATACTTCATTTTTAATAATTCTTGTAAAAACTTGGGATATTATATTACAATAAATTAAAATCATGGTGGCAACTCATATAAACACTTAAAAAGATGAAATTAGGTACTAAATTCATAAAAAACTAATAAAATATTGAAAATTTATTGGTAGAATACAACAATTTTAACAAAACTTGTAAAAACTTGGTGTGTTATAATACAATAAATAAATATCATTGTGGTAAACAATATTAAACACTTAAAATGATGAAATTAGGAAATATATTCATTAAATTTTAATTAAATATTCAAATTTATTGGGTAAAATACAACTATTTTAAGCTATCTTGTAAAAACTTGGGGTATTACAATACAATAAATTAATATCATGGTGGTAAACCATATTAATAACCTTAAATAATGAAATAAGGATTAAATTCATAATAATCTAATTAAATATTGAAAGTTATGGGGTTAAATACAACAATTTCAACAAAACTTGTAAAAACTTGGGATATTATATTAAAATAAATTAAAATCATTGTGGCAAATCATATTAAACACTTAAAATGATGAAATTACAAACTATATTCATTTAAATTTAATTAATTATTGAAATTTAAGGGGTACAATACTTACTTTTTCATAATTCTTGTTATAAATTGGGGTAATATAATAAATTAAATTAAAATCATGGTGCAAACCATAATAAACACATAACAGATGAAATTAGGTATTAAATTAATAAAAATCTCATATAATTTAGTAATTTTTAAAGGGTACGGTACAACATTTTTAACACATCTTGTAAAAAAATGGGGTATTACAATACAATAAATTAATATCATGGTGGCAAGTCATATAAACACTTAAAAAGATGAAATTAGGTACTAAATTCATAAAAAACTAATAAAATACTGAAAATTAAGTGGTAGAATACAACAATTTTAACAAAACTTGTAAAAACTAGGTGTGTTATAATACAATAAATAAATATCATGGTGGTAAACCATATTCATAACCTGAAATATTGAATAAAGGAAATAATTCATAATAATCTAATTAATTATTGAAATTTAAGGGGTAGAATACTTCATTTTT
Organism: Rhopalosiphum nymphaeae; assembly: GCA_036289425.1. Taxonomy (NCBI): domain Eukaryota; kingdom Metazoa; phylum Arthropoda; class Insecta; order Hemiptera; family Aphididae; genus Rhopalosiphum; species Rhopalosiphum nymphaeae. The sequence goes on along the minus strand of JAZAQC010000019.1, from coordinate 11,907,699 downwards.
AATAATTCTTGTAAAAACTTGGGATATTATATTACAATAAATTAAAATCATGGTGGCAAATCATATTAAACACATAAAAAGATGAAATTAGGTACTAAATTCATAAAAAACTAATAAAATATTGAAAATTAATTGGTAGAATACAACAATTTTAACACATCTTGTAAAAACTTGGGATATTATATTACAATAAATTAAAATCATGGTGGCAAATCATATTAAACACTTAAAATGATGAAATTAGGAAATATATTCCTTAAATTTTAATTAAATATTGAAATTTATTGGGTAAAATACAACTATTATAAGCTATCTTGTAAAAACTGTGGGTATTACAATACAATAAATTATTATCATGGTAGTAAACCATATTAATAACATTAAATATTGAATAAAGGAATTAATTCATAATAATCTAATTAATTATTGAAATTTAAGGGGTAGAATACTTTATTTTTAATAATTCTTGTAAAAACTTGGGATATTATATTACAATAAAATAAAATCATGGTGGCAACTCATATAAACACTTAAAAAGATGAAATTAGGTACTAAATTCATAAAAAACTAATAAAATATTGAAAATTTATTGGTAGAATACAACAATTTTAACAAAACTTGTAAAAACTTGGTGTGTTATAATACAATAAATAAATATCATTGTGGTAAACAATATTAAACACTTAAAATGATGAAATTAGGAAATATATTCATTAAATTTTAATTAAATATTCAAATTTATTGGGTAAAATACAACTATTTTAAGCTATCTTGTAAAAACTTGGGGTATTACAATACAATAAATTAATATCATGGTGGTAAACCATATTAATAACCTTAAATAATGAAATAAGGATTAAATTCATAATAATCTAATTAAATATTGAAAGTTATGGGGTTAAATACAACAATTTCAACAAAACTTGTAAAAACTTGGGATATTATATTATAATAAATTAAAACCATGGTGGCAAATCATATTAAACACTTAAAATGATGAAATTAGGAAATATATTCATTAAATTTTAATTAAATATTGAAATTAATAGGGTAAAATACAACTATTTTAAGCTATCTTGTAAAAACTTGGGGTATTACAATACAACAAATTAAAATCATGGTGGCAAATCATATTAAACACTTAAAATGATGAAATTACAAACTATATTCATTAAAATTTAATTAATTATTGAAATTTAAGGGGTAGAATACTTACTTTTTAATAATTCTTGTAATAACTTGGAATATTATATTACAATAAATTAAAATCATGGTGGCAAATCATATTAAACACATAAAAAGATGAAATTAGGAAATATATTCATTAAATTTTAATTAAATATTGAAATTTATTGGGTAAAATACAACTATTTTAAGCTATCTTGTAAAACTTGGGATATTACAATAAAATAAATTAATATCATGGTGGTAAACCATATTAATAACCTTAAATAATGAAATAAGGATTAAATTCATAATAATCTAATTAAAAATTGAAAGTTATGGGGTAAAATACAACAATTTTAACAAAACTTGTAAAAACTTGGTGTGTTATAAAACAATAAATAAATATCATGGTGGTAAACCATATTAATAACCTGAAATATTGAATAAAGGAAATAATTCATAATAATCTAATTAATTATTGAAATTTAAGGGGTAGAATACTTCATTTTAAATAATTCTTGTAAAAACTTGGGATATTATATTACAATAAATTAAAATCATGGTGGCAAATCATATTAAACACTTAAAATGATGAAATTACAAACTATATTCATTAAAATTTAATTAATTATTGAAATTTAAGGGGTAGAATACTTACTTTTTAATAATTCTTGTAATAACTTGGGGTAATATAATAAATTAAATTAAAATCATGGTGCAAACCATAATAAACACATAACAGATGAAATTAGGTATTAAATTAATAAAAATCTCATATAATTTAGTAATTTTTAAAGGGTACGGTACAACATTTTTAACACATCTTGTAAAAACTTGGGATATTATATTACAATAAATTAAAATCATGGTGGCAAATCATATTAAACACTTAAAATGATGAAATTAGGAAATATATTCCTTAAATTTTAATTAAATATTGAAATTTATTGGGTAAAATACAACTATTATAAGCTATCTTGTAAAAACTGTGGGTATTACAATACAATAAATTATTATCATGGTAGTAAACCATATTAATAACATTAAATATTGAATAAAGGAAATAATTCATAATAATCTAATTAATTATTGAAATTTAAGGGGTAGAATACTTTATTTTTAATAATTCTTGTAAAAACTTGGGATATTATATTACAATAAATTAAAATCATAGTGGCAACTCATATAAACACTTAAAAAGATGAAATTAGGTACTAAATTCATAAAAAACTAATAAAATATTGAAAATTAATTGGTAGAATACAACAATTTTAACAAAGCTTGTAAAAACTTGGTGTGTTATAATACAATAAATAAATATCATGGTGGTAAACCATATTAATAACCTGAAATATTGAATAAAGGAAATAATTCATAATAATCTAATTAATTATTGAAATTAAAGGGGGAGAATACTTCATTTTTAATAATTCTTGTAAAAAATTGGGATATTATATTACAATAAATTAAAATCATGGTGGCAAATCATATTAAACACTTAAAATGATGAAATTACAAACTATATTCATTAAAATTTAATTAATTATTGAAATTTAAGGAGTAGAATACTTACTTTTTAATAATTCTTGTAATAACTTGGGGTAATAAAATAAATTAAATTAAAATCATTGTGCAAACCATAATAAACACATAACAGATGAAATTAGGTATTAAATTAATAAAAATCTCATATAATTTAGTAATTTTTAAAGGGTACGGTACAACATTTTTAACACATCTTGTAAAAACTTGGGATATTATATTACAATAAATTAAAATCATGGTGGCAAATCATATTAAACACTTAAAATGATGAAATTAGGAAATATATTCATTAAATTTTAATTAAATATTGAAATTTATTGGGTAAAATACAACTATTATAAGCTATCTTGTAAAAACTTGGGGTATTACAATACAATAAATTAATATCATGATGGTAAATCATATAAATCACTTAAAATGATGAAATTACAAACTATATTCATTAAAATTTAATTAATTATTGAAATTTAAGGGGTAGAATACTTACTTTTTCATAATTCTTGTTATAAATTGGGGTAATATAATAAATTAAATTAAAATCATGGTGCAAACCATAATAAACACATAACAGATGAAATTAGGTATTAAATTAATAAAAATCTCTTATAATTTAGTAATTTTTAAAGGGTACGGTACAACATTTTTAACACATCTTGTAAAAACATGGGGTATTACAATACAATAAATTAATATCATGGTGGCAAGTCATATAAACACTTAAAAAGATGAAATTAGGTACTAAATTCATAAAAAACTAATAAAATACTAAAAATTAAGTGGTAGAATACAACAATTTTAACAAAACTTGTAAAAACTTGGTGTGTTATAAAACAATAAATAAATATCATGGTGGTAAACCATATAAATAACCTGAAATATTGAATAAAGGAAATAATTCATAATAATCTAATTAAATATTGAAAGTTATGGGGTAAAATACAACATTTTTAACACATCTTGTAAAAACTTGGGATATTATATTACAATAAATTAAAATCATGGTGGCAAATCATATTAAACACTTAAAATGATGAAATTAGGAAATATATTCCTTAAATTTTAATTAAATATTGAAATTTATTGGGTAAAATACAACTATTATAAGCTATCTTGTAAAAACTGTGGGTATTACAATACAATAAATTATTATCATGGTAGTAAACCATATTAATAACATTAAATATTGAATAAAGGAATTAATTCATAATAATCTAATTAATTATTGAAATTTAAGGGGTAGAATACTTTATTTTTAATAATTCTTGTAAAAACTTGGGATATTATATTACAATAAAATAAAATCATGGTGGCAACTCATATAAACACTTAAAAAGATGAAATTAGGTACTAAATTCATAAAAAACTAATAAAATATTGAAAATTTATTGGTAGAATACAACAATTTTAACAAAACTTGTAAAAACTTGGTGTGTTATAATACAATAAATAAATATCATTGTGGTAAACAATATTAAACACTTAAAATGATGAAATTAGGAAATATATTCATTAAATTTTAATTAAATATTCAAATTTATTGGGTAAAATACAACTATTTTAAGCTATCTTGTAAAAACTTGGGGTATTACAATACAATAAATTAATATCATGGTGGTAAACCATATTAATAACCTTAAATAATGAAATAAGGATTAAATTCATAATAATCTAATTAAATATTGAAAGTTATGGGGTTAAATACAACAATTTCAACAAAACTTGTAAAAACTTGGGATATTATATTAAAATAAATTAAAATCATTGTGGCAAATCATATTAAACACTTAAAATGATGAAATTACAAACTATATTCATTAAAATTTAATTAATTATTGAAATTTAAGGGGTACAATACTTACTTTTTCATAATTCTTGTTATAAATTGGGGTAATATAATAAATTAAATTAAAATCATGGTAAAAACCATAATAAACACATAACAGATGAAATAAGGTATTAAATTAATAAAAATCTCATATAATTTAGTAATTTTTAAAGGGTACGGTACAACATTTTTAACACATCTTGTAAAAACATGGGGTATTACAATAAATAAATTAATATCATGGTGGCAAGTCATATAAACACTTAAAAAGATGAAATTAGGTACTAAATTCATAAAAAACTAATAAAATACTGAAAATTAAGTGGTAGAATACAACAATTTTAACAAAACTTGTAAAAACTTGGTGTGTTATAATACAATAAATAAATATCATGGTGGTAAACCATATTCATAACCTGAAATATTGAATAAAGGAAATAATTCATAATAATCTAATTAATTATTGAAATTTAAGGGGTAGAATACTTCATTTTTAATAATTCTTGTAAAAACTTGGGATATTATATTCCAATAAATTAAAATCATGGTGGCAAATCATATTAAACACATAAAAAGATGAAATTAGGTACTAAATTCATAAAAAACTAATAAAATATTGAAAATTAATTGGTAGAATACAACAATTTTAACAAAGCTTGTAAAAACTTGGTGTGTTATAATACAATAAATAAATATCATGGTGGTAAACCATATTAATAACCTGAAATATTGAATAAAGGAAATAATTCATAATAATCTAATTAATTATTGAAATTAAAGGGGGAGAATACTTCATTTTTAATAATTCTTGTAAAAACTTGGGATATTATATTACAATAAATTAAAATCATGGTGGCAAATCATATTAAACATTTAAAATGATGAAATTACAAACTATATTCATTAAAATTTAATTAATTATTGAAATTTAAGGAGTAGAATACTTACTTTTTAATAATTCTTGTAATAACTTGGGGTAATATAATAAATTAAATTAAAATCATGGTGCAAACCATAATAAACACATAACAGATGAAATTAGGTATTAAATTAATAAAAATCTCATATAATTTAGTAATTTTTAAAGGGTACGGTACAACATTTTTAACACATCTTGTAAAAACTTGGGGTATTACAATACAATAAATTAATATCATGATGGTAAATCATATAAATCACTTAAAATGATGAAATTACAAACTATATTCATTAAAATTTATTTAATTATTGAAATTTAAGGGGTAGAATACTTTATTTTTAATAATTCTTGTAAAAACTTGGGATATTATATTACAATAAATTAAAATCATGGTGGCAACTCATATAAACACTTAAAAAGATGAAATTAGGTACTAAATTCATAAAAAACTAATAAAATACTAAAAATTAAGTGGTAGAATACAACAATTTTAACAAAACTTGTAAAAACTTGGTGTGTTATAAAACAATAAATAAATATCATGGTGGTAAACCATATAAATAACCTGAAATATTGAATAAAGGTAATAATTCATAATAATCTAATTAAATATTGAAAGTTATGGGGTAAAATACAACATTTTTAACACATCTTGTAAAAACTTGGGATATTATATTACAATAAATTAAAATCATGGTGGCAAATCATATTAAACACTTAAAATGATGAAATTAGGAAATATATTCCTTAAATTTTAATTAAATATTGAAATTTATTGGGTAAAATACAACTATTATAAGCTATCTTGTAAAAACTGTGGGTATTACAATACAATAAATTATTATCATGGTAGTAAACCATATTAATAACATTAAATATTGAATAAAGGAAATAATTCATAATAATCTAATTAATTATTGAAATTTAAGGGGTAGAATACTTTATTTTTAATAATTCTTGTAAAAACTTGGGATATTATATTACAATAAATTAAAATCATGGTGGCAACTCATATAAACACTTAAAAAGATGAAATTAGGTACTAAATTCATAAAAAACTAATAAAATATTGAAAATTTATTGGTAGAATACAACAATTTTAACAAAACTTGTAAAAACTTGGTGTGTTATAATACAATAAATAAATATCATTGTGGTAAACAATATTAAACACTTAAAATGATGAAATTAGGAAATATAATCATTAAATTTTAATTAAATATTCAAATTTATTGGGTAAAATACAACTATTTTAAGCTATCTTGTAAAAACTTGGGGTATTACAATACAATAAATTAATATCATGGTGGCAAGTCATATAAACACTTAAAAAGATGAAATTAGGTACTAAATTCATAAAAAACTAATAAAATACTGAAAATTAAGTGGTAGAATACAACAATTTTAACAAAACTTGTAAAAACTTGGTGTGTTATAATACAATAAATAAATATCATGGTGGTAAACCATATTCATAACCTGAAATATTGAATAAAGGAAATAATTCATAATAATCTAATTAATTATTGAAATTTAAGGGGTAGAATACTTCATTTTTAATAATTCTTGTAAAAACTTGGGATATTATATTATAATAAATTAAAACCATGGTGGCAAATCATATTAAACACTTAAAATGATGAAATTAGGAAATATATTCATTAAATTTTAATTAAATATTGAAATTTATTGGGTAAAATACAACTATTATAAGCTATCTTGTAAAAACTTGGGGTATTACAATACAATAAATTAATATCATGATGGTAAATCATATAAATCACTTAAAATGATGAAATTACAAACTATATTCATTAAAATTTAATTAATTATTGAAATTTAAGGGGTAGAATACTTACTTTTTCATAATTCTTGTTATAAATTGGGGTAATATAATAAATTAAATTAAAATCATGGTGCAAACCATAATAAACACATAACAGATGAAATTAGGTATTAAATTAATAAAAATCTCATATAATTTAGTAATTTTTAAAGGGTACGGTACAACATTTTTAACACATCTTGTAAAAACATGGGGTATTACAATAAATAAATTAATATCATGGTGGCAAGTCATATAAACACTTAAAAAGATGAAATTAGGTACTAAATTCATAAAAAACTAATAAAATACTGAAAATTAAGTGGTAGAATACAACAATTTTAACAAAACTTGTAAAAACTTGGTGTGTTATAATACAATAAATAAATATCATGGTGGTAAACCATATTCATAACCTGAAATATTGAATAAAGGAAATAATTCATAATAATCTAATTAATTATTGAAATTTAAGGGGTAGAATACTTCATTTTTAATAATTCTTGTAAAAACTTGGGATATTATATTACAATAAATTAAAATCATGGTGGCAACTCATATAAACACTTAAAAAGATGAAATTAGGTACTAAATTCATAAAAAACTAATAAAATATTGAAAATTTATTGGTAGAATACAACAATTTTAACAAAACTTGTAAAAACTTGGTGTGTTATAATACAATAAATAAATATCATTGTGGTAAACAATATTAAACACTTAAAATGATGAAATTAGGAAATATATTCATTAAATTTTAATTAAATATTCAAATTTATTGGGTAAAATACAACTATTTTAAGCTATCTTGTAAAAACTTGGGGTATTACAATACAATAAATTAATATCATGGTGGTAAACCATATTAATAACCTTAAATAATGAAATAAGGATTAAATTCATAATAATCTAATTAAATATTGAAAGTTATGGGGTTAAATACAACAATTTCAACAAAACTTGTAAAAACTTGGGATATTATATTAAAATAAATTAAAATCATTGTGGCAAATCATATTAAACACTTAAAATGATGAAATTACAAACTATATTCATTTAAATTTAATTAATTATTGAAATTTAAGGGGTACAATACTTACTTTTTCATAATTCTTGTTATAAATTGGGGTAATATAATAAATTAAATTAAAATCATGGTGCAAACCATAATAAACACATAACAGATGAAATTAGGTATTAAATTAATAAAAATCTCATATAATTTAGTAATTTTTAAAGGGTACGGTACAACATTTTTAACACATCTTGTAAAAAAATGGGGTATTACAATACAATAAATTAATATCATGGTGGCAAGTCATATAAACACTTAAAAAGATGAAATTAGGTACTAAATTCATAAAAAACTAATAAAATACTGAAAATTAAGTGGTAGAATACAACAATTTTAACAAAACTTGTAAAAACTAGGTGTGTTATAATACAATAAATAAATATCATGGTGGTAAACCATATTCATAACCTGAAATATTGAATAAAGGAAATAATTCATAATAATCTAATTAATTATTGAAATTTAAGGGGTAGAATACTTCATTTTTAATAATTCTTGTAAAAACTTGGGATATTATATTACAATAAATTAAAATCATGGTGGCAAATCATATTAAACACATAAAAAGATGAAATTAGGTACTAAATTCATAAAAAACTAATAAAATATTGAAAATTAATTGGTAGAATACAACAATTTTAACAAAGCTTGTAAAAACTTGGTGTGTTATAATACAATAAATAAATATCATGGTGGTAAACCATATTAATAACCTGAAATATTGAATAAAGGAAATAATTCATAATAATCTAATTAATTATTGAAATTAAAGGGGTAGAATACTTCATTTTTAATAATTCTTGTAAAAACTTGGGATATTATATTACAATACATTAAAATCATGGTGGCAAATCATATTAAACACTTAAAATGATGAAATTACAAACTATATTCATTAAAATTTAATTAATTATTGAAATTTAAGGAGTAGAATACTTACTTTTTAATAATTCTTGTAATAACTTGGGGTAATATAATAAATTAAATTAAAATCATGGTGCAAACCATAATAAACACATAACAGATGAAATTAGGTATTAAATTAATAAAAATCTCATAAAATTTAGTAATTTTTAAAGGGTACGGTACAACATTTTTAACACATCTTGTAAAAACTTGGGATATTATATTACAATAAATTAAAATCATGGTGGCAAATCATATTAAACACTTAAAATGATGAAATTAGGAAATATATTCATTAAATTTTAATTAAATATTGAAATTTATTGGGTAAAATACAACTATTATAAGCTATCTTGTAAAAACTTGGGGTATTACAATACAATAAATTAATATCATGATGGTAAATCATATAAATCACTTAAAATGATGAAATTACAAACTATATTCATTAAAATTTAATTAATTATTGAAATTTAAGGGGTAGAATACTTACTTTTTCATAATTCTTGTTATAAATTGGGGTAATATAATAAATTAAATTAAAATCATGGTGCAAACCATAATAAACACATAACAGATGAAATTAGGTATTAAATTAATAAAAATCTCTTATAATTTAGTAATTTTTAAAGGGTACGGTACAACATTTTTAACACATCTTGTAAAAACATGGGGTATTACAATACAATAAATTAATATCATGGTGGCAAGTCATATAAACACTTAAAAAGATGAAATTAGGTACTAAATTCATAAAAAACTAATAAAATACTAAAAATTAAATGGTAGAATACAACAATTTTAACAAAACTTGTAAAAACTTGGTGTGTTATAAAACAATAAATAAATATCATGGTGGTAAACCATATAAATAACCTGAAATATTGAATAAAGGAAATAATTCATAATAATCTAATTAAATATTGAAAGTTATGGGGTAAAATACAACATTTTTAACACATCTTGTAAAAACTTGGGATATTATATTACAATAAATTAAAATCATGGTGGCAAATCATATTAAACACTTAAAATGATGAAATTAGGAAATATATTCATTAAATTTTAATTAAATATTGAAATTAATAGGGTAAAATACAACTATTTTAAGCTATCTTGTAAAAACTTGGGGTATTACAATACAACAAATTAAAATCATGGTGGCAAATCATATTAAACACTTAAAATGATGAAATTACAAACTATATTCATTAAAATTTAATTAATTATTGAAATTTAAGGGGTAGAATACTTACTTTTTAATAATTCTTGTAATAACTTGGAATATTATATTACAATAAATTAAAATCATGGTGGCAAATCATATTAAACACATAAAAAGATGAAATTAGGAAATATATTCATTAAATTTTAATTAAATATTGAAATTTATTGGGTAAAATACAACTATTTTAAGCTATCTTGTAAAACTTGGGATATTACAATAAAATAAATTAATATCATGGTGGTAAACCATATTAATAACCTTAAATAATGAAATAAGGATTAAATTCATAATAATCTAATTAAAAATTGAAAGTTATGGGGTAAAATACAACAATTTTAACAAAACTTGTAAAAACTTGGTGTGTTATAAAACAATAAATAAATATCATGGTGGTAAACCATATTAATAACCTGAAATATTGAATAAAGGAAATAATTCATAATAATCTAATTAATTATTGAAATTTAAGGGGTAGAATACTTCATTTTAAATAATTCTTGTAAAAACTTGGGATATTATATTACAATAAATTAAAATCATGGTGGCAAATCATATTAAACACTTAAAATGATGAAATTACAAACTATATTCATTAAAATTTAATTAATTATTGAAATTTAAGGGGTAGAATACTTACTTTTTAATAATTCTTGTAATAACTTGGGGTAATATAATAAATTAAATTAAAATCATGTCGCAAACCATAATAAACACATAACAGATGAAATTAGGTATTAAATTAATAAAAATCTCATATAATTTAGTAATTTTTAAAGGGTACGGTACAACATTTTTAACACATCTTGTAAAAACTTGGGATATTATATTACAATAAATTAAAATCATGGTGGCAAATCATATTAAACACTTAAAATGATGAAATTAGGAAATATATTCCTTAAATTTTAATTAAATATTGAAATTTATTGGGTAAAATACAACTATTATAAGCTATCTTGTAAAAACTGTGGGTATTACAATACAATAAATTATTATCATGGTAGTAAACCATATTAATAACATTAAATATTGAATAAAGGAAATAATTCATAATAATCTAATTAATTATTGAAATTTAAGGGGTAGAATACTTTATTTTTAATAATTCTTGTAAAAACTTGGGATATTATATTACAATAAATTAAAATCATAGTGGCAACTCATATAAACACTTAAAAAGATGAAATTAGGTACTAAATTCATAAAAAACTAATAAAATATTGAAAATTAATTGGTAGAATACAACAATTTTAACAAAACTTGTAAGAACTTGGTGTGTTATAATACAATAAATAAATATCATTGTGGTAAACAATATTAAACACTTAAAATGATGAAATTAGGAAATATATTCATTAAATTTTAATTAAATATTCAAATTTATTGGGTAAAATACAACTATTTTAAGCTATCTTGTAAAAACTTGGGGTATTACAATACAATAAATTAATATCATGGTGGTAAACCATATTAATAACCTTAAATAATGAAATAAGGATTAAATTCATAATAATCTAATTAAATATTGAAAGTTATGGGGTTAAATACAACAATTTCAACAAAACTTGTAAAAACTTGGGATATTATATTAAAATAAATTAAAATCATTGTGGCAAATCATATTAAACACTTAAAATGATGAAATTACAAACTATATTCATTAAAATTTAATTAATTATTGAAATTTAAGGAGTAGAATACTTACTTTTTAATAATTCTTGTAATAACTTGGGGTAATATAATAAATTAAATTAAAATCATGGTGCAAACCATAATAAACACATAACAGATGAAATTAGGTATTAAATTAATAAAAATCTCATATAATTTAGTAATTTTTAAAGGGTACGGTACAACATTTTTAACACATCTTGTAAAAACTTGGGATATTATATTACAATAAATTAAAATCATGGTGGCAAATCATATTAAACACTTAAAATGATGAAATTAGGAAATATATTCATTAAATTTTAATTAAATATTGAAATTTATTGGGTAAAATACAACTATTATAAGCTATCTTGTAAAAACTTGTGGTATTACAATACAATAAATTAATATCATGATGGTAAATCATATAAATCACTTAAAATGATGAAATTACAAACTATATTCATTAAAATTTAATTAATTATTGAAATTTAAGGGGTAGAATACTTACTTTTTCATAATTCTTGTTATAAATTGGGGTAATATAATAAATTAAATTAAAATCATGGTGCAAACCATAATAAACACATAACAGATGAAATTAGGTATTAAATTAATAAAAATCTCTTATAATTTAGTAATTTTTAAAGGGTACGGTACAACATTTTTAACACATCTTGTAAAAACATGGGGTATTACAATACAATAAATTAATATCATGGTGGCAAGTCATATAAACACTTAAAAAGATGAAATTAGGTACTAAATTCATAAAAAACTAATAAAATACTAAAAATTAAGTGGTAGAATACAACAATTTTAACAAAACTTGTAAAAACTTGGTGTGTTATAAAACAATAAATAAATATCATGGTGGTAAACCATATAAATAACCTGAAATATTGAATAAAGGAAATAATTCATAATAATCTAATTAAATATTGAAAGTTATGGGGTAAAATACAACATTTTTAACACATCTTGTAAAAACTTGGGATATTATATTACAATAAATTAAAATCATGGTGGCAAATCATATTAAACACTTAAAATGATGAAATTAGGAAATATATTCCTTAAATTTTAATTAAATATTGAAATTTATTGGGTAAAATACAACTATTATAAGCTATCTTGTAAAAACTGTGGGTATTACAATACAATAAATTATTATCATGGTAGTAAACCATATTAATAACATTAAATATTGAATAAAGGAAATAATTCATAATAATCTAATTAATTATTGAAATTTAAGGGGTAGAATACTTTATTTTTAATAATTCTTGTAAAAACTTGGGATATTATATTACAATAAATTAAAATCATGGTGGCAACTCATATAAACACTTAAAAAGATGAAATTACAAACTATATTCATTAAAATTTAATTAATTATTGAAATTTAAGGAGTAGAATACTTACTTTTTAATAATTCTTGTAATAACTTGGGGTAATATAATAAATTAAATTAAAATCATGGTGCAAACCATAATAAACACATAACAGATGAAATTAGGTATTAAATTAATAAAAATCTCATATAATTTAGTAATTTTTAAAGGGTACGGTACAACATTTTTAACACATCTTGTAAAAACTTGGGATATTATATTACAATAAATTAAAATCATGGTGGCAAATCATATTAAACACTTAAAATGATGAAATTAGGAAATATATTCATTAAATTTTAATTAAATATTGAAATTTATTGGGTAAAATACAACTATTATAAGCTATCTTGTAAAAACTTGGGGTATTACAATACAATAAATTAATATCATGATGGTAAATCATATAAATCACTTAAAATGATGAAATTACAAACTATATTCATTAAAATTTAATTAATTATTGAAATTTAAGGGGTAGAATACTTACTTTTTCATAATTCTTGTTATAAATTGGGGTAATATAATAAATTAAATTAAAATCATGGTGCAAACCATAATAAACACATAACAGATGAAATTAGGTATTAAATTAATAAAAATCTCTTATAATTTAGTAATTTTTAAAGGGTACGGTACAACATTTTTAACACATCTTGTAAAAACATGGGGTATTATATTACAATAAATTAAAATCATGGTGGCAAATCATATTAAACACTTAAAATGATGAAATTAGGAAATATATTCCTTAAATTTTAATTAAATATTGAAATTTATTGGGTAAAATACAACTATTATAAGCTATCTTGTAAAAACTGTGGGTATTACAATACAATAAATTATTATCATGGTAGTAAACCATATTAATAACATTAAATATTGAATAAAGGAAATAATTCATAATAATCTAATTAATTATTGAAATTTAAGGGGTAGAATACTTTATTTTTAATAATTCTTGTAAAAACTTGGGATATTATATTACAATAAATTAAAATCATAGTGGCAACTCATATAAACACTTAAAAAGATGAAATTAGGTACTAAATTCATAAAAAACTAATAAAATATTGAAAATTAATTGGTAGAATACAACAATTTTAACAAAACTTGTAAGAACTTGGTGTGTTATAATACAATAAATAAATATCATTGTGGTAAACAATATTAAACACTTAAAATGATGAAATTAGGAAATATATTCATTAAATTTTAATTAAATATTCAAATTTATTGGGTAAAATACAACTATTTTAAGCTATCTTGTAAAAACTTGGGGTATTACAATACAATAAATTAATATCATGGTGGTAAACCATATTAATAACCTTAAATAATGAAATAAGGATTAAATTCATAATAATCTAATTAAATATTGAAAGTTATGGGGTTAAATACAACAATTTCAACAAAACTTGTAAAAACTTGGGATATTATATTAAAATAAATTAAAATCATTGTGGCAAATCATATTAAACACTTAAAATGATGAAATTACAAACTATATTCATTAAAATTTAATTAATTATTGAAATTTAAGGAGTAGAATACTTACTTTTTAATAATTCTTGTAATAACTTGGGGTAATATAATAAATTAAATTAAAATCATGGTGCAAACCATAATAAACACATAACAGATGAAATTAGGTATTAAATTAATAAAAATCTCATATAATTTAGTAATTTTTAAAGGGTACGGTACAACATTTTTAACACATCTTGTAAAAACTTGGGATATTATATTACAATAAATTAAAATCATGGTGGCAAATCATATTAAACACTTAAAATGATGAAATTAGGAAATATATTCATTAAATTTTAATTAAATATTGAAATTTATTGGGTAAAATACAACTATTATAAGCTATCTTGTAAAAACTTGTGGTATTACAATACAATAAATTAATATCATGATGGTAAATCATATAAATCACTTAAAATGATGAAATTACAAACTATATTCATTAAAATTTAATTAATTATTGAAATTTAAGGGGTAGAATACTTACTTTTTCATAATTCTTGTTATAAATTGGGGTAATATAATAAATTAAATTAAAATCATGGTGCAAACCATAATAAACACATAACAGATGAAATTAGGTATTAAATTAATAAAAATCTCTTATAATTTAGTAATTTTTAAAGGGTACGGTACAACATTTTTAACACATCTTGTAAAAACATGGGGTATTACAATACAATAAATTAATATCATGGTGGCAAGTCATATAAACACTTAAAAAGATGAAATTAGGTACTAAATTCATAAAAAACTAATAAAATACTAAAAATTAAGTGGTAGAATACAACAATTTTAACAAAACTTGTAAAAACTTGGTGTGTTATAAAACAATAAATAAATATCATGGTGGTAAACCATATAAATAACCTGAAATATTGAATAAAGGAAATAATTCATAATAATCTAATTAAATATTGAAAGTTATGGGGTAAAATACAACATTTTTAACACATCTTGTAAAAACTTGGGATATTATATTACAATAAATTAAAATCATGGTGGCAAATCATATTAAACACTTAAAATGATGAAATTAGGAAATATATTCCTTAAATTTTAATTAAATATTGAAATTTATTGGGTAAAATACAACTATTATAAGCTATCTTGTAAAAACTGTGGGTATTACAATACAATAAATTATTATCATGGTAGTAAACCATATTAATAACATTAAATATTGAATAAAGGAAATAATTCATAATAATCTAATTAATTATTGAAATTTAAGGGGTAGAATACTTTATTTTTAATAATTCTTGTAAAAACTTGGGATATTATATTACAATAAATTAAAATCATGGTGGCAACTCATATAAACACTTAAAAAGATGAAATTACAAACTATATTCATTAAAATTTAATTAATTATTGAAATTTAAGGAGTAGAATACTTACTTTTTAATAATTCTTGTAATAACTTGGGGTAATATAATAAATTAAATTAAAATCATGGTGCAAACCATAATAAACACATAACAGATGAAATTAGGTATTAAATTAATAAAAATCTCATATAATTTAGTAATTTTTAAAGGGTACGGTACAACATTTTTAACACATCTTGTAAAAACTTGGGATATTATATTACAATAAATTAAAATCATGGTGGCAAATCATATTAAACACTTAAAATGATGAAATTAGGAAATATATTCATTAAATTTTAATTAAATATTGAAATTTATTGGGTAAAATACAACTATTATAAGCTATCTTGTAAAAACTTGGGGTATTACAATACAATAAATTAATATCATGATGGTAAATCATATAAATCACTTAAAATGATGAAATTACAAACTATATTCATTAAAATTTAATTAATTATTGAAATTTAAGGGGTAGAATACTTACTTTTTCATAATTCTTGTTATAAATTGGGGTAATATAATAAATTAAATTAAAATCATGGTGCAAACCATAATAAACACATAACAGATGAAATTAGGTATTAAATTAATAAAAATCTCTTATAATTTAGTAATTTTTAAAGGGTACGGTACAACATTTTTAACACATCTTGTAAAAACATGGGGTATTACAATACAATAAATTAATATCATGGTGGCAAGTCATATAAACACTTAAAAAGATGAAATTAGGTACTAAATTCATAAAAAACTAATAAAATACTGAAAATTAAGTGGTAGAATACAACAATTTTAACAAAACTTGTAAAAACTTGGTGTGTTATAATACAATAAATAAATATCATTGTGGCAAATCATATTAAACACTTAAAATGATGAAATTACAAACTATATTCATTAAAATTTAATTAATTATTGAAATTTAAGGGGTACAATACTTACTTTTTCATAATTCTTGTTATAAATTGGGGTAATATAATAAATTAAATTAAAATCATGGTAAAAACCATAATTAACACATAACAGATGAAATTAGGTATTAAATTAATAAAAATCTCATATAATTTAGTAATTTTTAAAGGGTACGGTACAACATTTTTAACACATCTTGTAAAAACATGGGGTATTACAATAAATAAATTAATATCATGGTGGCAAGTCATATAAACACTTAAAAAGATGAAATTAGGTACTAAATTCATAAAAAACTAATAAAATACTGAAAATTAAGTGGTAGAATACAACAATTTTAACAAAACTTGTAAAAACTTGGTGTGTTATAATACAATAAATAAATATCATGGTGGTAAACCATATTCATAACCTGAAATATTGAATAAAGGAAATAATTCATAATAATCTAATTAATTATTGAAATTTAAGGGGTAGAATACTTCATTTTTAATAATTCTTGTAAAAACTTGGGATATTATATTACAATAAATTAAAATCATGGTGGCAACTCATATAAACACTTAAAAAGATGAAATTAGGTACTAAATTCATAAAAAACTAATAAAATATTGAAAATTTATTGGTAGAATACAACAATTTTAACAAAACTTGTAAAAACTTGGTGTGTTATAATACAATAAATAAATATCATTGTGGTAAACAATATTAAACACTTAAAATGATGAAATTAGGAAATATATTCATTAAATTTTAATTAAATATTCAAATTTATTGGGTAAAATACAACTATTTTAAGCTATCTTGTAAAAACTTGGGGTATTACAATACAATAAATTAATATCATGGTGGTAAACCATATTAATAACCTTAAATAATGAAATAAGGATTAAATTCATAATAATCTAATTAAATATTGAAAGTTATGGGGTAAAATACAACAATTTTAACAAAACATGTAAAAACTTGGGATATTATATTAAAATAAATTAAAATCATTGTGGCAAATCATATTAAACACTTAAAATGATGAAATTACAAACTATATTCATTAAAATTTAATTAATTATTGAAATTTAAGGGGTACAATACTTACTTTTTCATAATTCTTGTTATAAATTGGGGTAATATAATAAATTAAATTAAAATCATGGTAAAAACCATAATAAACACATAACAGATGAAATAAGGTATTAAATTAATAAAAATCTCATATAATTTAGTAATTTTTAAAGGGTACGGTACAACATTTTTAACACATCTTGTAAAAACATGGGGTATTACAATAAATAAATTAATATCATGGTGGCAAGTCATATAAACACTTAAAAAGATGAAATTAGGTACTAAATTCATAAAAAACTAATAAAATACTGAAAATTAAGTGGTAGAATACAACAATTTTAACAAAACTTGTAAAAACTTGGTGTGTTATAATACAATAAATAAATATCATGGTGGTAAACCATATTCATAACCTGAAATATTGAATAAAGGAAATAATTCATAATAATCTAATTAATTATTGAAATTTAAGGGGTAGAATACTTCATTTTTAATAATTCTTGTAAAAACTTGGGATATTATATTCCAATAAATTAAAATCATGGTGGCAAATCATATTAAACACATAAAAAGATGAAATTAGGTACTAAATTCATAAAAAACTAATAAAATATTGAAAATTAATTGGTAGAATACAACAATTTTAACAAAGCTTGTAAAAACTTGGTGTGTTATAATACAATAAATAAATATCATGGTGGTAAACCATATTAATAACCTGAAATATTGAATAAAGGAAATAATTCATAATAATCTAATTAATTATTGAAATTAAAGGGGGAGAATACTTCATTTTTAATAATTCTTGTAAAAACTTGGGATATTATATTACAATAAATTAAAATCATGGTGGCAAATCATATTAAACATTTAAAATGATGAAATTACAAACTATATTCATTAAAATTTAATTAATTATTGAAATTTAAGGAGTAGAATACTTACTTTTTAATAATTCTTGTAATAACTTGGGGTAATATAATAAATTAAATTAAAATCATGGTGCAAACCATAATAAACACATAACAGATGAAATTAGGTATTAAATTAATAAAAATCTCATATAATTTAGTAATTTTTAAAGGGTACGGTACAACATTTTTAACACATCTTGTAAAAACTTGGGATATTATATTACAATAAATTAAAATCATGGTGGCAAATCATATTAAACACTTAAAATGATGAAATTAGGAAATATATTCATTAAATTTTAATTAAATATTGAAATTTATTGGGTAAAATACAACTATTATAAGCTATCTTGTAAAAACTTGGGGTATTACAATACAATAAATTAATATCATGATGGTAAATCATATAAATCACTTAAAATGATGAAATTACAAACTATATTCATTAAAATTTAATTAATTATTGAAATTTAAGGGGTAGAATACTTACTTTTTCATAATTCTTGTTATAAATTGGGGTAATATAATAAATTAAATTAAAATCATGGTGCAAACCATAATAAACACATAACAGATGAAATTAGGTATTAAATTAATAAAAATCTCTTATAATTTAGTAATTTTTAAAGGGTACGGTACAACATTTTTAACACATCTTGTAAAAACATGGGGTATTACAATACAATAAATTAATATCATGGTGGCAAGTCATATAAACACTTAAAAAGATGAAATTAGGTACTAAATTCATAAAAAACTAATAAAATACTAAAAATTAAGTGGTAGAATACAACAATTTTAACAAAACTTGTAAAAACTTGGTGTGTTATAAAACAATAAATAAATATCATGGTGGTAAACCATATAAATAACCTGAAATATTGAATAAAGGAAATAATTCATAATAATCTAATTAAATATTGAAAGTTATGGGGTAAAATACAACATTTTTAACACATCTTGTAAAAACTTGGGATATTATATTACAATAAATTAAAATCATGGTGGCAAATCATATTAAACACTTAAAATGATGAAATTAGGAAATATATTCATTAAATTTTAATTAAATATTGAAATTAATAGGGTAAAATACAACTATTTTAAGCTATCTTGTAAAAACTTGGGGTATTACAATACAACAAATTAAAATCATGGTGGCAAATCATATTAAACACTTAAAATGATGAAATTACAAACTATATTCATTAAAATTTAATTAATTATTGAAATTTAAGGGGTAGAATACTTACTTTTTAATAATTCTTGTAATAACTTGGAATATTATATTACAATAAATTAAAATCATGGTGGCAAATCATATTAAACACATAAAAAGATGAAATTAGGAAATATATTCATTAAATTTTAATTAAATATTGAAATTTATTGGGTAAAATACAACTATTTTAAGCTATCTTGTAAAACTTGGGATATTACAATAAAATAAATTAATATCATGGTGGTAAACCATATTAATAACCTTAAATAATGAAATAAGGATTAAATTCATAATAATCTAATTAAAAATTGAAAGTTATGGGGTAAAATACAACAATTTTAACAAAACTTGTAAAAACTTGGTGTGTTATAAAACAATAAATAAATATCATGGTGGTAAACCATATTAATAACCTGAAATATTGAATAAAGGAAATAATTCATAATAATCTAATTAATTATTGAAATTTAAGGGGTAGAATACTTCATTTTAAATAATTCTTGTAAAAACTTGGGATATTATATTACAATAAATTAAAATCATGGTGGCAAATCATATTAAACACTTAAAATGATGAAATTACAAACTATATTCATTAAAATTTAATTAATTATTGAAATTTAAGGGGTAGAATACTTACTTTTTAATAATTCTTGTAATAACTTGGGGTAATATAATAAATTAAATTAAAATCATGTCGCAAACCATAATAAACACATAACAGATGAAATTAGGTATTAAATTAATAAAAATCTCATATAATTTAGTAATTTTTAAAGGGTACGGTACAACATTTTTAACACATCTTGTAAAAACATGGGGTATTACAATACAATAAATTAATATCATGGTGGCAAGTCATATAAACACTTAAAAAGATGAAATTAGGTACTAAATTCATAAAAAACTAATAAAATACTAAAAATTAAGTGGTAGAATACAACAATTTTAACAAAACTTGTAAAAACTTGGTGTGTTATAAAACAATAAATAAATATCATGGTGGTAAACCATATAAATAACCTGAAATATTGAATAAAGGAAATAATTCATAATAATCTAATTAATTATTGAAATTTAAGGGGTAGAATACTTTATTTTTAATAATTCTTGTAAAAACTTGGGATATTATATTACAATAAATTAAAATCATAGTGGCAACTCATATAAACACTTAAAAAGATGAAATTAGGTACTAAATTCATAAAAAACTAATAAAATATTGAAAATTAATTGGTAGAATACAACAATTTTAACAAAACTTGTAAGAACTTGGTGTGTTATAATACAATAAATAAATATCATTGTGGTAAACAATATTAAACACTTAAAATGATGAAATTAGGAAATATATTCATTAAATTTTAATTAAATATTCAAATTTATTGGGTAAAATACAACTATTTTAAGCTATCTTGTAAAAACTTGGGGTATTACAATACAATAAATTAATATCATGGTGGTAAACCATATTAATAACCTTAAATAATGAAATAAGGATTAAATTCATAATAATCTAATTAAATATTGAAAGTTATGGGGTTAAATACAACAATTTCAACAAAACTTGTAAAAACTTGGGATATTATATTAAAATAAATTAAAATCATTGTGGCAAATCATATTAAACACTTAAAATGATGAAATTACAAACTATATTCATTAAAATTTAATTAATTATTGAAATTTAAGGAGTAGAATACTTACTTTTTAATAATTCTTGTAATAACTTGGGGTAATATAATAAATTAAATTAAAATCATGGTGCAAACCATAATAAACACATAACAGATGAAATTAGGTATTAAATTAATAAAAATCTCATATAATTTAGTAATTTTTAAAGGGTACGGTACAACATTTTTAACACATCTTGTAAAAACTTGGGATATTATATTACAATAAATTAAAATCATGGTGGCAAATCATATTAAACACTTAAAATGATGAAATTAGGAAATATATTCATTAAATTTTAATTAAATATTGAAATTTATTGGGTAAAATACAACTATTATAAGCTATCTTGTAAAAACTTGTGGTATTACAATACAATAAATTAATATCATGATGGTAAATCATATAAATCACTTAAAATGATGAAATTACAAACTATATTCATTAAAATTTAATTAATTATTGAAATTTAAGGGGTAGAATACTTACTTTTTCATAATTCTTGTTATAAATTGGGGTAATATAATAAATTAAATTAAAATCATGGTGCAAACCATAATAAACACATAACAGATGAAATTAGGTATTAAATTAATAAAAATCTCTTATAATTTAGTAATTTTTAAAGGGTACGGTACAACATTTTTAACACATCTTGTAAAAACATGGGGTATTACAATACAATAAATTAATATCATGGTGGCAAGTCATATAAACACTTAAAAAGATGAAATTAGGTACTAAATTCATAAAAAACTAATAAAATACTAAAAATTAAGTGGTAGAATACAACAATTTTAACAAAACTTGTAAAAACTTGGTGTGTTATAAAACAATAAATAAATATCATGGTGGTAAACCATATAAATAACCTGAAATATTGAATAAAGGAAATAATTCATAATAATCTAATTAAATATTGAAAGTTATGGGGTAAAATACAACATTTTTAACACATCTTGTAAAAACTTGGGATATTATATTACAATAAATTAAAATCATGGTGGCAAATCATATTAAACACTTAAAATGATGAAATTAGGAAATATATTCCTTAAATTTTAATTAAATATTGAAATTTATTGGGTAAAATACAACTATTATAAGCTATCTTGTAAAAACTGTGGGTATTACAATACAATAAATTATTATCATGGTAGTAAACCATATTAATAACATTAAATATTGAATAAAGGAAATAATTCATAATAATCTAATTAATTATTGAAATTTAAGGGGTAGAATACTTTATTTTTAATAATTCTTGTAAAAACTTGGGATATTATATTACAATAAATTAAAATCATGGTGGCAACTCATATAAACACTTAAAAAGATGAAATTACAAACTATATTCATTAAAATTTAATTAATTATTGAAATTTAAGGAGTAGAATACTTACTTTTTAATAATTCTTGTAATAACTTGGGGTAATATAATAAATTAAATTAAAATCATGGTGCAAACCATAATAAACACATAACAGATGAAATTAGGTATTAAATTAATAAAAATCTCATATAATTTAGTAATTTTTAAAGGGTACGGTACAACATTTTTAACACATCTTGTAAAAACTTGGGATATTATATTACAATAAATTAAAATCATGGTGGCAAATCATATTAAACACTTAAAATGATGAAATTAGGAAATATATTCATTAAATTTTAATTAAATATTGAAATTTATTGGGTAAAATACAACTATTATAAGCTATCTTGTAAAAACTTGGGGTATTACAATACAATAAATTAATATCATGATGGTAAATCATATAAATCACTTAAAATGATGAAATTACAAACTATATTCATTAAAATTTAATTAATTATTGAAATTTAAGGGGTAGAATACTTACTTTTTCATAATTCTTGTTATAAATTGGGGTAATATAATAAATTAAATTAAAATCATGGTAAAAACCATAATTAACACATAACAGATGAAATTAGGTATTAAATTAATAAAAATCTCATATAATTTAGTAATTTTTAAAGGGTACGGTACAACATTTTTAACACATCTTGTAAAAACATGGGGTATTACAATAAATAAATTAATATCATGGTGGCAAGTCATATAAACACTTAAAAAGATGAAATTAGGTACTAAATTCATAAAAAACTAATAAAATACTGAAAATTAAGTGGTAGAATACAACAATTTTAACAAAACTTGTAAAAACTTGGTGTGTTATAATACAATAAATAAATATCATGGTGGTAAACCATATTCATAACCTGAAATATTGAATAAAGGAAATAATTCATAATAATCTAATTAATTATTGAAATTTAAGGGGTAGAATACTTCATTTTTAATAATTCTTGTAAAAACTTGGGATATTATATTACAATAAATTAAAATCATGGTGGCAACTCATATAAACACTTAAAAAGATGAAATTAGGTACTAAATTCATAAAAAACTAATAAAATATTGAAAATTTATTGGTAGAATACAACAATTTTAACAAAACTTGTAAAAACTTGGTGTGTTATAATACAATAAATAAATATCATTGTGGTAAACAATATTAAACACTTAAAATGATGAAATTAGGAAATATATTCATTAAATTTTAATTAAATATTCAAATTTATTGGGTAAAATACAACTATTTTAAGCTATCTTGTAAAAACTTGGGGTATTACAATACAATAAATTAATATCATGGTGGTAAACCATATTAATAACCTTAAATAATGAAATAAGGATTAAATTCATAATAATCTAATTAAATATTGAAAGTTATGGGGTTAAATACAACAATTTCAACAAAACTTGTAAAAACTTGGGATATTATATTAAAATAAATTAAAATCATTGTGGCAAATCATATTAAACACTTAAAATGATGAAATTACAAACTATATTCATTAAAATTTAATTAATTATTGAAATTTAAGGGGTACAATACTTACTTTTTCATAATTCTTGTTATAAATTGGGGTAATATAATAAATTAAATTAAAATCATGGTAAAAACCATAATAAACACATAACAGATGAAATAAGGTATTAAATTAATAAAAATCTCATATAATTTAGTAATTTTTAAAGGGTACGGTACAACATTTTTAACACATCTTGTAAAAACATGGGGTATTACAATAAATAAATTAATATCATGGTGGAAAGTCATATAAACACTTAAAAAGATGAAATTAGGTACTAAATTCATAAAAAACTAATAAAATACTGAAAATTAAGTGGTAGAATACAACAATTTTAACAAAACTTGTAAAAACTTGGTGTGTTATAATACAATAAATAAATATCATGGTGGTAAACCATATTCATAACCTGAAATATTGAATAAAGGAAATAATTCATAATAATCTAATTAATTATTGAAATTTAAGGGGTAGAATACTTCATTTTTAATAATTCTTGTAAAAACTTGGGATATTATATTCCAATAAATTAAAATCATGGTGGCAAATCATATTAAACACATAAAAAGATGAAATTAGGTACTAAATTCATAAAAAACTAATAAAATATTGAAAATTAATTGGTAGAATACAACAATTTTAACAAAGCTTGTAAAAACTTGGTGTGTTATAATACAATAAATAAATATCATGGTGGTAAACCATATTAATAACCTGAAATATTGAATAAAGGAAATAATTCATAATAATCTAATTAATTATTGAAATTAAAGGGGGAGAATACTTCATTTTTAATAATTCTTGTAAAAACTTGGGATATTATATTACAATAAATTAAAATCATGGTGGCAAATCATATTAAACATTTAAAATGATGAAATTACAAACTATATTCATTAAAATTTAATTAATTATTGAAATTTAAGGAGTAGAATACTTACTTTTTAATAATTCTTGTAATAACTTGGGGTAATATAATAAATTAAATTAAAATCATGGTGCAAACCATAATAAACACATAACAGATGAAATTAGGTATTAAATTAATAAAAATCTCATATAATTTAGTAATTTTTAAAGGGTACGGTACAACATTTTTAACACATCTTGTAAAAACTTGGGATATTATATTACAATAAATTAAAATCATGGTGGCAAATCATATAAAACACTTAAAATGATGAAATTAGGAAATATATTCATTAAATTTTAATTAAATATTGAAATTTATTGGGTAAAATACAACTATTATAAGCTATCTTGTAAAAACTTGGGGTATTACAATACAATAAATTAATATCATGATGGTAAATCATATAAATCACTTAAAATGATGAAATTACAAACTATATTCATTAAAATTTAATTAATTATTGAAATTTAAGGGGTAGAATACTTACTTTTTCATAATTCTTGTTATAAATTGGGGTAATATAATAAATTAAATTAAAATCATGGTGCAAACCATAATAAACACATAACAGATGAAATTAGGTATTAAATTAATAAAAATCTCTTATAATTTAGTAATTTTTAAAGGGTACGGTACAACATTTTTAACACATCTTGTAAAAACATGGGGTATTACAATACAATAAATTAATATCATGGTGGCAAGTCATATAAACACTTAAAAAGATGAAATTAGGTACTAAATTCATAAAAAACTAATAAAATACTAAAAATTAAGTGGTAGAATACAACAATTTTAACAAAACTTGTAAAAACTTGGTGTGTTATAAAACAATAAATAAATATCATGGTGGTAAACCATATAAATAACCTGAAATATTGAATAAAGGAAATAATTCATAAT
This sequence comes from Rhopalosiphum nymphaeae, assembly GCA_036289425.1. Taxonomy (NCBI): domain Eukaryota; kingdom Metazoa; phylum Arthropoda; class Insecta; order Hemiptera; family Aphididae; genus Rhopalosiphum; species Rhopalosiphum nymphaeae. Next base: position 11,880,749 of record JAZAQC010000019.1, on the reverse strand, counting down.
AATCTAATTAAATATTGAAAGTTATGGGGTAAAATACAACATTTTTAACACATCTTGTAAAAACTTGGGATATTATATTACAATAAATTAAAATCATGGTGGCAAATCATATTAAACACTTAAAATGATGAAATTAGGAAATATATTCCTTAAATTTTAATTAAATATTGAAATTTATTGGGTAAAATACAACTATTATAAGCTATCTTGTAAAAACTGTGGGTATTACAATACAATAAATTATTATCATGGTAGTAAACCATATTAATAACATTAAATATTGAATAAAGGAAATAATTCATAATAATCTAATTAATTATTGAAATTTAAGGGGTAGAATACTTTATTTTTAATAATTCTTGTAAAAACTTGGGATATTATATTACAATAAATTAAAATCATGGTGGCAACTCATATAAACACTTAAAAAGATGAAATTAGGTACTAAATTCATAAAAAACTAATAAAATATTGAAAATTTATTGGTAGAATACAACAATTTTAACAAAACTTGTAAGAACTTGGTGTGTTATAATACAATAAATAAATATCATTGTGGTAAACAATATTAAACACTTAAAATGATGAAATTAGGAAATATATTCATTAAATTTTAATTAAATATTCAAATTTATTGGGTAAAATACAACTATTTTAAGCTATCTTGTAAAAACTTGGGGTATTACAATACAATAAATTAATATCATGGTGGTAAACCATATTAATAACCTTAAATAATGAAATAAGGATTAAATTCATAATAATCTAATTAAATATTGAAAGTTATGGGGTTAAATACAACAATTTCAACAAAACTTGTAAAAACTTGGGATATTATATTAAAATAAATTAAAATCATTGTGGCAAATCATATTAAACACTTAAAATGATGAAATTACAAACTATATTCATTAAAATTTAATTAATTATTGAAATTTAAGGAGTAGAATACTTACTTTTTAATAATTCTTGTAATAACTTGGGGTAATATAATAAATTAAATTAAAATCATGGTGCAAACCATAATAAACACATAACAGATGAAATTAGGTATTAAATTAATAAAAATCTCATATAATTTAGTAATTTTTAAAGGGTACGGTACAACATTTTTAACACATCTTGTAAAAACTTGGGATATTATATTACAATAAATTAAAATCATGGTGGCAAATCATATTAAACACTTAAAATGATGAAATTAGGAAATATATTCATTAAATTTTAATTAAATATTGAAATTTATTGGGTAAAATACAACTATTATAAGCTATCTTGTAAAAACTTGTGGTATTACAATACAATAAATTAATATCATGATGGTAAATCATATAAATCACTTAAAATGATGAAATTACAAACTATATTCATTAAAATTTAATTAATTATTGAAATTTAAGGGGTAGAATACTTACTTTTTCATAATTCTTGTTATAAATTGGGGTAATATAATAAATTAAATTAAAATCATGGTGCAAACCATAATAAACACATAACAGATGAAATTAGGTATTAAATTAATAAAAATCTCTTATAATTTAGTAATTTTTAAAGGGTACGGTACAACATTTTTAACACATCTTGTAAAAACATGGGGTATTACAATACAATAAATTAATATCATGGTGGCAAGTCATATAAACACTTAAAAAGATGAAATTAGGTACTAAATTCATAAAAAACTAATAAAATACTAAAAATTAAGTGGTAGAATACAACAATTTTAACAAAACTTGTAAAAACTTGGTGTGTTATAAAACAATAAATAAATATCATGGTGGTAAACCATATAAATAACCTGAAATATTGAATAAAGGAAATAATTCATAATAATCTAATTAAATATTGAAAGTTATGGGGTAAAATACAACATTTTTAACACATCTTGTAAAAACTTGGGATATTATATTACAATAAATTAAAATCATGGTGGCAAATCATATTAAACACTTAAAATGATGAAATTAGGAAATATATTCCTTAAATTTTAATTAAATATTGAAATTTATTGGGTAAAATACAACTATTATAAGCTATCTTGTAAAAACTGTGGGTATTACAATACAATAAATTATTATCATGGTAGTAAACCATATTAATAACATTAAATATTGAATAAAGGAAATAATTCATAATAATCTAATTAATTATTGAAATTTAAGGGGTAGAATACTTTATTTTTAATAATTCTTGTAAAAACTTGGGATATTATATTACAATAAATTAAAATCATGGTGGCAACTCATATAAACACTTAAAAAGATGAAATTACAAACTATATTCATTAAAATTTAATTAATTATTGAAATTTAAGGAGTAGAATACTTACTTTTTAATAATTCTTGTAATAACTTGGGGTAATATAATAAATTAAATTAAAATCATGGTGCAAACCATAATAAACACATAACAGATGAAATTAGGTATTAAATTAATAAAAATCTCATATAATTTAGTAATTTTTAAAGGGTACGGTACAACATTTTTAACACATCTTGTAAAAACTTGGGATATTATATTACAATAAATTAAAATCATGGTGGCAAATCATATTAAACACTTAAAATGATGAAATTAGGAAATATATTCATTAAATTTTAATTAAATATTGAAATTTATTGGGTAAAATACAACTATTATAAGCTATCTTGTAAAAACTTGGGGTATTACAATACAATAAATTAATATCATGATGGTAAATCATATAAATCACTTAAAATGATGAAATTACAAACTATATTCATTAAAATTTAATTAATTATTGAAATTTAAGGGGTAGAATACTTACTTTTTCATAATTCTTGTTATAAATTGGGGTAATATAATAAATTAAATTAAAATCATGGTGCAAACCATAATAAACACATAACAGATGAAATTAGGTATTAAATTAATAAAAATCTCTTATAATTTAGTAATTTTTAAAGGGTACGGTACAACATTTTTAACACATCTTGTAAAAACATGGGGTATTACAATACAATAAATTAATATCATGGTGGCAAGTCATATAAACACTTAAAAAGATGAAATTAGGTACTAAATTCATAAAAAACTAATAAAATACTAAAAATTAAGTGGTAGAATACAACAATTTTAACAAAACTTGTAAAAACTTGGTGTGTTATAAAACAATAAATAAATATCATGGTGGTAAACCATATAAATAACCTGAAATATTGAATAAAGGAAATAATTCATAATAATCTAATTAAATATTGAAAGTTATGGGGTAAAATACAACATTTTTAACACATCTTGTAAAAACTTGGGATATTATATTACAATAAATTAAAATCATGGTGGCAAATCATATTAAACACTTAAAATGATGAAATTAGGAAATATATTCATTAAATTTTAATTAAATATTGAAATTAATAGGGTAAAATACAACTATTTTAAGCTATCTTGTAAAAACTTGGGGTATTACAATACAACAAATTAAAATCATGGTGGCAAATCATATTAAACACTTAAAATGATGAAATTACAAACTATATTCATTAAAATTTAATTAATTATTGAAATTTAAGGGGTAGAATACTTACTTTTTAATAATTCTTGTAATAACTTGGAATATTATATTACAATAAATTAAAATCATGGTGGCAAATCATATTAAACACATAAAAAGATGAAATTAGGAAATATATTCATTAAATTTTAATTAAATATTGAAATTTATTGGGTAAAATACAACTATTTTAAGCTATCTTGTAAAACTTGGGATATTACAATAAAATAAATTAATATCATGGTGGTAAACCATATTAATAACCTTAAATAATGAAATAAGGATTAAATTCATAATAATCTAATTAAAAATTGAAAGTTATGGGGTAAAATACAACAATTTTAACAAAACTTGTAAAAACTTGGTGTGTTATAAAACAATAAATAAATATCATGGTGGTAAACCATATTAATAACCTGAAATATTGAATAAAGGAAATAATTCATAATAATCTAATTAATTATTGAAATTTAAGGGGTAGAATACTTCATTTTAAATAATTCTTGTAAAAACTTGGGATATTATATTACAATAAATTAAAATCATGGTGGCAAATCATATTAAACACTTAAAATGATGAAATTACAAACTATATTCATTAAAATTTAATTAATTATTGAAATTTAAGGGGTAGAATACTTACTTTTTAATAATTCTTGTAATAACTTGGGGTAATATAATAAATTAAATTAAAATCATGTCGCAAACCATAATAAACACATAACAGATGAAATTAGGTATTAAATTAATAAAAATCTCATATAATTTAGTAATTTTTAAAGGGTACGGTACAACATTTTTAACACATCTTGTAAAAACATGGGGTATTACAATACAATAAATTAATATCATGGTGGCAAGTCATATAAACACTTAAAAAGATGAAATTAGGTACTAAATTCATAAAAAACTAATAAAATACTAAAAATTAAGTGGTAGAATACAACAATTTTAACAAAACTTGTAAAAACTTGGTGTGTTATAAAACAATAAATAAATATCATGGTGGTAAACCATATAAATAACCTGAAATATTGAATAAAGGAAATAATTCATAATAATCTAATTAATTATTGAAATTTAAGGGGTAGAATACTTTATTTTTAATAATTCTTGTAAAAACTTGGGATATTATATTACAATAAATTAAAATCATAGTGGCAACTCATATAAACACTTAAAAAGATGAAATTAGGTACTAAATTCATAAAAAACTAATAAAATATTGAAAATTAATTGGTAGAATACAACAATTTTAACAAAACTTGTAAGAACTTGGTGTGTTATAATACAATAAATAAATATCATTGTGGTAAACAATATTAAACACTTAAAATGATGAAATTAGGAAATATATTCATTAAATTTTAATTAAATATTCAAATTTATTGGGTAAAATACAACTATTTTAAGCTATCTTGTAAAAACTTGGGGTATTACAATACAATAAATTAATATCATGGTGGTAAACCATATTAATAACCTTAAATAATGAAATAAGGATTAAATTCATAATAATCTAATTAAATATTGAAAGTTATGGGGTTAAATACAACAATTTCAACAAAACTTGTAAAAACTTGGGATATTATATTAAAATAAATTAAAATCATTGTGGCAAATCATATTAAACACTTAAAATGATGAAATTACAAACTATATTCATTAAAATTTAATTAATTATTGAAATTTAAGGAGTAGAATACTTACTTTTTAATAATTCTTGTAATAACTTGGGGTAATATAATAAATTAAATTAAAATCATGGTGCAAACCATAATAAACACATAACAGATGAAATTAGGTATTAAATTAATAAAAATCTCATATAATTTAGTAATTTTTAAAGGGTACGGTACAACATTTTTAACACATCTTGTAAAAACTTGGGATATTATATTACAATAAATTAAAATCATGGTGGCAAATCATATTAAACACTTAAAATGATGAAATTAGGAAATATATTCATTAAATTTTAATTAAATATTGAAATTTATTGGGTAAAATACAACTATTATAAGCTATCTTGTAAAAACTTGTGGTATTACAATACAATAAATTAATATCATGATGGTAAATCATATAAATCACTTAAAATGATGAAATTACAAACTATATTCATTAAAATTTAATTAATTATTGAAATTTAAGGGGTAGAATACTTACTTTTTCATAATTCTTGTTATAAATTGGGGTAATATAATAAATTAAATTAAAATCATGGTGCAAACCATAATAAACACATAACAGATGAAATTAGGTATTAAATTAATAAAAATCTCTTATAATTTAGTAATTTTTAAAGGGTACGGTACAACATTTTTAACACATCTTGTAAAAACATGGGGTATTACAATACAATAAATTAATATCATGGTGGTAAACCATATTAATAACCTTAAATAATGAAATAAGGATTAAATTCATAATAATCTAATTAAATATTGAAAGTTATGGGGTTAAATACAACAATTTCAACAAAACTTGTAAAAACTTGGGATATTATATTAAAATAAATTAAAATCATTGTGGCAAATCATATTAAACACTTAAAATGATGAAATTACAAACTATATTCATTAAAATTTAATTAATTATTGAAATTTAAGGGGTACAATACTTACTTTTTCATAATTCTTGTTATAAATTGGGGTAATATAATAAATTAAATTAAAATCATGGTAAAAACCATAATAAACACATAACAGATGAAATAAGGTATTAAATTAATAAAAATCTCATATAATTTAGTAATTTTTAAAGGGTACGGTACAACATTTTTAACACATCTTGTAAAAACATGGGGTATTACAATAAATAAATTAATATCATGGTGGCAAGTCATATAAACACTTAAAAAGATGAAATTAGGTACTAAATTCATAAAAAACTAATAAAATACTGAAAATTAAGTGGTAGAATACAACAATTTTAACAAAACTTGTAAAAACTTGGTGTGTTATAATACAATAAATAAATATCATGGTGGTAAACCATATTCATAACCTGAAATATTGAATAAAGGAAATAATTCATAATAATCTAATTAATTATTGAAATTTAAGGGGTAGAATACTTCATTTTTAATAATTCTTGTAAAAACTTGGGATATTATATTCCAATAAATTAAAATCATGGTGGCAAATCATATTAAACACATAAAAAGATGAAATTAGGTACTAAATTCATAAAAAACTAATAAAATATTGAAAATTAATTGGTAGAATACAACAATTTTAACAAAGCTTGTAAAAACTTGGTGTGTTATAATACAATAAATAAATATCATGGTGGTAAACCATATTAATAACCTGAAATATTGAATAAAGGAAATAATTCATAATAATCTAATTAATTATTGAAATTAAAGGGGGAGAATACTTACTTTTTAATAATTCTTGTAATAACTTGGGGTAATATAATAAATTAAATTAAAATCATGGTGCAAACCATAATAAACACATAACAGATGAAATTAGGTATTAAATTAATAAAAACCTCATATAATTTAGTAATTTTTAAAGGGTACGGTACAACATTTTTAACACATCTTGTAAAAACTTGGGATATTATATTACAATAAATTAAAATCATGGTGGCAAATCATATTAAACACTTAAAATGATGAAATTAGGAAATATATTCATTAAATTTTAATTAAATATTGAAATTTATTGGGTAAAATACAACTATTATAAGCTATCTTGTAAAAACTTGGGGTATTACAATACAATAAATTAATATCATGATGGTAAATCATATAAATCACTTAAAATGATGAAATTACAAACTATATTCATTAAAATTTAATTAATTATTGAAATTTAAGGGGTAGAATACTTACTTTTTCATAATTCTTGTTATAAATTGGGGTAATATAATAAATTAAATTAAAATCATGGTGCAAACCATAATAAACACATAACAGATGAAATTAGGTATTAAATTAATAAAAATCTCTTATAATTTAGTAATTTTTAAAGGGTACGGTACAACATTTTTAACACATCTTGTAAAAACATGGGGTATTACAATACAATAAATTAATATCATGGTGGCAAGTCATATAAACACTTAAAAAGATGAAATTAGGTACTAAATTCATAAAAAACTAATAAAATACTAAAAATTAAGTGGTAGAATACAACAATTTTAACAAAACTTGTAAAAACTTGGTGTGTTATAAAACAATAAATAAATATCATGGTGGTAAACCATATAAATAACCTGAAATATTGAATAAAGGAAATAATTCATAATAATCTAATTAAATATTGAAAGGTATGGGGTAAAATACAACATTTTTAACACATCTTGTAAAAACTTGGGATATTATATTACAATAAATTAAAATCATGGTGGCAAATCATATTAAACACTTAAAATGATGAAATTAGGAAATATATTCCTTAAATTTTAATTAAATATTGAAATTTATTGGGTAAAATACAACTATTATAAGCTATCTTGTAAAAACTGTGGGTATTACAATACAATAAATTATTATCATGGTAGTAAACCATATTAATAACATTAAATATTGAATAAAGGAAATAATTCATAATAATCTAATTAATTATTGAAATTTAAGGGGTAGAATACTTTATTTTTAATAATTCTTGTAAAAACTTGGGATATTATATTACAATAAATTAAAATCATGGTGGCAACTCATATAAACACTTAAAAAGATGAAATTAGGTATTAAATTCATAAAAAACTAATAAAATATTGAAAATTAATTGGTAGAATACAACAATTTTAACAAAACTTGTAAAAACTAGGTGTGTTATAATACAATAAATTAAAATCATGGTGGCAAATCATATTAAACACTTAAAATGATGAAATTAGGAAATATATTCCTTAAATTTTAATTAAATATTGAAATTTATTGGGTAAAATACAACTATTATAAGCTATCTTGTAAAAACTGTGGGTATTACAATACAATAAATTATTATCATGGTAGTAAACCATATTAATAACCTGAAATATTGAATAAAGGAAATAATTCATAATAATCTAATTAATTATTGAAATTTAAGGGGTAGAATACTTCATTTTTAATAATTCTTGTAAAAACTTGGGATATTATATTATAATAAATTAAAACCATGGTGGCAAATCATATTAAACACTTAAAATGATGAAATTAGGAAATATATTCATTAAATTTTAATTAAATATTGAAATTTATTGGGTAAAATACAACTATTATAAGCTATCTTGTAAAAACTTGGGGTATTACAATACAATAAATTAATATCATGATGGTAAATCATATAAATCACTTAAAATGATGAAATTACAAACTATATTCATTAAAATTTAATTAATTATTGAAATTTAAGGGGTAGAATACTTACTTTTTCATAATTCTTGTTATAAATTGGGGTAATATAATAAATTAAATTAAAATCATGGTGCAAACCATAATAAACACATAACAGATGAAATTAGGTATTAAATTAATACAAATCTCATATAATTTAGTAATTTTTAAAGGGTACGGTACAACATTTTTAACACATCTTGTAAAAACTTGGGATATTATATTACAATAAATTAAAATCATGGTGGCAAATCATATTAAACACTTAAAATGATGAAATTAGGAAATATATTCATTAAATTTTAATTAAATATTGAAATTTATTGGGTAAAATACAACTATTATAAGCTATCTTGTAAAAACTGTGGGTATTACAATACAATAAATTATTATCATGGTAGTAAACCATATTAATAACCTTAAATATTGAATAAAGGAAATAATTCATAATAATCTAATTAATTATTGAAATTTAAGGGGTAGAATACTTCATTTTTATTAATTCTTGTAAAAACTTGGGATATTATATTACAATAAATTAAAATCATGGTGGCAAATCATATTAAACACTTAAAATGATGAAATTACAAACTATATTCATTTAAATTTAATTAATTATTGAAATTTAAGGAGTAGAATACTTACTTTTTAATAATTCTTGTAATAACTTGGGGTAATATAATAAATTAAATTAAAATCATGGTGCAAACCATAATAAACACATAACAGATGAAATTAGGTATTAAATTAATAAAAATCTCATATAATTTAGTAATTTTTAAAGGGTACGGTACAACATTTTTAACACATCTTGTAAAAACTTGGGATATTATATTACAATAAATTAAAATCATGGTGGCAAATCATATTAAACACTTAAAATGATGAAATTAGGAAATATATTCATTAAATTTTAATTAAATTTTGAAATTTATTGGGTAAAATACAACTATTATAAGCTTTCTTGTAAAAACTTGGGGTATTACAATACAATAAATTAATATCATGATGGTAAATCATATAAATCACTTAAAATGATGAAATTACAAACAATATTCATTAAAATTTAATTAATTATTGAAATTTAAGGGGTAGAATACTTACTTTTTCATAATTCTTGTTATAAATTGGGGTAATATAATAAATTAAATTAAAATCATGGTGCAAACCATAATAAACACATAACAGATGAAATTAGGTATTAAATTAATAAAAATCTCATATAATTTAGTAATTTTTAAAGGGTACGGTACAACATTTTTAACACATCTTGTAAAAACCTGGGATATTATATTACAATAAATTAAAATCATGGTGGCAAATCATATTAAACACTTAAAATGATGAAATTAGGAAATATATTCATTAAATTTTAATTAAATATTGAAATTTATTGGGTAAAATACAACTATTATAAGCTATCTTGTAAAAACTGTGGGTATTACAATACAATAAATTATTATCATGGTAGTAAACCATATTAATAACCTTAAATATTGAATAAAGGAAATAATTCATAATAATCTAATTAATTATTGAAATTTAAGGGGTAGAATACTTCATTTTTAATAATTCTTGTAAAAACTTGTGATATTATATTACAATAAATTAAAATCATAGTGGCAACTCATATAAACACTTAAAAAGATGAAATTAGGTACTAAATTCATAAAAAACTAATAAAATATTGAAAATTAATTCGTAGAATACAACAATTTTAACAAAACTTGTAAAAACTTGGTGTGTTTTAATACAATAAATAAATATCATTGTGGTAAACAATATTAAACACTTAAAATGATGAAATTAGGAAATATATTCATTAAATTTTAATTAAATATTCAAATTTATTGGGTAAAATACAACTATTTTAAGCTATCTTGTAAAAACTTGGGGTATTACAATACAATAAATTAATATCATGGTGGTAAACCATATTAATAACCTTAAATAATGAAATAAGGATTAAATTCATAATAATCTAATTAAATATTGAAAGTTATGGGGTTAAATACAACAATTTCAACAAAACTTGTAAAAACTTGGGATATTATATTAAAATAAATTAAAATCATTGTGGCAAATCATATTAAACACTTAAAATGATGAAATTACAAACTATATTCATTAAAATTTAATTAATTATTGAAATTTAAGGGGTACAATACTTACTTTTTCATAATTCTTGTTATAAATTGGGGTAATATAATAAATTAAATTAAAATCATGGTGCAAACCATAATAAACACATAACAGATGAAATTAGGTATTAAATTAATAAAAATCTCATATAATTTAGTAATTTTTAAAGGGTACGGTACAACATTTTTAACACATCTTGTAAAAAAATGGGGTATTACAATACAATAAATTAATATCATGGTGGCAAGTCATATAAACACTTAAAAAGATGAAATTAGGTACTAAATTCATAAAAAACTAATAAAATACTGAAAATTAAGTGGTAGAATACAACAATTTTAACAAAACTTGTAAAAACTAGGTGTGTTATAATACAATAAATAAATATCATGGTGGTAAACCATATTCATAACCTGAAATATTGAATAAAGGAAATAATTCATAATAATCTAATTAATTATTGAAATTTAAGGGGTAGAATACTTCATTTTTAATAATTCTTGTAAAAACTTGGGATATTATATTACAATAAATTAAAATCATGGTGGCAAATCATATTAATAACCTTAAATAATGAAATTAGGTACTAAATTCATAAAAAACTAATAAAATATTGAAAATTAATTGGTAGAATACAACAATTTTAACAAAGCTTGTAAAAACTTGGTGTGTTATAATACAATAAATAAATATCATGGTGGTAAACCATATTAATAACCTGAAATATTGAATAAAGGAAATAATTCATAATAATCTAATTAATTATTGAAATTAAAGGGGTAGAATACTTCATTTTTAATAATTCTTGTAAAAACTTGGGATATTATATTACAATAAATTAAAATCATGGTGGCAAATCATATTAAACACTTAAAATGATGAAATTACAAACTATATTCATTAAAATTTAATTAATTATTGAAATTTAAGGAGTAGAATACTTACTTTTTAATAATTCTTGTAATAACTTGGGGTAATATAATAAATTAAATTAAAATCATGGTGCAAACCATAATAAACACATAACAGATGAAATTAGGTATTAAATTAATAAAAATCTCATAAAATTTAGTAATTTTTAAAGGGTACGGTACAACATTTTTAACACATCTTGTAAAAACTTGGGATATTATATTACAATAAATTAAAATCATGGTGGCAAATCATATTAAACACTTAAAATGATGAAATTAGGAAATATATTCATTAAATTTTAATTAAATATTGAAATTTATTGGGTAAAATACAACTATTATAAGCTATCTTGTAAAAACTTGGGGTATTACAATACAATAAATTAATATCATGATGGTAAATCATATAAATCACTTAAAATGATGAAATTACAAACTATATTCATTAAAATTTAATTAATTATTGAAATTTAAGGGGTAGAATACTTACTTTTTCATAATTCTTGTTATAAATTGGGGTAATATAATAAATTAAATTAAAATCATGGTGCAAACCATAATAAACACATACCAGATGAAATTAGGTATTAAATTAATAAAAATCTCTTATAATTTAGTAATTTTTAAAGGGTACGGTACAACATTTTTAACACATCTTGTAAAAACATGGGGTATTACAATACAATAAATTAATATCATGGTGGCAAGTCATATAAACACTTAAAAAGATGAAATTAGGTACTAAATTCATAAAAAACTAATAAAATACTAAAAATTAAGTGGTAGAATACAACAATTTTAACAAAACTTGTAAAAACTTGGTATGTTATAAAACAATAAATAAATATCATGGTGGTAAACCATATAAATAACCTGAAATATTGAATAAAGGAAATAATTCATAATAATCTAATTAAATATTGAATGTTATGGGGTAAAATACAACATTTTTAACACATCTTGTAAAGACTTGGGATATTATATTACAATAAATTAAAATCATGGTGGCAAATCATATTAAACACTTAAAATGATGAAATTAGGAAATATATTCATTAAATTTTAATTAAATATTGAAATTAATAGGGTAAAATACAACTATTTTAAGCTATCTTGTAAAAACTTGGGGTATTACAATACAACAAATTAAAATCATGGTGGCAAATCATATTAAACACTTAAAATGATGAAATTACAAACTATATTCATTAAAATTTAATTAATTATTGAAATTTAAGGGGTAGAATACTTACTTTTTAATAATTCTTGTAATAACTTGGAATATTATATTACAATAAATTAAAATCATGGTGGCAAATCATATTAAACACATAAAAAGATGAAATTAGGAAATATATTCATTAAATTTTAATTAAATATTGAAATTTATTGGGTAAAATACAACTATTTTAAGCTATCTTGTAAAACTTGGGATATTACAATAAAATAAATTAATATCATGGTGGTAAACCATATTAATAACCTTAAATAATGAAATAAGGATTAAATTCATAATAATCTAATTAAAAATTGAAAGTTATGGGGTAAAATACAACAATTTTAACAAAACTTGTAAAAACTTGGTGTGTTATAAAACAATAAATAAATATCATGGTGGTAAACCATATTAATAACCTGAAATATTGAATAAAGGAAATAATTCATAATAATCTAATTAATTATTGAAATTTAAGGGGTAGAATACTTCATTTTAAATAATTCTTGTAAAAACTTGGGATATTATATTACAATAAATTAAAATCATGGTGGCAAATCATATTAAACACTTAAAATGATGAAATTACAAACTATATTCATTAAAATTTAATTAATTATTGAAATTTAAGGGGTAGAATACTTACTTTTTAATAATTCTTGTAATAACTTGGGGTAATATAATAAATTAAATTAAAATCATGGTGCAAACCATAATAAACACATAACAGATGAAATTAGGTATTAAATTAATAAAAATCTCATATAATTTAGTAATTTTTAAAGGGTACGGTACAACATTTTTAACACATCTTGTAAAAACTTGGGATATTATATTACAATAAATTAAAATCATGGTGGCAAATCATATTAAACACTTAAAATGATGAAATTAGGAAATATATTCCTTAAATTTTAATTAAATATTGAAATTTATTGGGTAAAATACAACTATTATAAGCTATCTTGTAAAAACTGTGGGTATTACAATACAATAAATTATTATCATGGTAGTAAACCATATTAATAACATTAAATATTGAATAAAGGAAATAATTCATAATAATCTAATTAATTATTGAAATTTAAGGGGTAGAATACTTTATTTTTAATAATTCTTGTAAAAACTTGGGATATTATATTACAATAAATTAAAATCATGGTGGCAACTCATATAAACACTTAAAAAGATGAAATTAGGTACTAAATTCATAAAAAACTAATAAAATATTGAAAATTTATTGGTAGAATACAACAATTTTAACAAAACTTGTAAAAACTTGGTGTGTTATAATACAATAAATAAATATCATTGTGGTAAACAATATTAAACACTTAAAATGATGAAATTAGGAAATATATTCATTAAATTTTAATTAAATATTCAAATTTATTGGGTAAAATACAACTATTTTAAGCTATCTTGTAAAAACTTGGGGTATTACAATACAATAAATTAATATCATGGTGGTAAACCATATTAATAACCTTAAATAATGAAATAAGGATTAAATTCATAATAATCTAATTAAATATTGAAAGTTATGGGGTAAAATACAACAATTTTAACAAAAGTTGTAAAAACTTGGTGTATTATAATACAATAAATAAATATCATGGTGGTAAACCATATTCATAACCTGAAATATTGAATAAAGGAAATAATTCATAATAATCTAATTAATTATTGAAATTTAAGGGGTAGAATATTTCATTTTTAATAATTCTTGTAAAAACTTGGGATATTATATTACAATAAATTAAAATCATGGTGGCAAATCATATTAAACACTTAATATGATGAAATTACAAACTATATTCATTAAAATTTAATTAATTATTGAAATTTAAGGGGTAGAATACTGACTTTTTAATAATTCTTGTAATAACTTGGGGTAATATAATAAATTAAATTAAAATCATGGTGCAAACCATAATAAACACATAACAGATGAAATTAGGTATTAAATTAATAAAAATCTCATATAATTTAGTAATTTTTAAAGGGTACGGTACAACATTTTTAACACATCTTGTAAAAACTTGGGATATTATATTACAATAAATTAAAATCATGGTGGCAAATCATATTAAACACTTAAAATGATGAAATTAGGAAATATATTCATTAAATTTTAATTAAATATTGAAATTTATTGGGTAAAATACAACTATTATAAGCTATCTTGTAAAAACTTGGGGTATTACAATACAATAAATTAATATCATGATGGTAAATCATATAAATCACTTAAAATGATGAAATTACAAACTATATTCATTAAAATTTAATTAATTATTGAAATTTAAGGGGTAGAGTACTTCATTTTTAAAAATCCTTGTAAAAACTTGGTGTGTTATAATACAATAAATAAATATCATTGTGGTAAACAATATTAAACACTTAAAATGATGAAATTAGGAAATATATTCATTAAATTTTAATTAAATATTGAAATTTATTGGGTAAAATACAACTATTTTAAGCTATCTTGTAAAACTTGGGATATTACAATAAAATAAATTAATATCATGGTGGTAAACCATATTAATAACCTTAAATAATGAAATAAGGATTAAATTCATAATAATCTAATTAAAAATTGAAAGTTATGGGGTAAAATACAACAATTTTAACAAAACTTGTAAAAACTTGGTGTGTTATAAAACAATAAATAAATATCATGGTGGTAAACCATATTAATAACCTGAAATATTGAATAAAGGAAATAATTCATAATAATCTAATTAATTATTGAAATTTAAGGGGTAGAATACTTCATTTTAAATAATTCTTGTAAAAACTTGGGATATTATATTACAATAAATTAAAATCATGGTGGCAAATCATATTAAACACTTAAAATGATGAAATTACAAACTATATTCATTAAAATTTAATTAATTATTGAAATTTAAGGGGTAGAATACTTACTTTTTAATAATTCTTGTAATAACTTGGGGTAATATAATAAATTAAATTAAAATCATGGTGCAAACCATAATAAACACATAACAGATGAAATTAGGTATTAAATTAATAAAAATCTCATATAATTTAGTAATTTTTAAAGGGTACGGTACAACATTTTTAACACATCTTGTAAAAACTTGGGATATTATATTACAATAAATTAAAATCATGGTGGCAAATCATATTAAACACTTAAAATGATGAAATTAGGAAATATATTCCTTAAATTTTAATTAAATATTGAAATTTATTGGGTAAAATACAACTATTATAAGCTATCTTGTAAAAACTGTGGGTATTACAATACAATAAATTATTATCATGGTAGTAAACCATATTAATAACATTAAATATTGAATAAAGGAAATAATTCATAATAATCTAATTAATTATTGAAATTTAAGGGGTAGAATACTTTATTTTTAATAATTCTTGTAAAAACTTGGGATATTATATTACAATAAATTAAAATCATGGTGGCAACTCATATAAACACTTAAAAAGATGAAATTAGGTACTAAATTCATAAAAAACTAATAAAATATTGAAAATTTATTGGTAGAATACAACAATTTTAACAAAACTTGTAAAAACTTGGTGTGTTATAATACAATAAATAAATATCATTGTGGTAAACAATATTAAACACTTAAAATGATGAAATTAGGAAATATATTCATTAAATTTTAATTAAATATTGAAATTTATTGGGTAAAATACAACTATTATAAGCTATCTTGTAAAAACTTGGGGTATTACAATACAATAAATTAATATCATGATGGTAAATCATATAAATCACTTAAAATGATGAAATTACAAACTGTATTCATTAAAATTTAATTAATTATTGAAATTTAAGGGGTAGAGTACTTCATTTTTAAAAATCCTTGTAAAAACTTGGTGTGTTATAATACAATAAATAAATATCATTGTGGTAAACAATATTAAACACTTAAAATGATGAAATTAGGAAATATATTCATTAAATTTTAATTAAATATTGAAATTTATAGGGTAAAATACAACTATTTTAAGCTATCTTGTAAAAACTTGGGGTATTACAATACAATAAATTAATATCATGGTGGTAAACCATATAAATAACCTTAAATATTGAATAAAGGAAATAATTCATAATAATCTAATTAATTATTGAAATTTAAGGGGTAGAATACTTCATTTTTAATAATTCTTGTAAAAACTTGGGATATTATATTACAATAAATTAAAATCATGGTGGCAACCATAATAAACACATAACAGATGAAATTAGGTATTAAATTAATAAAAATCTCTTATAATTTAGTAATTTTTAAAGGGTACGGTACAACATTTTTAACACATCTTGTAAAAACATGGGGTATTACAATACAATAAATTAATATCATGGTGGCAAGTCATATAAACACTTAAAAAGATGAAATTAGGTACTAAATTCATAAAAAACTAATAAAATACTAAAAATTAAGTGGTAGAATACAACAATTTTAAAAAAACTTGTAAAAACTTGGTGTGTTATAAAACAATAAATAAATATCATGGTGGTAAACCATATAAATAACCTGAAATATTGAATAAAGGAAATAATTCATAATAATCTAATTAAATATTGAAAGTTATGGGGTAAAATACAACATTTTTAACACATCTTGTAAAAACTTGGGATATTATATTACAATAAATTAAAATCATGGTGGCAAATCATATTAAACACTTAAAATGATGAAATTAGGAAATATATTCCTTAAATTTTAATTAAATATTGAAATTTATTGGGTAAAATACAACTATTATAAGCTATCTTGTAAAAACTGTGGGTATTACAATACAATAAATTATTATCATGGTAGTAAACCATATTAATAACATTAAATATTGAATAAAGGAAATAATTCATAATAATCTAATTAATTATTGAAATTTAAGGGGTAGAATACTTTATTTTTAATAATTCTTGTAAAAACTTGGGATATTATATTACAATAAATTAAAATCATGGTGGCAACTCATATAAACACTTAAAAAGATGAAATTAGGTACTAAATTCATAAAAAACTAATAAAATATTGAAAATTTATTGGTAGAATACAACAATTTTAACAAAACTTGTAAAAACTTGGTGTGTTATAATACAATAAATAAATATCATTGTGGTAAACAATATTAAACACTTAAAATGATGAAATTAGGAAATATATTCATTAAATTTTAATTAAATATTCAAATTTATTGGGTAAAATACAACTATTTTAAGCTATCTTGTTAAACTTGGGGTATTACAATACAATAAATTAATATCATGGTGGTAAACCATATTAATAACCTTAAATAATGAAATAAGGATTAAATTCATAATAATCTAATTAAAAATTGAAAGTTATGGGGTAAAATACAACAATTTTAACAAAAGTTGTAAAAACTTGGTGTATTATAATACAATAAATAAATATCATGGTGGTAAACCATATTCATAACCTGAAATATTGAATAAAGGAAATAATTCATAATAATCTAATTAATTATTGAAATTTAAGGGGTAGAATACTTCATTTTTAATAATCCTTGTAAAAACTTGGGATATTATATTACAATAAATTAAAATCATGGTGGCAAATCATATTAAACACTTAAAATGATGAAATTAGGAAATATATTCATTAAATTTTAATTAAATATTGAAATTTATAGGGTAAAATACAACTATTTTAAGCTATCTTGTAAAAACTTGGGGTATTACAATACAATAAATTAATATCATGGTGGTAAACCATATAAATAACCTTAAATAATGAAATAAGGATTAAATTCATAATAATCTAATTAAATATTGAAAGTTATGGGGTAAAATACAACAATTTTAACAAAGCTTGTAAAAACTTGGTGTATTATAATACAATAAATAAATATCATGGTGGTAAACCATATTAATAACCTGAAATATTGAATAAAGGAAATAATTCATAATAATCTAATTAATTATTGAAATTAAAGGGGTAGAATACTTCATTTTTAATAATTCTTGTAAAAACTTGGGATATTATATTACAATAAATTAAAATCATGGTGGCAAATCATATTAAACACTTAAAATGATGAAATTACAAACTATATTCATTAAAATTTAATTAATTATTGAAATTTAAGGGGTAGAATACTTACTTTTTAATAATTCTTGTAATAACTTACGGTAATATAATAAATTAAATTAAAATCATGGTGCAAACCATAATAAACACATAACAGATGAAATTAGGTATTAAATTAATTAAAATCTCATATAATTTAGTAATTTTTAAAGGGTACGGTACAACATTTTTAACACATCTTGTAAAAACTTGCGATATTATATTACAATAAATTAAAATCATGGTGGCAAATCATATTAAACACTTAAAATGATGAAATTAGGAAATATATTCATTAAATTTTAATTAAATATTGAAATTTATAGGGTAAAATACAACTATTTTAAGCTATCTTGTAAAAACTTGGGGTATTACAATACAATAAATTAATATCATGGTGGTAAACCATATAAATAACCTTAAATAATGAAATAAGGATTAAATTCATAATAATCTAATTAAATATTGAAAGTTATGGGGTAAAATACAACAATTTTAACAAAGCTTGTAAAAACTTGGTGTATTATAATACAATAAATAAATATCATGGTGGTAAACCATATTAATAACCTGAAATATTGAATAAAGGAAATAATTCATAATAATCTAATTAATTATTGAAATTAAAGGGGTAGAATACTTCATTTTTAATAATTCTTGTAAAAACTTGGGATATTATATTACAATAAATTAAAATCATGGTGGCAAATCATATTAAACACTTAAAATGATGAAATTACAAACTATATTCATTAAAATTTAATTAATTATTGAAATTTAAGGGGTAGAATACTTACTTTTTAATAATTCTTGTAATAACTTGGGGTAATATAATAAATTAAATTAAAATCATGGTGCAGACCATAATAAACACATAACAGATGAAATTAGGTATTAAATTAATAAAAATCTCATATAATTTAGTAATTTTTAAAGGGTACGGTACAACATTTTTAACACATCTTGTTAAATCTTGGGATATTATATTACAATAAATTAAAATCATGGTGGCAAATCATATTAAACACTTAAAATGATGAAATTAGGAAATATATTCATTAAATTTTAATTAAATATTGAAATTTATTGGGTAAAATACAACTATTATAAGCTATCTTGTAAAAACTTGGGGTATTACAATACAATAAATTAAAATCATGGTGGCAACTCATATAAACACTTAAAAAGATGAAATTAGGTACTAAATTCATAAAAAACTAATAAAATATTGAAAATTTATTGGTAGAATACAACAATTTTAACAAAACTTGTAAAAACTTGGTGTGTTATAATACAATAAATAAATATCATTGTGGTAAACAATATTAAACACTTAAAATAATGAAATTAGGAAATATATTCATTAAATTTTAATTAAATATTCAAATTTATTGGGTAAAATACAACTATTTTAAGCTATCTTGTTAAACTTGGGGTATTACAATACAATAAATTAATATCATGGTGGTAAACCATATTAATAACCTTAAATAATGAAATAAGGATTAAATTCATAATAATCTAATTAAAAATTGAAAGTTATGGGGTAAAATACAACAATTTTAACAAAAGTTGTAAAAACTTGGTGTATTATAATACAATAAATAAATATCATGGTGGTAAACCATATTCATAACCTGAAATATTGAATAAAGGAAATAATTCATAATAATCTAATTAATTATTGAAATTTAAGGGGTAGAATACTTCATTTTTAATAATCCTTGTAAAAACTTGGGATATTATATTACAATAAATTAAAATCATGGTGGCAAATCATATTAAACACTTAAAATGATGAAATTAGGAAATATATTCATTAAATTTTAATTAAATATTGAAATTTATAGGGTAAAATACAACTATTTTAAGCTATCTTGTAAAAACTTGGGGTATTACAATACAATAAATTAATATCATGGTGGTAAACCATATAAATAACCTTAAATAATGAAATAAGGATTAAATTCATAATAATCTAATTAAATATTGAAAGTTATGGGGTAAAATACAACAATTTTAACAAAGCTTGTAAAAACTTGGTGTATTATAATACAATAAATAAATATCATGGTGGTAAACCATATTAATAACCTGAAATATTGAATAAAGGAAATAATTCATAATAATCTAATTAATTATTGAAATTAAAGGGGTAGAATACTTCATTTTTAATAATTCTTGTAAAAACTTGGGATATTATATTACAATAAATTAAAATCATGGTGGCAAATCATATAAAACACTTAAAATGATGAAATTACAAACTATATTCATTAAAATTTAATTAATTATTGAAATTTAAGGGGTAGAATACTTACTTTTTAATAATTATTGTAATAACTTGGGGTAATATAATAAATTAAATTAAAATCATGGTGCAAACCATAATAAACACATAACAGATGAAATTAGGTATTAAATTAATTAAAATCTCATATAATTTAGTAATTTTTAAAGGGTACGGTACAACATTTTTAACACATCTTGTAAAAACTTGCGATATTATATTACAATAAATTAAAATCATGGTGGCAAATCATATTAAACACTTAAAATGATGAAATTAGGAAATATATTCATTAAATTTTAATTAAATATTGAAATTTATTGGGTAAAATACAACTATTATAAGCTATCTTGTAAAAACTGTGGGTATTACAATACAATAAATTATTATCATAGTAGTAAACCATATTAATAACCTTAAATATTGAATAAAGGAAATAATTCATAATAATCTAATTAATTATTGAAATTTAAGGGGTAGAATACTTCATTTTTAATAATTCTTGTAAAAACTTGGGATATTATATTACAATAAATTAAAATCATGGTGGCAACTCATATAAACACTTAAAAAGATGAAATTAGGTATTAAATTCATAAAAAACTAATAAAATATTGAAAATTAATTGGTAGAATACAACAATTTTAACAAAACTTGTAAAAACTAGGTGTGTTATAATACAATAAATAAATATCATTGTGGTAAACAATATTAAACACTTAAAATGATGAAATTAGGAAATATATTCATTAAATTTTAATTAAATATTCAAATTTATTGGGTAAAATACAACTATTTTAAGCTATCTTGTAAAAACTTGGGGTATTACAATACAATAAATTAATATCATGGTGGTAAACCATATTAATAACATTAAATAATGAAATAAGGATTAAATTCATAATAATCTAATTAAAAATTGAAAGTTATGGGGTAAAATACAACAATTTTAACAAAAGTTGTAAAAACTTGGTGTATTATAATACAATAAATAAATATCATGGTGGTAAACCATATTCATAACCTGAAATATTGAATAAAGGAAATAATTCATAATAATCTAATTAATTATTGAAATTTAAGGGGTAGAATACTTCATTTTTAATAATCCTTGTAAAAACTTGGGATATTATATTACAATAAATTAAAATCATGGTGGCAAATCATATTAAACACTTAAAATGATGAAATTAGGAAATATATTCATTAAATTTTAATTAAATATTGAAATTTATAGGGTAAAATACAACTATTTTAAGCTATCTTGTAAAAACTTGGGGTATTACAATACAATAAATTAATATCATGGTGGTAAACCATATAAATAACCTTAAATAATGAAATAAGGATTAAATTCATAATAATCTAATTAAATATTGAAAGTTATGGGGTAAAATACAACAATTTTAACAAAGCTTGTAAAAACTTGGTGTATTATAATACAATAAATAAATATCATGGTGGTAAACCATATTAATAACCTGAAATATTGAATAAAGGAAATAATTCATAATAATCTAATTAATTATTGAAATTAAAGGGGTAGAATACTTCATTTTTAATAATTCTTGTAAAAACTTGGGATATTATATTACAATAAATTAAAATCATGGTGGCAAATCATATTAAACACTTAAAATGATGAAATTACAAACTATATTCATTAAAATTTAATTAATTATTGAAATTTAAGGGGTAGAATACTTACTTTTTAATAATTCTTGTAATAACTTGGGGTAATATAATAAATTAAATTAAAATCATGGTGCAAACCATAATAAACACATAACAGATGAAATTAGGTATTAAATTAATAAAAATCTCATATAATTTAGTAATTTTTAAAGGGTACGGTACAACATTTTTAACACATCTTGTAAAAACTTGGGATATTATATTACAATAAATTAAAATCATGGTGGCAAATCATATTAAACACTTAAAATGATGAAATTAGGAAATATATTCATTAAATTTTAATTAAATATTGAAATTTATTGGGTAAAATACAACTATTATAAGCTATCTTGTAAAAACTGTGGGTATTACAATACAATAAATTAATATCATGATGGTAAATCATATAAATCACTTAAAATGATGAAATTACAAACTATATTCATTAAAATTTAATTAATTATTGAAATTTAAGGGGTAGAGTACTTCATTTTTAAAAATCCTTGTAAAAACTTGGGATATTATATTACAATAAATTAAAATCATGGTGGCAAATCATATTAAACACTTAAAATGATGAAATTAGGAAATATATTCATTAAATTTTAATTAAATATTGAAATTTATTGGGTAAAATACAACTATTATAAGCTATCTTGTAAAAACTGTGGGTATTACAATACAATAAATTATTATCATGGTAGTAAACCATATTAATAACATTAAATATTGAATAAAGGAAATAATTCATAATAATCTAATTAATTATTGAAATTTAAGGGGTAGAATACTTTATTTTTAATAATTGTTGTAAAAACTTGGGATATTATATTACAATAAATTAAAATCATAGTGGCAACTCATATAAACACTTAAAAAGATGAAATTAGGTACTAAATTCATAAAAAACTAATAAAATATTGAAAATTTATTGGTAGAATACAACAATTTTAACAAAACTTGTAAAAACTTGGTGTGTTATAATACAATAAATAAATATCATTGTGGTAAACAATATTAAACACTTAAAATGATGAAATTAGGAAATATATTCATTAAATTTTAATTAAATATTCAAATTTATTGGGTAAAATACAAATATTTTAAGCTATCTTGTAAAAACTTGGGGTATTACAATACAATAAATTAATATCATGGTGGTAAACCATATTAATAACCTTTAATATTGAATAAAGGAAATAATTCATAATAATCTAATTAAATATTGAAAGTTATGGGGTAAAATACAACATTTTTAACACATCTTGTAAAAACTTGGGATATTATATTACAATAAATTAAAATCATGGTGGCAAATCATATTAAACACTTAAAATGATGAAATTAGGAAATATATTCCTTAAATTTTAATTAAATATTGAAATTTATTGGGTAAAATACAACTATTATAAGCTATCTTGTAAAAACTGTGGGTATTACAATACAATAAATTATTATCATGGTAGTAAACCATATTAATAACATTAAATATTGAATAAAGGAAATAATTCATAATAATCTAATTAATTATTGAAATTTAAGGGGTAGAATATTTCATTTTTAATAATTCTTGTAAAAACTTGGGATATTATATTACAATAAATTAAAATCATGGTGGCAAATCATATTAAACACTTAATATGATGAAATTACAAACTATATTCATTAAAATTTAATTAATTATTGAAATTTAAGGGGTAGAATACTGACTTTTTAATAATTCTTGTAATAACTTGGGGTAATATAATAAATTAAATTAAAATC